>CM038670.1:754367530-754460662 GCA_021605145.1 Aegilops bicornis | reverse complement strand
ACTTAAATAGGAATTAACATGATTTCATCAGAATAACATGGCATGACCATCATAAACATGATACAGCTAAAACACCATGAACATATTAATCCGACAATACTAGCTTGCAACATAATGACACTATATGCACCACTTATTCTGCTCGGCTACCTCGTAACCAACTCATGCATCACTTACCAACCTCGGACATCACACGATCATCTCAGGATCAAATCAAGCTTGGTATAACCAATACCGTAGCAATCATTAAATAACCACAAGGAGCTTGATCTTTACCCACGACTCTCGTACAACATAACGAATATACAACAACTCTGTATCCTCGATACCTTTGTGATCGTTACGGCGATCACCACCCGACCAACACTTGGCCAGTGATCCTTACGGCGATCACAACCCGACCACTAAATGGCCCGTGATCCTTACGGCGATCACCACCCGACCAACACTTGGCCAACCTATCTCACTGTTATTAAGCACATTATTTTTATTACTGTTGACTCATGGTGTGACCTTCTCTCGACCTGGGCCCTTATCCGCGGGCACGACTATCGATAGATTTAATTTACACTCTGCAGAGGTTAGTACTTGCACTCCACAAAGACGGAACCCATGGCCTCGCACTCCCATACGTGTGGACCAACGGCGTTCCGACAAAACCGATCTATTGCCATGACACTCTCCCGGCCACTCCGACTCACTCCCCACTGGGCTAGTCATGGGTGGCCCCGTGTCTACCACCAGACACAACGACCACCGTCGTGGCCCGATCCACTATGGGACCCTCATGCAAAATCAAATCAAAACCGGGCACACAAGACTTATGTCTCACATCGCTGTGGTACAAAGACGCCCATAACCTTCCCTCGTTGGAGGCACCGGCGAGAGGCACGACAATAGACCCAGTTAGGACCGTCCCATACCGGTAAGCGTGGTTGCACTGGTCAGCATCGATTCAGCAGCACCATGACTCATCCAACAATTGTTCAAGTTCAATTTAATCCGGTTAACTTGAATGCAAATATGCTGAGCCATGATAAAATGCATGAACATGATATCAACATCATCATGAGAGTATCACATAACTTTCCACCATATCAACAATAAATCATATCCATCGAACATCATAATCGACTAGCATGACCATCTCCAACATCAACATGTACTACTAACAAGCATAAATATATGAAAGGTAATACTAGCAGTTATAACATGATCACAGAGTCTAAGACAACATAGCACAAAAGTGAACATGCAAATCTGAACATCACCGGAACCACGATAACCATCTTTTCAACAAGCAAACATTTAATAAAGATTCAAGTTGAAAACCATGGCTACTGCATGACTATCATGCAAGTGGGTATTGTGGTTTGCCTGGGGGTGAAGAAGGCACCGGGGAGAAGTGCGGTGAACTCGCGGAACGAATCGCCGGAAAACGTTCTCTCTCGGAGGGGGCTGATTAAGGGCAGGGGAAAATGGTCATTTTCACAGTGTCAAACCATAGTGAAAACATGATCAATAGAACGGGCTCGACGAAACGAAGAAGTGAGCATTGGTTTCACCTCATTTGGAGCTACGGATAAAAAGTTATGGACGTTTTTCTGCCAGGGACCCATCTGTAATGAAAATCTTTTCAACCAGGGGCCTGAACAGAAAAAGTGAAAGCGAATTTAACGAAATACGTCTCCACTTACGCTGACGTGGCGACAACCGGTCAAAAGGGACAGAGGCCGGGCCGGCTTGTGTGGCTGACGCGAGGGGCCCGCGGGAGCCACGCTGCTGGTCAACGCTCTCCTCCCGCTCTCCTTCTTCTTCTCTCCTTCTCCCGACGCCGCACGCAGAGCAGAGGAGAGGCCGCCGGCGCCGGCGCTCGCTCCGGCCACTCGGGCCACCTCCGGCGGAGCTTGGACCGCCGGAGTGCTCAGGACGGCGAGGCACACCCGTCCCACCACCACACGAACGCCAGGAAAACTCGGGCAGGGCGGGACCGGCTTGTGTGGCTGACGCGAGGGGCCCACGGGACCCACGCTGCTGGTCAACGCTCTCCTCCCGCTCTCCTTCTTCTTCTCTCCTTCTCCCGACGCCGCACGCAGAGAGCTCCGGGGCTCGGGCGAGAGACTAGGAGGGGCTAGAGGAGTGAGGGGAGGCGAGTGGTGAGCTCGAGAGGCTCGGGGAATGGCTATTTATAGCCGGGGCGAGGAGGGGAGGCCGTGGCACCATAGTTGCCATGTTTCCTGTACGAACGAGGAACGGGATCGAGGGAGAGAGTCGGTGGCTGAAAAATATAGGGTACAACGAGGGTATACATCTCTTGAACGATTTTTTATAGCAGGAACGCGATCCAATCCGTTTGGGTACGATGAACCCGCAGACGGTACCATGGGTCGAGGAACGCAGCCTCGAAGAACGAGGACTCTCGACGGTCGGCATTCCTTGCTGTTAGTGGATTCCTTGCAATTAATGGACCGGAGGAAGAACGAGGAGTCCTTGAAAAAGAAACGACGACGTGAGTAAATTATGCATCACGTTTTGTCTGTTGGATCCTCGAACCTGAATCGAGGAGCAGGCTGCGGGGACGCCGAATCTTCATCGAATCGTACTGAATCCGACCTCGTTCCCGAATCCGCTTCCGGGTCGATGAATCGGGATCGAGGGACGGCCTACCGTTCCCTGTTTCCGGCTACTATGCGTGGCACGTCTGCGGCTACGTGTCCGTGCTCCGACGATGGGCACGCGCGGCCAAGGGTCACGGAGAGGGGTGGCAAGGCGATGAGGGAGGGCGCGGATGAGGCTCAGGGGTCACGGAGACGAGGCGGAGCTCGGGGACAAGCGAAGGAAGAAGCCGAGCGCCATTAATGCGCTGTCGGCCACAGTGCTCCCGTGGGCGAGCGTCGGCGAGGAAGCTGCCGGAGGGGGAGAGGGGTCCACGAGAACACGCTGGACATGATCGCGGGCTGTAAGAAGACGAGAGGAGGAGGGGGTCCAGCACAACAAAGGCTCGACGCTGCCATCGCACACACGTAGCGCCGCCAACAGCATGCCACCGCATGATCACCACGAGACATGGCACATTAAATGCTCTAAAGCACCCAACACGGTGTCTAGTGGTAACTCCTTCGAATGATGGTTTGAACTGAGGTGGTAATTAGGTCAAAGAGGCTCCGGTTAAAAAGTTAGTGAGCTCTGAAGTTTAGTGCAGTCAACTTTACCAGCTCAATGCGATCAACAGGGAGTTAATTGAAGCCAAATAAGTTGTCTGGGGTGTTTAGGATAGGAAGGACTATGATCCTGGAGGTTGTGAGGGTAAAAAGGATCAAGATTTACTGCAGTTGCTTCACAACTACATACTTGGTCCAGAAATGAAGATCATCAAGATGCACTCACCTGGAGTGTCAACTTGAGCTCAAATTGGGCAAATCTTAGTCATTTGGTCATATAAAGATTCTGTAAAAAGATCATGCTAAATGGACAAACCAAAATAGCACTTGCTTCACAAACATCTCTGCTGACCAGAAACTTGAAATAATTATGGTGGTCAGATGGCTCAAATAAATGATGCCAAAATGGGTGGAGAGATGTTTTATGGGCAATAGAATGATCTGGTAATTTATAGGGATTTTGTAAGCAATATAAAATATACTTGCTTCACAACCTGAAAATATTGCCAGAAACAAAGATTTGCTCCTGTGCTCACATAGATGCTAGGATGGGGCTGAAAATGGGTGGAAGGGGTTAATATGAGCACATTAAGGAGTGTGCAGAATTTCAACTCATTTGCGTACTCCTAGCTATTACTTCCTTTACAAAGCCTTCTATCAGACAGAAACTTTGAAAATTCACTGAGGAAGATTGGCTCGGCAAATAAATTTGAACTTGTGCATGGGGCAATTACTTGGACATATAAACATGCCCAAGAAGGTTTGGAGTCAATAGTAGAAATATAAATGACACTTCCTTCACAAAGTGCCATTCAAGGCAGAATAGGAAATGAATTATGGGAGGATTATTTTTTAACATGGAAATGAAAAGTTTTTCCATATTTAATCAAGATATGACCCAAACAATTTATGAGAATTATTTGGGAATTTTAGGATTGAGGGAAATATAGGTTGCTTCACAACCTAGGGCAATTAGAGTTATTCCTTTAATAGAAAAGGAATATTCCCAATAAAAAGAATATTGGGATTAGGGCTAGGATGGAAATGACAGGGTCTAGGGAAAGATTTGGGAATGACAAGCCACTCTGGAAGCAAAGAAGAGGTCATCTTCTTCAGTTTCCAGACCACAAAGCCACGGAAAAAGAAAACTCAGGCAAAAACCTCGGAAAAACAAAAGAAAAAGAAAGGGCCAAAAATCAGGATGTCACAAAGTATGAGCACCGACATCTAGCAATGAGTGTGTGTGAACATAAATGTAATGTCGGTGAGAAATACGTACTCCCCCAAGGTTAGGCTTTTGGCCTAAGTTGGTTCATTGCCAGGGATGGCCTGGCGGATATCCGTAGGTGTAGCTGGGGTTGTACTGAGATGCAGCGGCTATCGCCTCCTGTGCTGCAGCGTGGCGGCGGGCTGCCTCCGCCCTTCTCTCATACTCATCTGCCTCCTCTCTAGTAATAATATATCTTCCTTTTGCCTGGTAATCAAAGAAAGCAGGAGCAGGGAGAGTAATATGGATAGCACGACGTGTGTCAAAGATTAGTCGATACTGGAGAGATGATTCATTTCTCTCAACAAACTGGTGGTAGACCATAGCATTAAAATCTAAATAAGTAGGAGGCAACTCCATATCATCCTCACGAACGTCCACATCAAGAAAATTAGCTAAGCGGGTTGCATAAATTCCTCCAAAGAAATCTCCATTATATCTATTATGATGCAACCTACGTGCTACAATAGCTCCCATATGATAAGACTGGTCTCCTAACACAGCACTCCTAAGAATGCTAAGGTCAGGGACACACATGTGACATGCTTCATCCTTATCATTCATGCACCTACCTATGTAGAGAGCAAAATAATGTATAACAGGAAAGTGAATGCTCCCTATGGTAGCTTGTGCTACGTCTCTAGATTCCCCCACAGTTATACTAGCAAGAAATTCTCTGAATTCAGATTTACGGGGGTCATTAATACTACCCCATTGTGGAAGTTTGCAAGCAGAAGTAAAATCCTCTAAGTCCATGGTATAAGATTTTTCATAAAGATCAAACATGACTGAAGGTGAATTACGTGAAGATGAAAATTCAAACCTCCTCACAAATGAACTCGTGAGATCATGGTACTGTGGGCATTTGTCTGCCTCAAAATCCACAAGATCGGCGTTACGCGAATATGCGTTAAATTCCTCTTTGATTCCCGCTCGATCCATAAAATTTTCTGAAGGCCATTCACAAGGCCGCACTGGAGCGTCCCTTGGTGGTTCCTCATCAGCATCATGCATTGCAAGCCTGGGTCCTTGCTTCCTTGAAAGAGCCACCTTGGAACATTTTCCTAAACATATTTCTTCCTCTGAAAAATTTCTGAAATATTTAGTAACTTCAAACAAAAGTGAACCAAACTCAATAAAACTGATAGCAACTACTTATACAAGTGCCTAGAGTCTATATCATGCATTAGAACTACTTGGAACCATATAAATTTGACATGCAAGCTCAAGAACATGGTCACCTATGCAGCACAAATTTGCAATGAATAAAGCACTAGAGCAAAAACTAATTGGACCAATGGAGGAGTCACATACCAAGGAACAATCTCCCCAAGCAGTTTTGTGAGAGGTGCTTTGAGCAAGGAGATCGAAAATCGCAGCAAAGTGAGCTAGAACTCGTGCATGAACAAGATATTCGTGTTTGTGGGAGGAAGAAGAAGAGGACGGGTGCAGGAATAATGGAGGAGGGCCACCGTGGGCCCACGAGGCAGCGGCGCCCCCTAGGGGGTAGGGCGCGCCCTCCACTCTCGTGGCCAGGTGGCAGCTCCCCCCGCGGTGTTTTCAGTACCATAAATCCTCAAATATTCCCGAAAAAATCATATTAAATTGGCATGGCATTTGGAGGACTTTTATTTTTGGGGTATTTTTATATTGCACGGATAAATCAGGAAACAGACAGAAAAATAATATTTTTACTTTATTTCAACTAAATAACAGAAAGTATAAAGAGGATACATGAGTTTGTGCTTCTAGTTTCATCCGTCTCATGCTCATCAAAAGGAATCCACTAACAAGGTTGATCAGGTCTTGTTAACAAACTCATTCCGATTCACATGGAACCGGAGAAATTTTGAATAACACTATGTTACCTCAAAGGGGATATGCACATCCCCTATAATAAGAATATCATATTTCTTCTTGATAGTAGGAAGAGGAAATTCAAAACCTCCAAATATAATCGATGGAATTTTTCCAATAGAATTGATACTATGAACTTGAGGTTGTTTCCTCGGAAAGTGTACCGTATGCTCATTACCATTAACATGAAAAGTGACATTGCCTTTGTTGCAGTCAATAACAGCCCCTGCAGTATTCAGAAAAGGTCTTCCAAGAATAATAGACATACTATCATCCTCAGGAATATCAAGAATAACAAAGTCTGTTAAAATAGTAACGTTTGCAACCACAACAGTACATCCTCACAAATACCGATGTGTATAGCAGTTGATTTATCAGCCATTTGCAAAGATATTTCAGTAGGTGTCAACTTATTCAAGTCAAGTCTACGATATAAAGAGAGAGGCATAACACTAACACCGGCTCCAAGATCACATAAAGCAGTTTTAACATAGTTTATTTTAATGGAGCATGGTATAGTAGGTACTCTTGGATCTCCAAGTTTCTTTGGTATTCCACCCTTAAAAGTGTAATTAGCTAGCATGGTGGAAATTTCAGCTTCCAGTATCTTTCTTTTATTTGTGACAATATCTTTCATATATTTAGCATAAGGATTCATTTTGAGCATATCACCAATCCATACGCAAAAAGATAGGTCTAATCATTTCAGCAAAGCGCTCAAAATCCTCATCATCCTTTTTCTTGGATGATTTTGGAGGAAGAGGCATGGGTTTCTGAACCCATGGTTCTCTTTCTTTACCATGTTTCCTAGCAACAAAGTCTCTTTTACCATAACGTTGATTCTTTGATTGTGGGTTATCAAGATCAACAGCAGGTTCAATTTCTACATCATTATCATTACTAGGCTGAGCATCATTATGAACATCATCATTAACATTTTCACTAGGCTCATGTTCATTACCAGATTGTGTTTCAGCATCACACATAGAGATGTCATTTGGATTCTCAGGTGGTTCAGCGATAGGTTCACTAGAAGTTTGCAAAGTCCTATCATTTTTCTTTTTCTTCCTTTTACAAAAACTAGGTACATTAGTATTATTTCTCTGAGAATCTTGTTCAATTCTTTTAGGGTGGCCTTCAGGATACAAAGGTTCCTAAGTCATTCTACCAGTTCTAGTAGCCACTCTAACAGCATAATCATTTTTTCTTACTCTTCATTTCATTGAGAAAATCATTTTGAGCCTTAAGTACTTGTTCTACTTGAGTGGTAACCATAGAAGCATGCTTGCTAACAAGTTTAAGTTCACCTCTAATATTAGCCATATAATCACCCAAGTGTTTAATCATATCGGAATCATATTTCAATTGTCTACAGAAATAAGAATTGAAGTTTTCTTGTTTGACAATAAAATTATCAAACTCATCAAAGCATTGTCTAGCAGACTTATAGTGAGGAATATCACCTTCATCAAATCTATAGAGAGAATTTACCTTTACTACCTGTGTCGGGTTATCAAGATCAGGAGGTTCTTCAATAGGTAATGGATCAAGATCATATGTTTCTTCGACAGGCGGTGAATTAAGACCATGTATTTCTTCAATAGGAGGTAAATTCTTAACATCTTCGGCTTTAATACCTTTTTCTTTCATAGATTTCTTTGCCTCTTGCATATCTTCAGGACTGAGAAACAGAACACCTCTCTTCTTCGGAGTTGGTTTAGGAATAGGCTCAGTAATTGGAGCAGGAGCTGGCTCAGGAGCTGGTTCAGGAGGTGCCCAATTATTTTCATTTGTCAACATATTATTCAATAGAATTTCAGCTTCATCCGGTGTTCTTTCCCTGAAAAGAGAACCAGCACAACTATCCAGGTAATCTCTGGAAGCATTGGTTAGTCCATTATAAAAGATATCAAGTATTTCATTTTTCTTAAGAGGATGATCAGGCAAAGCATTAAGTAACTTGAGAAGCCTCCCCCAAGCTTGTGGGAGACTCTCTTCTTTAATTTGCACAAAGTTGTATATTTCCTTCAAGGCAGCTTGTTTCTTATGAGAAGGGAAATATTTAGCAGAGAAGTAATAAATCATATCCTGGGGACTACGCGCACAACCAGGATCAAGAGAATTAAACCATATCTTAGCATCACCCTTTAATGAGAACATAAATATTTTAAGGATATAAAAGTAGCAAGATCTCTCATCATTAGTGAACAGGGTGGCTATATCATTTAATTTAGTAAGATGTGCCACAACAGTTTCAGATTCATAACCATGGAAAGCATCAGATTTAACCAAAGTAATTATATCAGGATCAACAGAGAATTCATAATCCTTATCGGGAAGACAAATAGGTGAAGTACCAAAAGCAGGGTCAGGCCTCATTTTATCTCTAAGTGATTCTTTGTTCCATTTAATTAATAGCCTCTTAAGTTCACGACTATCTTTGCAAGCTAAAATAGCTGCAGAAGATTCCTTATCAAAAATATAACCCTCGGGAATAACAGGCCTATCTTCATCATCACTTTCATCATTATAATCAGATTCAATAATTTCTTTCTCTCTAGCCCTAGCAATTTGTTCATCAAGAAATTCACTAAGGGCACAGAGTATCAAGCATAGAAGTAGTTTCATCATAAGTATCATGCATGGCAGAAGTGGATCATCAATAACATGCGACATATCGTAATCTAATAGCGTAAGCAGGTTTAGGTGTCGCAAGCTTACTCATAACAGAAGGTGAATCAAGTGCAGAGCTAGATGGCGCTTTCTTACCTCCCCTCGTAGTTGAGGGATAAATTTTTGTCTTAGCGCCTTTCAAGTTCTTCATAGTGTCCAGCAGATATAAATCCCAAGTGACTCAAGGAATAGAGCTATGCTCCCCAAAGAACGGGCGCCGTAAATTAGTCTTGATAACCCACAAGTGTAGGGGATCGCAACAGCTTTCGAGGGTAGAGTATTCAACCCAAATTTATTGATTCGACACAAGGGGAGCCAAAGAATATTCTCAAGTATTAGCAACTGAGTTGTCAATTCAGCCACACCTGGATAACTTAATATCTGTAGCAAGGTATTTAGTAGCAAAGTAATATGATAGTAGTGGTAACGGTAATAAAAAGGTAACAGAAGCAAAAGTAATATTTTTGGTATTTTGTAGTGATTGTAACAAAGAATAACGGAAAGTAAATAAGCGTAAACCGGTAGATGGAAAACTCAGAGGCATTGGATCGGTGAGGGATAATTATGCCGGATGCGGTTCATCATGTAACAGTCATAACATAGGGTGACACGTAACTAGCTCCAATTCATCAATGTAATGTACGCATGTATTCGAATATAGTCATACATGCTTATGGAAAAGAACTTGCATGACATCTTTTGTCCTACCCTCCCGTGGCAGCGGGTCCTAATGGAAACTAAGGGATATTAAGGCCTCCTTTTAATAGAGAACCGAACAAAGCATTAGCACATAGTGAATACAGGAACTCCTCAAACTATGGTCATCACCGGAGTGGTCCCGATTATTGTCACTGGGGTTGCCGGATCATAACACATAGTAGGTGACTATAGACTTGCAAGATAGGATCAAGAACTCACATATATTCATGAAAACATAATAGGTTCAGATCTGAAATCATGGCACTCGGGCCCTAGTGACAAGCATTAAGCATAGCAAAGTCATAGCAACATCAATCTCGTAACATAATGGATACTAGGGATCAAAGCCTAACAAAACTAACTCGATTACATGATAGATCTCATCCAACCCATCACCGCCCAGCAAGCCTACGATGGAATTACTCATGCACGGGCGGTGAGCATCATGAAATTGGTGATGGAGGATGGTTGATGATGACGACGGCGACGAATCCCCCTCTCCGGAGCCCCGAACGGACTCCAGATCAGCCCTCCCGAGAGGTTTTAGGGCTTGGCGGCAGCTCCGTATCGTAAAACATGATGATTTCTTCTCTTTGATTTTTTTCTCCCCGGAAGCAAATATATAGAGTCGGAGTTGGCGTCGGAAGGTCTCCAGGGGGCCCATGAGGTAGGGGGCGCGCCCTAGGGGGCGCCCCCCACCCTCGTGGACAGGCTGTGGGCCCTCTGTTCTTCATCTTTGGAGAGGATTTTTTATTATTTTTTTATTAGATGTTCCGTGGAGTTTCAGGTCATTCCGAGAACTTTTGTTTTCTGCACATAAAACAACATCATGGCAATTCTGCTGAAAACAGCGTCAGTCCGGGTTAGTTCCATTCAAATCATACAAGTTAGAGTCCAAAACAAGGGCAAAAGCGTTTGGAAAAGTAGATACGACAGAGACGTATCAAGGACACGTGGCGACAAGGACACAGCAGCTGGATAGTTCAGCAGTACAACTCATCATCAGGTCTTCCAGTTCACATGGCATGACTTTGAGAACTTCATCTCTACCACGGACCTAGTTCTAATTCAAACAGAAACCATATCTTATTACTACCTCCGTTCAGAAATATAAGATGATTTTCGATATTATACTCCATATATGACTACATATACGTACAGAAATGAGTGAACAAAGACACTAGAACATGTCTTCAAGGGCATGAGAGCAGAGGGATTACATGCAATATCCATAACACAAGTTACTGAGGCAAATATACCCTCTTAAAAGGTAGCATTGATAAATTCATAGTATTTTCTCCGTCCCAAAATTCTTGTCTTAGATTTGTCTAGATATAGATGTATCAAGTCACATTTTAGTATTAGATACAGCCGTATCTAGACAAATCTAAGACAAGAAATTTGGGACAGAGGGAGTAGTTGAAAGTAATCTATAAGAAATCAGTGTCAACCTCTCGCATGTTTTGGTCAAAAGAGGAATTTAGAACCGCTATTTGGCACACTAAAATCACATGCAAGATCACCCGTAAAGTTGTACTACCAAAGATTAGTACTGCGTGTTAGATTAAAAAACACGATCAAGATCGAGAAAAGATCGTCAACAAGAGACATTACCGGACTTGCTTAATGATGGATCCCGGAGAGGGGGCTTGGACAGGGCGATGGCTTTGAGCTTGTCTCATGTAGTCTCAAATGGCTGCTTGCGCTTCTTCGTACCATGAGCCTCGACGGTTTTGGCCAGAGCCATAGACATCACGTCGGCCGGTGCTCTGGCGTCCATCCAAGAGAGGAAGCTGAGAGAGAAGAGTGAAAGGAGGAACGAGATGATGGAGAAGCAAAGCGAGTGGGGGTTTTCTTCAAGAGAGGAAGCTGAGAAAGAAGAGTGAAATGATGGTTGTTTCGTCTCATTCAACTTATCACTGGAAAGGAGGGGTTTTGTGATTTGACGGCTCATTGGGCATTCTGCGGCGGTTCGATCGGGGTAGTCTACCGTCACTCTACTACGGAGTAATTTAGTGCATGGCTGGTGGACCTGTGTGCCGGGCTGTCCCACACGCCGGTGAAAGTGAGTAATTTAGTGCATGGTCGGAGGAGGATCCGCACGGTAGAGCGTGTCCACTGTTTTTCTCAAGAAAAAAATGATTACAACAAGCGTTTGCACTCTTACGACGAAGGAGTGCGAAACACGGCAGCCACTTGAACATACACAGTGCTCCTACTACTAGGCATGTGCAGTGGTTCATATGTCAGTACTACACAATCTTGTTGCTAGCGTAGTAAGATATGACGATAACAAATGATGTTGTGCGCATGTCAACTACTCCAATATGTAACATAGTACCGCTTTTTTCGACCGTCTCTACGAGAATGAACAGTGAGATCAATATTAATGTAACTAGGTCCACAAATAAGACGGAGAGTACGGTGCTACAAAGACTACCTAAACATGAACCATATGAAGCACCTAATAGTGTTAGGGTGGTGTATGAAGGGTGCACGGATGGGAGCAAAGTTCCCTTCTCGACCCACTTTTGGGTGTTTGGCAGAGTGCATGAAGGGTGCATGAGTCCACACTAGTAGGTTGACAAAAATACATGAAGAGGAAACAACTATATTGAGATGAGAATGCAACCAAACACACCCACACGCTTTGTGCTACAGTGACTGATCTGCACAGTTTGATCCAACGGTCATGTTGCGCCGAGACATGGACATGCCCATGCAGAGGGCGCCTAAACACCACCGAAGTCCCTCTGCTTTTCGAGGCGCACGACGTTGGTGACACTACAAGGATTCCGGTCTATTGCAAAAAAAATTATTGCTACACTATCTTTTGTTGCAATAAAATGATATAATTCCACAAAATTCCAGTTCGTGGTAATAGGATCTACATATTGCCACAATTTCGTTTCATCGCGCTAAGTACTCGTTTTGTTGCAATAGAAGCCATGTATTGCCACAAGTTGCATCGTCGTTGTAATATGGTAGTGATATTGCGACTGCCATGTCCCGTTGCATGAATTGGTCATCTTGTTGCAATAAAGGCTAGGTATTGCAACAAAGTACATAGATACTATTGCAACACCTCTGACATGTGGCACTAGTCAGAGATACTATTGCAACAAAGCATGTATTGGTTGTAATAGGGTGAATTTTTGCCTCACCTTCGCTATGCTGCAATAACTGTTACATATTATGCACAAATTGAGCATCCATGGTAACACGTACAACATAATGCAACAATCCTCTAGTGTTGCCAAAAAGGAGCAGGATATTGCAATGATATTCTCTACTGTGCTCCTGATTTTTTCCTTTATTTATTATACTATTTCGCAGGATCTGATTAAAGGGGCGTACTAGTTTACAGAGGTATTGACACATTAGGTACCACAACTTGCACCTAAGTTGCATTTTAGTCACATATCTTGCAAAGTGGACATCGGTGGTACCACAACTTGGAGGAATGCTCTACGCGCGTGCGAAGCGTTGCACACTCGCGGGCGCCCTTCACTTTAGGGTTTCTTGCACCGCCACGGTCTCCTCCACTCACCCTACTGACCTCCTCCGGTAGCAAGGTCGTGCTCGGCACCCGAAAGACGGCAAGCTCAGTGCCCTTCTCACAAAGGTGAGTCGTGAGAACTGAGCACCACATAGTATCTTCCTAATTTTTCTGTATCTTGCTTGATGTGATGTATTTATATGTGCTCTTAATAAAAAAGGAGATTCAACATAAAATTATGTGTTAAATAGAGAAATTGTGCAAGGCTGCATACTAGCTATTTTTAAACACTCCCAGGCTTCATTTGAACAGCTCTTCAGCCACCAATTGAGCAGCATAACAGTTGTATCCTAGAGTAATTTTCAGCAAGAATTCATCACCAGATCGACAACACTACATCAAGATATATACAAGGACATATGACACAAGATTTTAGTAGGATACACATGATTGAGTACTTTGGCACTAATTCAAAATTTCAGGTTATCTCTAAGATCACGGTTTGTCTATTATGTGTTAAGATGAAATGGCTAGTCTCACTGGTTATATCTGGTTTCAATGAATTGATAGGAACGGAGCCAAAAGAACGCCGATAACCGTAAGAAACAGAAGACAAAACACATAATCGGATCAAAATCTTACTCGCAAGTTAGTTTTGAGAAGGTATGAGTCCAACTAAATATGTATGCCTTTGTCGCTAAATATGGTGTCATGTTTCAAGCATCTCATTGTTATATTACTTGCAGAGAAACTTGAAAGCTGGAGAAGAGCCAGATTGTATTGCTCTATGGGAACTCACCCACACAAACGATGTAACATGGTCTAACACAGATTCCCAGAAAGTTTACGTGAGTACACTGACTTTTGGTTATTCTATAGTTAGTCAATGATGTGAATTCGGCATGTTTCATCATCAGATGCGATTATTCATGCATTGGACCGTTTATTCTTGTTTCATCTTTTATAGTGTCAATATTGATGCTGCACCTATAATTGTTCCTTCAATTTTTAGGACAGAGCACTTCAAGAGGTTAAAAACAAACAAGCTGAAACTGAAGGTCCACTTTCAAGTGAGCAGAAAAACAATATTTTCCAGACCGCTTGCAAAGACACTCTGGAATGCAAGTCATCGCAGCCTCGTGGGCACGGATACATGGACAAAACTTCAACTAGTTCTGAAAAGTTCCGTATCCAGATTGAAGAGCAAGCTCGTATACAAAGAGCCACCCAGAGCGAAACTCTCAAATTTCACCAAAGCAGGTCAATGACTTAGAAGATCAACTACAAGCTGAACGTGCTAACACACAAGAGAGGATTAACTTGGAGCGTGCTGAGAGAGAACAACTTGAGGAGAGGTTAAAAGAAGAGCGTGCTGAAAGGGAAAGATTGTTGCAAGTGGAGCGAACATCAAGACTGGAATTTAAAAAAAAACATGATGGCAAAGTTTGTAGAATTGAGCAAACAGATGGGAACCCAACATGTGATGGTGATTACAGTCATATGCTTCCGACCTTGTAAGATTTATGTTGCTTACTTGCATTGCTAAAAGTGCACTTCTATTTACAGGTGCCTACGAAGAGGGTTGACAAAGAAAATAGTAATCCAAACTTGCAAAATATTCTTTCACAGACATCTAGTCCTAATAAGACTCTGTGTTCAAGGCCATCGCTATTTCTTCAAATGCGCTCATACAAGCTGCAACAAGGCAATCTCGAATGTTTAAAGCAATGGTAAGTCACAACCTTGCTTTCTCTTCATGTTCACCTGCATTTTATACGTCATTGGTCTTCATAATTAGCTAGCTGCTTCTTCTCTTTTACCATGTGTTGTTGCTGCATCGAGTCACAACTTAAACAAAAAACGAATATGTGCTAGCTAGGGACATGAACTTAACTGAAACTATACATCTAGTCATAACTTAAATCAATAGTAGGAGCTTTTAGTAGATGTACGATCGGACGATGGTACCATTCTGTATGCACGAGCAGGATGTCATGATCATGCGCGTGATGCCTTCGCTGATGAGTCCACTGCAGTGTCCCATGCAGTATCTCTTCCCGCTGATATAGGGGTCGTGAGGGTCGTTTTTTAAATGGACTCGCAACTCCTGATGGAAGCACTTAATATCAATAAAATGGACTCGTCGGCCTATGCTGTTGTTATTGAGGATACCAAGTACCCGCTCAAATTATGGTTTTCTTATTATGAAATAAATGTATGTTGTCACTCGACAAACTCTGTTGCTCATGCGCTTACTAGTCTTGATAGGATGTTAGAACCTAACTGGAATGGGGAGATTGATGTACCAGCCCTTGTGGCTACTCTGTCCTTTGGGTGATTGAGCCCAGCACCGTTAAGTTAAAAGCAATGTTTTTTTCTCAAAAAAAAACTTTTAGTAGATGTACTTGTGGTTATGCCTTAGCCATTCACACTTGTATAGTTGTTATGTTGCTTTAGTTTCATGCTTGTCGACACAGTATTAGCTAGTTAGTCTAGCAATAGTTTTTAACAATGGAGCTGGCATAATTGTATGGCGTATGTTATGTTCGAATCATTAACCAGAACTTTTTTTTATTTCTTGGTTGCAGGATCCAAAGAACTAGCTGGAATGGACTCTAGATCACGGGGCCAGAGTGACTACCGAAGCGCTACGGACGGGACGAATTCGAAGTTAATTAGGAGGGATAAATTACATTTGAGTTTTATTTGATGGATATTTTCTATCAGAATTATGAATTGTATGAATCTACATATTGTACGTATGGTTTTGAATATTGTAATTGAAAGCTCGTATTTTTTTTACTGTTGCAATAGACTATTACCACAACCCACTTTTGGTTGCCACATGCTAGCACCACTAAAAATATAGTGTTGCATCATATCTCAATTGCTACGCCTATCTGTTTTGTTGCACTAGGATGTTGCAATGGAGCACTTTATATTGTTGTAATAGCTTGGCGCCACAAAAAAATTCATGATGCGATACAGTTTGGCGCCACCAAAGTAAGTTTGTTGAAATAGAGTATCGCCACGGAAAGTTTAAATTGTCACAATAATTTCTCGCTACAAAGATGTTACTTGTTATGATACCTATTTTTCACCATCAAAACAAGTATGTTGCAATTTCCTGTTACGACGATTGGAATATTTGTTACCTAAAGTTAATGCCACAAGCGCTGTGGGTCGTGGCAATATGCCTAATGCCATGAAAACTAGAATTATTGCCATATTTTATTGCCACAAGTATAGTGGGTCGTGGCAACATACCTAAAGCCACGAAAACAAGGATTGTTGCCATAGTTTGTTGCCACAATTGACTATTGCCACGAAAGAGTAATGCGCCATTTAAATGGTCATTATTGGCATAGGTTGTTGCCACAAATGTCTATCGCTACGACATATCAGTCTCCACAATTCATTACATGTTGCATTAAAGCTATCTCCACAAATCAAATTGTGGCATCAGGTGAGTGTTGCCACGGGAAAACATGTGGTAACTTCCCGCATGGATGTTGCAATAGCACACTTTATTGCCACAATTATTTTTCCGTGGTAATAACCTATTACCATGTGTCCAGTCGCAACGGCTGCCAACGAATGTCGTTTCATGGAAATAGGTACTTATCGCCACGAAACATCATGTATTGCAACAATTTTTTTTGTTGCAATAGACCCGGATCCTTGTAGTGTGATGCAGGGTGCAAACGCCCGCAGAGCCCGCTCCCGGTCGACGGGAGCCAGCTCGACAAAGATGGCGTCCAATGGCACGAATGGATTCTGGTGACGGAGCCCTGAAAGGATTCGTCCGGCAACGGCGACGGCAGCCCGCAACCCCTCCTTGTCCAGCTCAGCCCCCACCATCGCGCAGAGACGGCTCAGCTCCTCGGCGATATAGGTGAAGAAGGAGACCAGGTCAGGAAGCCGCAGCTCGTTGAAGTCGACCAGGTGGTCGAACGGGTTTAGCCCGACGGACGACATCGTCGCGCTGGCACGACGGTAGGCATTGCGTAGCCGCAACACGTGCATGGCAACTTGGTTCACCAAGTGGCTGAGGCGATCCTAGACCTTGTCACGATCGGCCCGCTCGCGCTCCAGCCGGCTCCCCTGACGGCCTATCGTATCTCCCGCTTTCTGCAGCAAAGAACGCCCGACGCCTCGAGCATCTTTGTGGTGGACGCCTTTGCCGCTTTTGAAGCTCCGTGAACTCCCGCACATAATGGAGGAGCATGGCACTCCTCTCCTCCTTGAGCTCACTTGAGCTCCACGCCCTGGCCCCGAGCTCCGCATCCTTGGCATGGAGCTCTGTGTCAGCGCCTCACCTCGGACTCCGTGATCTGCTGCTGCCATGGCACCGTGTAGAAGCAATGGGGAGAGGAAGCAAAGGCGAAACGGCTGAAAGGCAATGAAATCTACGGAAGGCGGAGGGAGCGGGAATCTTTGGTTTTCACCACAAGAAACACCAATGACGACTTCTCACATCAGGAGCAAAGGGTTTATACAGCGGAGTCATCGTGACTAATTGCTGCCGCGCCGCTCCCATCAATCAAAAATTAAAAATCCTGCCGCTTTGCTCCGCCAATCAAAAATTAAAAATCCTACCGCACCCAAACACCAGAGCAACACCGCAGTGGATATTTAAATTTACCTGCCGGCAAGTAGATAAAAAAAGGGATGAAAAAACAAATGTGGCGGTGGCCTAGCTAATCGGTCGAACTAGCCCAACTAGCTAGCCACTGTGATTCACTGATGTACTCGGCGGGAAAGGTGGTCTTTCGTGATTTGACGACTCATTTACTTGCTTCGGCGCTACGACCGAGGAGGACCCAGAAAACGCGCGGTAGGGCGTCCCACGTCAGGAAGAATATATGCGTGCACCACCCGGAAGGAACCCGAAACCGCGCGGTAGGGTGTGCCACGTCTCGACACGGAGGAAAAATGTGCGTTAAAAATATACTGTATCAGACGTAGTACCTATGGTTCGACCTCGGGACCCAGCCAGTCAGTCGAAAACACCCCACTAGCCAGACAGCTTCATCATGCAAACATGGCACGAAGGATAGATGTGGTTAGCTCCGTCTCAACCAGCCACAACGTCTCTTGTTCTAGGCAATTCTTATATTTTGCAAGCTTCTTTTAGTTGTAATAACACCACGGCAAGCTAGCGCCGCTCTTCCTTTGTGCTCGTGCAAAGGTTAGACGATGGAGAAAAGAGAGATTGAGATCACAGACCTGGGACCCACCAGTAAGTGAGACAACGGTCTTGCACGTGTTGACGAGGCACTCCCTCTACTCTACTCAATGCAAGTACTATATAAAATCAAGTTATGGGAGAAAGCCAACAACCGTTCGTTTTTTCAGGCTATCGACTTACGCTTTGTAGTCCAGGTTGCCAGTTCGAATCTTGTCTTTCAGATTTGTTAGTTTTAGGTCCAAATTTGATTAATGACAATATTTCAGTGTAGGATGGTCTTTTTGAACAAACACTTTGCGCGGTTAGACAAGTAACGGCACGAGTTACACGTATTTTGCAAGTTTACGAACAAAAATGACAGCGGCGTAGAATATCACATCCACCCCGCAGCTTAGATACTATGGTGATACGAGTTTTTACACCGTTGGAAGTGAGATCCAATGGCTTGGGAGTAGTCTTTGTAATTATGCGCAATTTCCAACCTCTCCAAAGGTTTTTTTTCAAATAAAACATTCAGGCCTCGTGTGTGTCGCTGCATCTTCGATCCAACGGCTCCCTGGTGCTCATATTAGGTGCTCCCCGTAGCTTAATTACCCGATACGGTGATATGAGCATCTAGGTCGTATGATTAGTGATCAGATGGCACATGCGTAGTACTTGTACTTTCTGCGCATTTCCCAAACTCTATCAGCCGTATATTGCAAAAACATTCAAAACTCCTATCAGGGCCGTTAGATCTCAAAGTGAACTCAGATCACCATAGAATCTACGGTGCAAGGGAGCACCTCATACTCTCCGTGCGAGAAAACATAAGGTGTTATCGCAGCTTGGATGCTACGGTGATACGAGCTTGGAGGTCGTTTGATCTGAGATCCAATGGCATCTGAGCAGTCTTTGTGCTTGTAAGCAGTGCCCGAACTCTTTTGGGGCTTTTCTGCAAAAAACCAATCAAACCACCGAGGAGGTGTTGGATCACAAATCCAACGCCTCCGAAGAGCTTGTATCACCAAAGCTTCTAAGGTGTGGTAGCACATGATATTCTTACATATAGGAGAATATGATGTCCTCCTTCATCTTAGATGCTACGGTGATACGAGCTTCGAGGTTGTTGGATATGGGATCAAAGGGCATCTAAGTAGTTTTTGTACAAATTGTGTGCAATTCTCAAACTCATCAAAGTTTCCTGCAAAAATATTAAGACACATCATGTGAGCTGCTATATCTCAGATCTACAAGCTCCAAGCAACTCGTATCGGCATATAGCATCTAAGGTTTGGGGGCACATGATATTCTCCCGGGGAGGAGGGGTGGGGGGTGCACAACCAATCGGTGGTTGGGAGGGTGGGGACAAATATAATCTAAACAACCCTAAACAGAGCTCCACAATTTTATCTAAGGTCGAGGGATTGACCCCGACAATCATAGCTCCGCCTAAACACAACATTTGCATGTCTTGTAGTACTAGACTTAATATTCATGTTTCAGTTTCATGTTCATTTTAAATATTGAACTAAGGACCATGGATGTCTTATATTTTACTCCTTCATTCCTAAATATTAGTCTTTTTAGAGGCTTCAAATGGATCGGCACATACGGATGTATCTAGACATATTTTAGAGTCTAGATTCACTCATTTTGCTCCGTATGTAGTCACTTGTTGAACTCTCTAAAAGACTAATATTTAGGAATAGAAGGAGTATTTTTGAATTCATGTCATACATGCATGGTTTGGAAAAATAGATGCACTATACTTATTGGATTGTTGTTGTGTTCATGCGTGTGTGTCTCTCTCTGTGTGTGTGGGGTCATATGCTTGATACATACAAAGTTTTCTCACCTCCATACTGTTCATCTTTTAAATTTGAATTTGCATTGGAAAACTTACTAGGGATACCATGAAATGTGAAATCCACGTTGAGATCACTATATCACAAACTCACTCTAATTCAACAACTCGTCATAAATCAATTACCATGTTGAGATTAGTATTTGCAAGGAAAATACGGGTATTGTAATACACATAGATTCGTTCGGCAATTTAAAAGGTTCCTTTCGTATTCTCGAATGGTAGGACCCAACGGCGTACTAGCCAGACCTTGGCTCGTGTTGATCCTAAAAAAACCAGGCTCGTGTCCTTCGGTGGCGTCCGTGGTACGCACATTAGGCAACCCCAACCAGTCGAGCCTCAGGCTGCTTCAAGTCGAAATATCTGGCGCCAGAATTCCAGCCCTAGGAAATTCCCCTCATGTCCCGGTCCATAATGACTACCGATGAACAACGGACGGATGCTTTAGTAACTAGACAACGTTACCTACCATGCCGAGCACGGTTCAATTCCCTCGTCGCCGCCGTCAAGGTCACCCATCAACGCATTGCCTAGTACTACTACTACTACACCAGGATGAGCACATAATTGAGCCCGTTTGTTCGTGCCTAGTACTTGAGTTAATATATCAGGCAATGCACTGGTATGGAGGGATTATCCTTTTACTCTGCATTTTTAACTTGTCTGAAGTCTAACTAAGCAAAATGTTCGACCAAATCCTTTCTTAAGAAATATAATAGGACAGATGTACGGCTTGAAAATTTATTGCATGATGCAGGTTATGATATTGTTTCGAATCATGGATCTTAAATTTCAGAAAATCCAAAAGTGAGCATAAATTCTTGAAACTAAGCATGGTCACGTGATATGGCACAAATATTACTTCGTAAGTTTTTTCTTCAATTTGAGACAAGCTGCTTATGACAAGTTGCACAAATGAAGAGACAAGGTATTTTGGAACTAAGACCTGTCACGTTAAGGCGAACGCTTTCACTATTGAAACCGTGGGCGTTTACGTGCCGCCACGAGTCCCCCCTTCTCATCGGCAGGTGTCGTCCGAGCAAACGTATGAGTCGACGGGGGGCGTGCAATCAGACCGCTGCACCGGCTGTCAGGGAGGTGTGCGAGCAGACCGCTGTGCAGGCTCACCGGGAGGCGAGCCCTTTGACCGGGCTCCGCCGCCCACCATCGTCCCAACTGCTCCCACTTTTAATGTCGCCGGCGCCGCAGTTTAAAATCAACCCCGCACTACCCGGTATCGCTACAATCATCTCTCTTCCTCTCCGATTCTCCTGTCATCTACCTCCAACTAGCCTGACCTATACGTACGCCATGCCGCATCATGATGGTCTGCCCTTAGTGTTCCAGTTTCCTGAGGAAGACACCTAGCCGGAGTCTCAAGAACATAAGGCGCTTTGGGACGAGCTTGAATCGGCCTTGCGGGAAGACGCCGCTACCGCCCCCGCCTCCCATTCCGCTCCCGTCGTCCCAATGGCGCCAGCGCCATCCTCGCGTGGCATTGATGGGCTGGGAGCCGCACATTGTCGCCGAAGCTTGATCCCACGGGATTCCACGAGGTCCCGCTGACTTTCACGCTACTGCGGCACTGCCAACAAGATGCGCTTCGCTGGCACTAACGCCAAGACGCCTGCGCCCGTGCGTTCGCGGCACTGCCAACAAGATGCGCGCGCTGCAGACCGACGCGGCGCCCGCACGGTGCCCGCGGCACACGAATGTCTCCGCTGGCCGCTGACAGCCGTTTCACGAAAAGTGCGCGTTCTCGCCGCATGGATGGACGCCGTCGACCGCTTCCTTGCACCAACGCCCGCCTCCTCCCGCCAGCTTGACTTCGCTCAAGTCTGTAACATTTTGGCCTTCCTTGAAGCTAGGCTAACGCCCAGAGTACGCCAACAACGGCGCAAGAAGACGCCGCTGCCGCCGTCGGTCAAGGGTCTGACGACACACGTAGCACGGCAGAGGAGCCGCTTCCCACCGCGAGACGCCGCCGCCGCCGCGTAATCTAAATTTGTTATGAAAATGTTCGGATTGCCATGCTTAAAATCCAACGTTTATCATTTCCATTTATTTTATATCGATCGTCGTATAATGTAAAGTCGGAGTCAGACTGAACAAAATGTATGGTTTGATCGATTGAATGTTCTGCTAGAGCCGTATCAAATTAAATATAAAACTTCATCAAGCCACATGTACTCCTTGTCATCCAACGACCTAGACTGGTTCAATGTCGAGCGCTCAACACGTTTAGCATGCAGTTAATTTTATGCCAAAAATAGTGCTAATCACATGACAACACGCAAATAATATCCTAGTAGTTAATATCCACATGCACTTAATATACTTCCAAATTAACGCATTGCACGTACACACCGACTAGTGCTGCTAGTACGTGAAACCGGTGACGTGACTTGTGAACGCTGGCCCAGATATGGTCAACAGCAACATCGCCATGAAGTTCTTCCTGTTTGCCCGTGTGTCTAAACGCAGAAGGGGAGGAGAGAGAGAGAGCACACATGGAACCCACCAGTAAGTGAAGGCGAATAGAACTAAAAATAATATTACATGTTATCCATTAATTAGGTTGTGGTAATATAAAAACATTATGTGAACAAAGGGGGTACAACAAACATTGCTATTCTATGTATGTTGCCTATTGACGTGTGGCTTGAAGGCCCGGTCGCATGTTCGATCCTCGTCCTTTATTTTTTAATTTGTATATGGGTCCAAATTTTTTTTGATGACATGTGGGCCCCTCGGTGTGTAGTTTGTAGCACTTTAATTTGTGGGTCGAAATTTGTTCCATTCCAAGTGGACTATTGGTGTGTAGTTTTGTAGCTTATTTATAATAATTAAAGAAAACAACATAGTTTTTTCAATAATACCATGGTGCAACGTTGAAGGCGAGAAAGGACGTGCGAGAGAGCGATGACCGAGCTAGAGGGAAATCAACTAGGGGAGTTGCGTGGGTTGCAACGGTGTTTGGAGTAGTTGTGGGCCGAATGCTACGAAAATATAATCTAAACCGACCGGAATAAATGCCTACACAAATTAATCCAAGGTTGAAGTGCCCTCGCAATGTAAATAGCTCCGCTTTATGAGGGATGGAGAGGTAGTAGCTTCAACGCGTGGAAGATACAGTGTGAGAAAGCGAGGTCAATCGAGAGACATATAGATAGAAAGACAAAGTGAGTGTGGTCCGACATTCATTGAACAAATATATATGCTCTGGAGAGATATTGTCCGATTAAGCTTTTTGGCAAGGGCGAGGTGTAACGCCCTCGATGCGGCTATATCTCCCACGTGTCGAAGCACGACTTAGAGGCATAACCGCATTGAAAGCAATGTCGCAAGTGAGGTAATCTTCACACAACCCATGTAATACATAAGGAAAAGAGATACATAGTTGGCTTACAATCGCCACTTCACACAATACATGAGTAAAGCATTACATCATACAGATACAATCAAGGTCCGACTACGGAACCAAAATAAAAGAAGACTACCCCAAATGCTACACAGATCCCCGATCGTCCCCAACTGGCTCCACTCATCGATCAATCAAACGAAACAACACAATGAACAAGATCTTCATCGAGCTCCTCCTTGAGCTCGGATGCGCCACCTGACGGTTTCATCGGCACCGCAAACTGGTTTTGAAGTATCTGTGAGTCACGGGACTCAAAGAATCTCACACCCGCGAGATCAAGACTATTTAAGCTTATAGGAAGGACAGAGTTGTAAGGTGGAGCTGCAGCAGTTTACTCAGCATATATGGTGGCTACTGCAAAAGAGAGCGAGAAGAGGAGCAAAGCACGGTCGTGAAGCTAGTAGCGATCAAGAAGTGATCCTGAACTACTTACGCCGGACAAAACTCCAACATCGTGTTCACTTCTGACCACCGAGAAGAGACCATCACGGTTACACACGCGTTGATGTGTATTTTACTTGAGGTCAACTTCGGGTTTTCTACAACCGGACATTAACAAATTCCCATCTCGCCTCATAACCGCGGGCACGGCTTTCGAAAGATAATACTCGCAGGGTGTCCCAACTTAGCCCATTATAAGCTCTCACGGTCAACTAAGGATATTCCTTCTACCGAAGACCCGATCAATCTCGGAATGCCGGACTACAAGACATTTCGACAAAGAATAAAACAAGACCAACAAAGCCACCCGACCGTGCCGACAAATCCCGATAGGAGCTGCACATATCTCGCTCTCGTGGCACACCGGATAGGTCACCACGAGTAAAACCAGCCCTCGAGTTGCCTCTGGTGGCCCCTGCAGTTCGCTTAGTTCGGCCAAGACTCAAGGAGCACTGTCCGGGGTTAAAATAAAGATGACCCTTGAGTCTGCAGAACCCAAGGGAAAAAGGCTTAGGTGGCAAATGTTAAAATCAATGTTGGGCCTTGCTGGAGGAGTCTTATTCAAAGCGAACTGTCAAGGGGGTCCCATAAATCACCCAACCGCGTTAGGGACGCAAAATCCGGGAACATAATACCGATATGACGGGAACTAGGGCGGCAAGAGTGGAACAAAACACTGTGCATAAGGCCGAGCCTTCCACCCTTTACCAAATATATAGATGCATTAATTAAATAAGATATATTGTGATATCCCAACAAGTAAACATGTTCCAACAAGGAACAACATCTCCATGTTCCAACAAGGAACAAACTTCATCTTCACCTGCAACTAACAACGCTATAAGAGGGGCTGAGTAAAGCGGTAACATAGCCAAACAACGGTTTGCTAGGAAAGGATGGTTAGAGGCTTGACATGGCAATGTGGGTGGCATGATAAGCAAGTGATGGGCATCGTAGCATAGGCATAGCAAAAGAGCGAGCAACTACCAAGCAAAGATAGAAGTGATTTTGAGGGTAAGGTCATCTTGCCTGAAATCCCGCAAGGAAGAAGAACGAGTCCATGAAGAAGACAAACGGATGAAGTCGAACGAATCCTCACAACTCCGGAACGAAACCGAAGCTAACGAGAGAAGCAACCCGGAAAGAAACAAACAACATAGTAAACAACCATCACATAAACATGGCATGATGCACAATCAAGTATGATGCATGTCCGGTTTAAATATGCATGGCATGGCAATATGCACAAACAACACTACAAGTTAAGTGGAGCTCAATATGCAACGAGTTGCATATTGACGAAACACCACATGCACGTATTTAGTCTCTCTCGGTTATGTACCCAACAATATTAAATGTTGATCATCATGGCAAGGGGTGAAGCACAACAAAACTACCTAACTAGGCAAGTTTAAATGAGGCCGGAAACAACGAACAACAAGTCCGAAAAATCCTCATGTGCATATTTATGGATTAGGTACGTTTCTGCCCTAAACACAATTTTAGAGTTGTTAAACATGCAAAGCAAGTACACCATGTTAAACTAGGCATTTTTCTACCCCATTTACTTATATAATTTATTTAAATACGAGTTACGGTTATTTAGTTATGAAATAAATCATTTTAGCATGGCAATTATGCAAAATAATGCAAACAGCAATTATAAACATTTAAATGTTGTTATCATGATGCGGATGACATGTGCAAGTTTTAAGCAATTTTATGAAAATGTTGACATGAGCATGTTATGAAGCATTTGTCGCCGTATGGAAACGAAAAAGGGTGCCACGGCAACGACAACGGAAATGGTGCCACGGCAACATTCCGGTTCCGATAGCTCATGGAGATACCGGTGCAAAAGGAAGCGTGGATGTGCAGAACATGCAAAAAATGGTGGGGTGATCCCGAGGTCCGGGTTCCCACGAGACGATGGCATGGCAACGAGGAGGAACAAGCGAGCGACAATTTCGGACACGGTGCAAACGGGCATCTCATACAACATATGCATTCGTCCACGGGCGGTCGTTCCGTGGTATACCTTTGAAGCGTGCCTTTTCGAACGGGACAAGTTCGTCAAGGAAGTAGTGGTACACGGGCCGTAGTGGAAGTAGTCGTTCACACGACGGTAGTGGAAGTAGACGTTCTCGCGGGGGTAGTGGAAGTAGTTGTACACGTTCGTAGATGTTCGGGGTCGCGACAAGGAACTTGACGTCTATGCAGTCTTCAAGGGTTGACGGTAGTGGAACACATGTTGTCGTGGTGCTTGTCCGTCCGGTCTTGACGACGGTAGAGGTACTCACGACAGTAGTGGTACACGTTTCGTGGATATTCGAGTCATCGATAGCGGTACTTGATGAATCCCGAAACGGACTTGGCGTCTTCGCGCGTAGGGGTACTTGGCGTTTCGGTTCGGTGGTCGTTCGGGCGCCGTATGTCGTGGTACTTGGCGAAACCCACGAAGAGGGTACTTGTACTCGCATCATTGTGGAAGTAGTCGTTCGGGCTCCCGTGCGGACTTGGTGGTCTTGGTCTCCGCAGCATATTTGTACAAAAACATCATCGGACTTGGACGAATCCAGAGGCGTGCACAGGCAGGGGGCGCCGGAGCCGGCGGGGACGCGGGGTCGCGCGCTCGATGCGGGAGGTTGTTGGCGCGCGGACGAAGCAGCAGCGGGCAACGGCGGGCATGGGAGGCGCCCTTGTGTGCGCCCGTGGCATCGAGCACGGGAGGAGAGGCGGACGGCGTCCTGCGACGTGCGGCTCTGGCCGCTCGATGTAGGGGCGCAGCAGGGGCCGATGCAGGTCGGAGTCGGGACGAAGGCGAGCTCCGGCGGCAGGGCTTGGTGGCAGGGCCGGCGCGAGGAGACGAGGAGGACGCAGGCGCAGGCGATGGAGGCGCAGGAGAAGGGAAGGCGTCGCGCTCGAGGAGCTGCTCTCCTTGAGCGCTCGGGCGACGGGGACGGATGGTGCCGGTGGAGGTGCAGGGGCTCTCCCTGGCGCTGGCAGCGGGCGAGCGCGAGGTGAGAGACGAGAGGGAGATGGGGATCGAGAGGAGGGAGTGGGGTCGTGCGCTGCGGGAACGAGGAGGAGGAGGAGATGGATCGAGGGGATGGGGATCGGGCGCGGTGGAGGCGACGAGGGGATCGGGAGGAGCGGGGCTCTCCCTAGCGATGTGCGTGTGTGGAGGCGGCGCTGGCAGGGAACGAGGGGAGAGATGGGGTGCGGAGGAGGGATTCGGGCTAGGTTAGGAGGGTTAGGTGGGCTGGGCCTTGGGCCGGCGCGGGAGGCTGGGAGGCCCAGGAGGCATGGCTGGGCTCTCTCTTCTCTCTCTTATATTTTCTTAGCAGAAAACAATTAAAGAGAGACAAAAAGAAAGAGAGGGTTAGGGAAAGAATTTGGGAACGAGGACAATTTTTCTGGACTCATAAAAATATGAGGAATTTAACAAAAATGGCCCGAGGATTTTTAGGGAATGTAAAATCCACACATGTTGAATTTAACTCGACATGTTTGAATTTCGAAACCCATTCGAATGAAGTCCAAATGGGTTGAAATTATAGGGGATGGCCCTACCCAGAAGATGTGATTTATGGGCTGATTTGGAACATTTGTGGATAAAGTAAAATTGCAACTCAATTTTACTAAAAAGGCACCAAAGGAAGAAAGGAAGTTGAGTTGGATAAAAAGGAAATTTGAAGAACCGCGCAAATGTGTTATGGGTGATTTCCAGTTAATGGAATATTTATTATAGCTCCCTAATAATATTGGGAGTATATGTTTTAAAGAGAAATCACCATTGTGAATATCCCTCGATTTAATTGGACCGAAAATCCATACGATTTATTTAGTTGAGTTTTAAAAATTAATGATATGATGGCATGATGACATGATGCAATGCAAGAGACGACATGATGAATGCACAAACAAAACAAATCACACGACAAAACTCGGAAACCCTGGAAGGCAACTGAAGCTCCGGTCTTGGGGCGTTACAACACTCCTCCACTACGAGAGGATCTCGTCCCGAGATCTAGGATGGCACCGGAGAGAAAACGGAAGAGGAAGAGAGGAGGTAAAACTAAGTTGCTTCTTTGACAAACGAGTGAAACCAAAGAACCTTGAGAGGTTGAACAAAATGAAAAAAAAGAAAACAACAAAGATGAACAAGGTTGAAAACACTCTGTTAGAAAAGAGGAACATGGGATACGACGAGAACCAAGAGGTTTAGTGATAACATAGATATTGAAACCACTCCGGTTAAAACTAGCTAGAGAAGGAATAAGATTGATATAATTTGGACAGCACTCCGACTGAAAATGGAAGGAATTGAACATGATCTTGACAAGATGAGAGGATACTTGATGAACGAAAAGAGGATACTTGATGAAATCAACAAACACTGCCTCTGGAACTATTGAAAAATGGCACAAGGGGTAAGAAAGATTTCCGACAACACTCCGGTTAAATGGATAAGCAAGAAAAGAATATAATCTTTACAAAATGAGATGATGGGTCGAAGCGAGTAACAACACAATGCCTCCGGAAGAAAAAATTGAAGATAGATCATTGGAATAAAAGAATGGAGAACAAAATGCTAACTTCTTCCACAAATGAGCTTGGAAAGCACCCTTCCAAGAAGGTTATAACGGAGTTGTTGGAAACCAATAACGAAACGAATAAGCTTGTAGTGGACTTATGGAAACATCTCAACATTACGAGGTGAGCTTCTGCCACCAACGGAAACAAATGATTGGACTGATATCAACAAGGAGACGAGAAACTTATTTCACCGGGAGGACAAATGAAGAACTTGGGTCATTTATAAGCACCATAAATAGCAACAATCCTTAGGGAAAGCTTTAGGTGAAATATAACCCAAGATAACTCCAACGAAGAGATTGATGGTTGAAAAGATCTCTTGAACAAAGATAAAATGATGGATTTAAATATGTCACTCTTGAAAATCTGTGAATCATGAAACGCGAAGGAAAATTATCAACAATGACATAACACCATCTCAAAAGATAAGGTAGAGAGAATTGCACTTTGGAATGCAAGATGAAGAATACTTGAGCTCCTCAAAACAAAACATGTGTTGAGCACCATGTTTATTTTTGAGTATAGCTTGGCGGGTCATAACTTCGAGAAAAAAATCTTGAAGAACAATTGAAAGAATCCTTGATGAACCACTATGTAGAGCCTCCATGAAGAACTCCGGTAATGAAAGGATGATAAAAGAAAGAGAAGTTGAAAACACAAGGAGAAGCCTTGCAGTGATAAGAAGAAGCTTTGAAATGATATAACCGAGAAAACTTTGAACTCCGGAAAGAAAAAAAAGAAGCAAATGAAATCGAGAATTTTGATGAACCTCCGGAATAAGGAATTGAATTTACCCGATGAAACAAGAATAAGAATTACATTATGCGTATCCTTCACCAATTTAAATTGATGACAAGCAACGGATTTGGCATACTACTTATTCTCGTAGAAAGGATTAAGATAGATATGGCGCAAACTTGGGAAGGTCTTCAACGAACCGCCGGTAGGATTCGGGAAGACGAATGAATCTATATAATAACGAAGGAAGAGAACTCTTGAACGAACCACCGTAAGAATTGAGAATGAACATAGCAAAAGCGCAATTCACCGAGAATAATTAAAAAACGAATAAAGATACTTGACAGGATTTAGATACATGAGAACGAAGAGATCATGAACTGATTAGAGAATACTTGAATGATGCACCAGTAAGATTTGGGGAACAAGAGCTGAAAGCTGGAATGAATAATTCTGAGATGATGGGCTCCGAAGAATCAAACTGAAAAGACTCCTGAAATGCTCCGGGTGGGTTAAAAGAATTCTCACAATCGAAAATAATTATGAGAGGATGGCATCAAGCTAGAACCATGAATCTTGAAGAGAATGGAGCAAGATTTAAGAGAAACTCTTCTTCAGTCTTCAAATGTTGAGAATGACGATGAGAAACACCACCATGAATTGTTGAGATACTCAGGGATGAAAATTATTAGGTTGAACCAACGCTGAAAAGAATTTGGAAGATCTTGGAGAAAGACATTTGACTGATGATAACTCATTCTTACGTCAAACTTTGAAAAGAATTTGGGAATAGCTCCAAGAAAATTAAAAGAGTCAGGTAAGATCCTGGGAAAAGACCTGTGGGTTAGGGCCCACTCAAAGAAAACACTGTTGAACAATTGTTTGAAAGGGAGGTTGCACCGGTTGATTTAAATGGCTTGAATGAGATAACAATCTCGAAATAACTTGAACGGATTAAGAATGGAAACTAGAATCTTCTGAGAAATCTTCAGCACTCCGGAACAAATGAATAACGAGAGGTGAATGATTAGGGGCAATCGGCATGAGAAAGCACTTGAAATGAGGGAAAGATATGATCAACAAAGCTTGAATTGAATCCACCGGAGAAGAAAAGAAAGAAGAATGATAAACTTGAAGCTTCCTTTAGTGTCTTCATGAGAAATCACCGGATAAAACATTAAAGGAAAAGAATGAAGAAACTTCACTCAATAAAATGGATTCTTGGTTAAGAAATTTGAGTCCTTGAAGAAAAAGGGGTGGGAGGGCGGGAAAACAAAAACAACTTGGGTCGGAAGAAACGAACACCGTTGAGAAAAAAAGCTTAGAATTGATCTTGCGAATGTTGCAATGATCAGATCCACTTGAAGAGAAGCACACGGTTGGAAAGGATTGAAAAGACGACCTTGATGAACAAGAAGGATTAGCATCCACATAGAAATATGAGAACACCACTTAGAATAAGGTATGGAATCAACACTTGACATTGAAGCAACTCGAATACCACAAAACAAAACAAAACAAAGGATTGGCTTCAAGAATGAGCCGGAACAAACACATGATAGAGATTTCGCCCAAAGTGTTCGTGGTGGGGCCCACACGGACACGACGTATAGCGGATGTCACGAATGACAAACAAGACGTCCCTGAATCAGCATAGCCAAGGATTCTTTAAGACGCCTCGCGACCACTATAAATCGACCGTGAATGGGCGGACCACTAGACGTTGAACCCCAATCTCAAATCATACATCTGTCGGAAAGATATCATGTAAGCTACTAGAATTCCCACCTATAAACTCCCGAAACTTTCTGGTTATGCAATCTGGTGTTGGGGATACAGGGACACAAAATATATCACCCAAACTAACAATACCTAGATCCAAATTGTATCCATCCGTCAACACATAACCAAGAAATCCTCGGAAATCGTGGTACCTCGACCTTCAAAAACATCCGTTATACAAGTCATGGCAATACTCCCGAGCTCGCCTCAAGATCGGGTTATCGGGTTATCTCACCAACAACCGCACAAAAGAGATTTCGATGTCGGCAAAACTCGTGTATTCCAGAATCAAGAACGATAAAATTGTGACGACAACACCCTGAGCTCAACTCCCGGACACTGCCACAACCCCTAACTGTCAGGAGGCACCAAGAACAATGTTCTTGTCACAAAACCATCGGAACGATCCCAAGATACCCGCGTGATCCTAAAAAAAAAAATTTAGTGAAATTTGAGAAGAGAAGAGTCAAAACTCTACGTCAGAAGACCTCACAGAGCGACGAAGGGACTGGGGAGTAAAAAGAATCCTACTCTCCGATATATATAATCCTAAGACTCAAAACATTTTCCATTCTAGACTCAACAACGCCAAAGAAACAATCAAGTAGGGGGCTCCTAAGTCGGGAAGGCTCGATACCAACTTGTAACGCCTCGATGCGGCTATATATCTCCCACGTATCGAAGCACGACTTAGAGGCATAACCGCATTGAAAGCAATGTCGCAAGTGAGGTAATCTTCACACAACCCATGTAATACATAAGGGAAAAAGAGATACATAGTTGGCTTACAATCGCCACTTCACACAATACATGAGTAAAGCATTACATCATACAGATACAATCAAGGTCCGACTACGGAACCAAAATAAAAGAAGACTACCCCAAATGCTACACAGATCCCCGATCGTCCCAACTGGGCTCCACCATCGATCAATCAAACGAAACAACACAATGAACAAGATCTTCATCGAGCTCCTCCTTGAGCTCAAAAGGCCACCGCACGGTTTCATCGGCACCGCAAACTGGTTTTGGAAGTATCCGTGAGTCACGGGACTCGGCAATCTCACACCATGAGATCAAGACTATTTAAGCTTATAGGAAGGACAGAGTTGTAAGGTGGAGCTGCAGCAAGCTTACTAGCATATATGGTGGCTACTTCGCAAAAGAGAGCGAGAAGAGGAGCAAAGCACGGTCGTGAAGCTAGTAGCGATCAAGAAGTGATCCTGAACTACTTACGCCGGACAAAACTCCAACACCGTGTTCACTTCCCGGACTCACCGAGAAGAGACCATCACGGTTACACACGCCGTTGATGTGTATTTTACTTGAGGTCAACTTCGGGTTTTCTACAACCGGACATTAACAAATTCCCATCTCGCCTCATAATCAAGGGCACGGCTTTGAAAGATAATACCTGCAGGGTGTCCCAACTTAGCCCATTATAAGCTCTCACGGTCAACGAAGGATATTCCTTCTACCGGAAGACCCGATCAATCTCGGAATCCCGGACTACAAGACATTTCGACAAAGAATAAAACAAGACCAACAAAGCCACCCGACCGTGCCGACAAATCCCGATAGGAGCTGCACATATCTCGCTCGTGGCACACCGGATAGGTCAGCCACGAGTAAAACCAGCCCTCGAGTTGCCTCTGCAGGCCCCTGCAGCTGCCTGGTTCGGGCCAAAGACTCAAGGAGCACCGTCCGGGGTTAAAATAAAGATGACCCTTGAGTTTGCGTAACCCAAGGGAAAAGGCTTAGGTGGCAAATGTTAAAACCAATGTTGGGCCTTGGCCGGAGGAGTCTTATTCAAAGCGAACTGTCAAGGGGGTCCCATAAATCACCCAACCGCGTTAGGGACGCAAAATCCGGGAACATAATACCGATATGATGAAAACTAGGGCGGCAAGAGTGGAACAAAACACCAGGCATAAGGCCGAACCTTCCACCCTTTACCAAATATATAGATGCATTAATTAAATAAGATATATTGTGATATCCCAACAAGTAAACATGTTCCAACAAGGAACAACATATCCATGTTCCAACAAGGAACAAACTTCATCTTCACCTGCAACTAACAACGTTATAAGAGGGGCTGAGCAAAGCGGTAACATAGCCAAACAACGGTTTGCTAGGAAAGGATGGTTAGAGGCTTGACATGGCAATGTGGGTGGCATGATAAGAAAGTGATGGGCATCGTAGCATAGGCATAGCAAAAGAGCGAGCAACTAGCAAGCAAAGATAGAAGTGATTTCGAGGGTAAGGTCATCTTGCCTGAAATCCCGCAAGGAAGAAGAACGAGTCCATGAAGAAGACAAACGGATGAAGTCGAACGAATCCTCACAACTCCGGAACGAAACCGAAGCTAACGAGAGAAGCAACCCGGAAAGAAACAAACAACATAGTAAACAACCATCACATAAACATGGCATGATGCACAATCAAGTATGATGCATGTCCGGTTTAAATATGCATGGCATGGCAATATGCACAAACAACACTACAAGTTAAGTGGAGCTCAATATGCAACGAGTTGCATATTGACGAAACACCACATGCAAGTATTTAGTTCTCTCTCGGTTATGTACCCAACAATATTAAATGTTGATCATCATGGCAAGGGGTGAAGCACAACAAAACTACCTAACTAGGCAAGTTTAAATGAGGCCGGAAAATCCTCATGTGCATATTTATGGATTAGGTACTGTTCTGCCCTAAACACAATTTTAGAGTTGTTAAACATGCAAAGCAAGTACACCATGTTAAACTAGGCATTTTTCTACCCCATTTACTTATATAATTTATTTAAATCCGAGTTACGGTTATTTAGTTATGAAATAAATCATTTTAGCATGGCAATTATGCAAAATAATGCAAACAACAATTATAAACATTTAAATGTTGTTATCATGATGCGGATGACATGTGCAAGTTTTAAGCAATTTTTATGAAAATGTTGACATGAGCATGTTATGAAGCATTTGTCGTCGTGGCGGAAACGAAAAAGGGTGCCACGGCAACGCATAACGGAAATGGTGCCACGGCAATATTCCGGTTCCGATAGCTCATGGAGATACCGTGCAAAAGGAAGCGTGGATGTGCAGAACATGCAAAAAATGGTGGGGTGATCCCGAAGTCCGGGTTCCCACGAGACGATGGCATGGCAACGAGGAGGAACAAGCGAGCGACAATTTCGGACACGGTGCAAATGGGCATCTCATACAACATATGCATTCGTCCACGGGCGGTCGTTCCGGCGGGTATACCTTTGAAGCGTGCCTTTTCGGAACGGGACAAGTTCGTCGAAGGAAGTAGTGGTACACGGGCCGTAGTGGAAGTAGTCGTTCACACGACGGTAGTGGAAGTAGACGTTCTCGCGGGGGTAGTGGAAGTAGTTGTACACGTTCGTAGATGTTCGGGGTCGCGACAAGGAACTTGACGTCTATGCAGTCTTCGAGGGCTGACGGTGGTGGAACACATGTTGTCGTGGTGCTTGTCCGTCCGGTCTTGACGACGGTAGAGGTACTCGCGACAGTAGTGGTACACGTTTCGTGGATGTTCGAGTCATCGATAGCGGTACTTGATGAATCCCGAAATGGACTTGGCGTCTTCGCGCGTAGGGGTACTTGGCGTTTCCGGTTCGGTGGTCGTTCGGGCGCCGTATGTCGTGGTACTTGGCGAAACCCACGAAGAGGGTACTTGTACTCGCATCATTGTGGAAGTAGTCGTTCGGGCTCCCGTGCGGACCTGGTGGTCTTGGTCTCCGCAACATATTTGTACAAAAACATCATCGGACTTGGACGAATCCAGAGGCGCAGCAGGGGGCGCCGGAGCCGGGCGGGGACGCTGGGTCGCAAGGCCGATGCGGGAGGTTGTTGGCGCGCATGGACGGCAGCAGCGGGCAACGGCGGGCATGGGAGGCGCTTGTGTGCGCCTGTGGCATCGAAAGCACGGGAGGAGAGGCGGACGGCGTCTGCGACGGCGGCTCGCCGCCGATGTAGGGGCGCAGCAGGCCGATGCAGGTCGGAGTCGGGACGGGCGAAGCCCGGGCAGGTGGCTTGGTGGCAGGGCCGGCGCGAGGAGACGAGGAGGACGCAGCGCAGCGATGGAGGCGCAGGAGAAGGGAAGGCGTCGCGCTCGAGGAGCTGCTGTCCTTGAGCGCTCGGGCGACGGGGACGGAGGGCGCCGGTGGAGGTGCAGGGGCTCTCCCTGGCGCTGGCAGCGGGCGAGCGCGAGGTGAGACACGAGAGGGAGATGGGGATCGAGAGGAGGGAGTGGGGTCGTGCGCTGCGGGAACGAGGAGGAGGAGGAGATGGATCGAGGGGATGGGGATCGGGCTGGTGGAGGCGACGAGGGGATCGGGAGGAGCGGGCTCTCCCTAGCGATGTGCGTGGTGTGGAGGCGGCTGGCAGGAACGAGGGGAGAGATGGGGTGCGGAGGAGGAGTCGGGCTAGGTTAGGAGGGTTAGGTGGGCTGGGCCTTGGGCCGGGCGCGGGAGGCCGGGAGGCCCAGGAGGCATGGCTCTCTCTCTTCTCTCTCTCTTATATTTTCTTAGCAGAAAACAATTAAAGAGAGACAAAAAGAAAGAGAGGGTTAGGGAAAGAATTTGGGAATGAGGACAATTTTTCTGGACTCATAAAAATATGAGGAATTTAACAAAAATGGCCCGAGGATTTTTAGAGGATGTAAAATCCACACATGTTGAATTTAACTCGACATGTTTGAATTTCGAAACCCATTCGAATGAACTCCAAATGGGTTGAAATTATAGGAGATGGCCCTACCCAGAAGATGTGATTTATGGGCTGATTTGGAACATTTGTGGATAAAGTAAAATTGCAACTCAATTTTACTAAAAAGGCACCAAAGGAAGAAAGGAAGTTGAGTTGGATAAAAGGAAATTTGAAGAACCAAGAAATGTGTTATGGGTGATTTCCAGTTAATGGAATATTTATTATAGCTCCCTAATAATATTGGGAGTATATGTTTTAAAGAGAAATCACCATTATGAATATCCCTCGATTTAAATGGACCGAAAATCCATACGATTTATTTAGTTGAGTTTTAAAAATTAATGATATGATGGCATGATGACATGATGCAATGCAAGAGATGACATGATGAATGCACAAACAAAACAAATCACACGAAAAAACTCGGAAACCCTGGAAGGCAACTGAAGCTCCGGTCTTGGGGCGTCACACGAGGGCTGTAAGATAGAGCTTGAGAGATGATCCAGACATAGACATTAGATATATTTTGTGCGTGGGAGGAAGCAAGGTCAACCGATCACATAGGGTCGCCGTGCGATCGAAAGAGTGAGACGGGTTGGAGAGAGTGACCTAGATAGACGATGTGTGTGAGAGAGTATACAATATGAATAGGTCAAATTGGGCTCAAACATGGTGATATATCGTTTTTGTCCGAGAAAGAGTGAGGTCAATCAGGACATACGGAGAGAGAGATAGAGAGAGAGAGAGAGAGAGATTGAGTGAGCGTGGCCCACCATGAGGTCGAAAGAGTGGCGGCGGCTTGGATGGACTGACCTAGATAGAAAATCCGCGTGAGAGAGTATAGAGTGTCGATCGAGGCCCGAACAGGGAGATATATCATCTGTGTGTGAAAGAAAACGAGGTTAAACGAGACTCAGATAAAGAGAGCGAGATTGAGCGAGTGTGGCCCTGCAAGGAAGAAAGAGTGAGACAGTCTCGAGGGAGTGACCTAGATATACAACGTGCGTGCGTGCACATGAGAGGTTGGGGGGCTAAATAGGCAATGCATGTATTTAGCGCAAGAGGGTGAGAGGGAGAGGGGGGACAGAGAGAGAGCTCGGCATCGGGTGCAATGGCGGGTGTGTGAGGTAAATACATTTGGTAACAGAGTGGAAAAAGGGGTTGTGTAGTTGAGAGACTTAGAGGTCTAAACATGGAGAGAAAGAATGAACGTGTGTTGGAAACCGATAGCTTCCTAAGGTGGTTAGGAGAGGAAGATTGACCGATACAAGAAGTATGTAGCGCTTAAAGCGGAGGGGGGGAGGGCTAAAACAACATTTGAATGTACATAGTACGAGACTTAATATCGATGTTTCAACTCTGATGCGGAGCATCCTACGGTCATCACCATGTCAAGAGTCCGTTTGGCAAGTGACACGTGCGACCTCTACTTCTCATACATAAAGGTGAATCTTCTCCTTTACACGTGCTCACTTGACCCCTTCGAGGATGGTATACTACTTGACACTTCTCCCGTGTGCATGCATAGGTATTGTCGGAGCTTCACGGATGTCAAGGAGGAGTGCAAGCGCCAAGGAACGACTACACCATCCGCGAGGGAGGCATGGAAGCGAAGACGGAAGAAGAAGGTGCTGCGGAGTCTACAGCGACCGGACGACCGGAAGCCTCCGGACGTCCGACCCTCTACAGCGCCCGGACGACCGACCAAGTCCGGACGTCCGACACCTCCCAGGCCACGGACGACCGAGCGCCTCCGGACGACCGGTGCTACGGCGATGTATCAGAAGTTACGGATGTCCGAAGACTTCCGGACGTCCGGACCGTCCCAAGCTTCCTGGACGTCCGACCCTTCCTGGACGTCCGACGCCTGGTAGGCAAGAGCCGCTGGCCTTGGCCTTGTATCCCTCTCCCACTTACCCCTTCGTGGCTTAGACTATAAATAGACCACCTCCACCTCCTTTCTAAGGTTAGCAAATATGATAGCTCATTCTTAGGTGAGCTTTGCTCCTACCTCTACTCTTGAGAGAGAGAGAGAGACCACTACTCCATTGGAGGCCAAGACCTCCATCTAGGAGAAGATAATGTAGGATATATCATCAAGACCCCCTCTTGGGCGGCCCCCTTCAAGACCTCCTCATGGAGATAAACTCTACCTTGTATCTTTCCCTCTGTTATTCATGTACCTTGTGGATCTTGTGTGTTTGATTGTCTAGAGGATGTGTGATTGGACTTGTTCTTGAGTGTTTCCCCTTGTGATTTCTGCCCGTTCTTCCCCGTGTTCTTCGTGCTCTTCGAGGGATGCCACTCCAAACGTGAAAGATCGGCCTACACCGGGTTAGCCCCGTATCATATGGTATCATGAGCCACGTTTATCACATATTTGGAGTCCCTCCCACCGTTTTCTAGCCTTGTTTTGTTGCGTCCTTCCCCAAAATCCGAAAATCCCCACCAAAAATAGCCCCAAATTTTTTTGTGATTTGTTGGTTAGATGAAGTTTTGTTGATTTTGATCCATGGATTTGCTTGGTTTCGAGTGGATCTAGCATTTCCCCAAGTTTCCCCATCTTTCATCCTCAAAATCCCGCGAATTTTGACCCCGAAATCCCCAATTTCCGCCCAAAATCGCGTCCCGGATCTGAAATTTCGCGTTGACCCCGACCCACCGGACGACCGACGATTTAAGACGTCCGGACCCCCTCGAAGCACCGGACGTCCGACCTTTTCCGGACGACCGGAACCCCTAACCCGAACCGAATTTACGGATTTCTGACTTTTCCGGACGTCCGACGCCCCGGACATCCGACCTTTTTCGGACGTCCGTAACCTGTAGTTTCAGACTTCGGCTGATTTTTGTTTTGTCCATAACTAATTCATCCGAACTTCGATTTTGACGTTCTTTAGCTTGTTTTGAAGCTATTGACATCCCCCTTCCAATAAAAATACCACTAACATCATTTGACTCCATCAAAATTTATAAAAATTGGCAAGTTTGCCTAGGCCTTCCACCACATCATCCGCATAGCCACCACCGACTTCCGCAACCTAACCCAATTTTTTTTGAGCTTGTTTGAGTTGTGGTTTGTGTCTCCTAAGGTGTTTCGGCTACTTAGGGACGACAACTTCAACTCCGACACATGTTTAGCCCATCATTTCACTTCCGCATTGCCAAGTGCAAACCACCACCGCTTTCCGCTACCACCATTTGACATTTGTCATTTGAGATTTTGAGTTCGCAGTTTTTCCGTTTCCTAAGGTGTTTCGGCTAATTAGGGACGAGTCTCCATCATCTTGGTATCTACATCAAGAGCACCTCCACTCATCATCGCCAAGGACGGTAACCTCGACGACACCATTGTATATTCCCCTTGCCATTGCATTGTTAACCCCTAGCCCATTTTAAGGCCACTTGCCTATCGAGACTAGCCATTTGAGTATTGCCGGCAACGTTACTTGTGCACATTAGTGATCATACTTCCCATAACATACATACCATATCATCTTGGTATCATCATATCATCCATTGTGTCACAATATCGTTCCCGCATATACACAATAGCTATCTTGGTTTGTGCATTGTGCAAAAGTGGCCATAGAAAAAAAAAGAAAAAGAGAATAATCTTTTAAGCAAAGAAAGAGAGCAAAGAGCTTGTAAGCAATAGCCATAGCATCAAAATATATCATATGGTATCATATCCGATCATCTTGGATCATCTTGAGAGAAACACCGGGAACCATACATACATAGCATACTTGGGATAGAAAGTTTATCCATTTTGCATCTTATAGGTTGTGCACAAGTGTCGATCCGCCTATTGAGCAATCGTATAGCTGCCTCTCTTGAGTTGTGCAACATGAGCGTTTTGGTGGATTCCACATTTTGAGCTCATTCCTTGGTTGCACGACCCCATTTATCTATCCGTGTGTTTGTTTCCGTGTGCCACATATTGCTATTGGTCTACTTGTTTCGCTTATGTAATTTGTGAATCTCTTTCAACATTATTGACTCTTGCTAACATTTTGCATCAAATTTTTGTGCCACTATCCTCACCGAGCTCTACCATAAGCTTTACTTGATAGGTGTGAGTGAACAAGTCCGTACCAATTCCACTATTCTTTCATCTCACATTGAGTGAAACGGATACATCCTCAACTTTAGGAAAAGGTAACTTGGTATTGTTTATCTCATTTCCTACTCACCTCTACTCGAGTCTTGTGATGGATAGGCAAGGCATTTCACCTTCGGTCTACAACAACAACGACGAGTTCGATGCCACGAACAACAACTCCGAGGCCAAGATGCAAGATCAAATGGAGGAGAGCAAAGCCCTCATCAAGTCCTACAAGCGATCTTCCTCATCTTCGAGAAGACGCTCAAGAGCACATCCTTCCGAGCTACCATCTCCGGCAAGATCACATCGGCATCGACACCATCGACAAGAACGTGAAGGTCATAAGCTCAACACCAACAACCGCTCAATGACTTCACCATCTCCCTTGGCATCTTCGCCAAGCAACTTCAAGGCATCTTCGCCTACGGACATACGACATCTTTGCCAACAAGCACCCCAAGACTACGCTCAAGAGAATCTCCCCAAGCTCAAGTCCGCGACTTCCACGAGCTACTACGACCTCGACACCGACCACAAGATTCCTTTCTATGGGACTCAAGAACCCGAGGAGTACCTCGAGTGGGAGCGTTTAATGGACGACTACCTCAAGCTACATCAAGTTCCTCCTGAAGATCAAGTGAAGTGCGCCACAAGAAACTTCCACGACTACGCCTCAACTTGGTGGCTTCAGACACCTTCGGAGTACTACGATTTGAGTTGGCCCAAGACGAAGAGAGCTTTGCGGCGAGAGTTCGTGCCTCCAACCTACACGAAACAACTTCGACGCCAATTGGAGAACACCATCCAAGGATCCAAGTCCATCGACGCGTACTTCAAGGAGATGGAGATTGCCTTATGACGAGCCATGCGTGATCTAATTTACTTTCGATGAAGTTCCACTTCATGATGGGATTGAACAACGACATCTCCAAGACTATCTTCCTCGAGAACTACAAGTCCATCGACGACTACTACATTGGTGCTCTCAAGACGGAACAAGAACTCATGAAGGCCAAGGCTTCTCCAACCCAAGCAAACTTCATGGCCACCAAGCTCTACGACAAGCATGAGGCTAGTACCACCATGATGTCCAAGCCCGACAAGCTCCAAGATGATGCTCCCAAGTGCGACTTCACCGCCATCCCTCTTTGTGGCATTGATGATGCCGAGTCTACCTTGACTCTTTTTCAAGATGGTGCGGCGATTTAGCACGACTCACGGAGACCCTCAAGGACCAAGCTTTGGAGGCGAGAGACAAGGTGGCGAGCGAGGATGATGCTTCCATCTTTGGAGGCGAGAGTGATGATGTTCCATCTTCGGCCTTCATCCATGGCGACGGCGACGAGATGATCGAGCATGGGATTTTCCCTTCGGTCATGGAGGAGAGTGATGATGTGCCATCTTCGGCCTTCATCCATGGCGACGGTGATGAGATGGTTGAGTATTTCACCTCAACCACGGCGACGTATGATGACTTGAGTGACTTGTGCCACCATATTGAGAGTGAGAGTGACTTCACCACTAGCCCCATATATGATGAGTTGCCCCAATTCTCATGTGAGGAGAGCCACAACCACCACTTGAGTGAGATGAGTGACTCCACCATACGTGAGTTTGAGTGCACCTATTTTGAGGGAGTGAGTGAACCACCACATAGAGAGAGTGAGATAGTTGATAGGTCATGTGAGGCGACTTTCAACACTAACGACTTGACCTCTACCTCTATTGTGTCTTCTCATTTGGTGCTAGGTCCCATTTATGATGACGCGCCGATCCTCGATTTACTTCGGCCCTCCCTTTGGACAAGACGATGGCCATGGTGGACTATGATGCACCCCCCACATGGTTCCATCAAGATGAAGATGACCACCATTTGGTCTTTCCCACCTCACCTACACAACTTGAGTGGAATGACAAAGGTAACTTAGGTGACGGTGATGCTCTCGTCCCACTAGTGGACTATTTTGACATTGATTGCTTGCATGATGTTGATCCACCTAGTATCATGCTTCATGCTAGTATGATTTCACCATGCGATGATTTGCCCATTTATGATGAATATGATGATTCTCATGTGGAGTCTATTAGTTGTGATGCCATGTTACATACGATTTCTTGTGACAATTCTTTAGGTCACATCATGTTTGCTAATCCGCTTGACTTTTCATATGCTATGCATGAGATCAACCATATGTCTTATTTGCAATCTCTTCATAGTGACTATGCATATGCCATTAAAATAAACCCAATTTGCACATATGGCATACATGACAAGCCCATGGTTATTGGCATTTGTTTTTCTTGTGATGATATTGATATGCTCCCTTTGCATCATTTATCTCATATGCCATGCCATGCCCACCTAGCTTCGGATATGCATTGTTTTGGATGTTGTCCATTTTCTCCAAATGATGTTTCCAATATTGCTCATGAGGAGACCCCCATAGTTCCCTCATACATGTTAGGAGAATTTGATCCATCCCACTCATTGCATGATCCCAATACTTATGTGCACCATATGCTCCCCATGAACAAACATGCTATTGATGTGCCATATACTTGCATTGTCAATTTGTGTCCCCATCGTGTCATACATAATAATTATTCTTTCATGATGGATGACATGTTCTTATACCATGCATCAAATTTCTTTGAGCGATGCTTATCTTGTGCTAACTCACATGTGCACATACACATCATGATGGATGATGTGTACATTTACCACGCCAAGACAATTTCTTTGGTTTGTGTCTCTTTTGTGTAGGTACCCATGAATACTTGTCGACCTCGCAATCCCACGAGTTGACAAAACGAGCTCTAGAGAGCAACAATGATTTGGGATCCCATGGATTGCCTTTCCCACCGCTCTCTTCACGCGAAGTCTTCGTGCATTTCTTCTACATGGCCCTCACTTGGCTATGGGTTATTGTTCATTACATATCATATGCCCATCTTGCCATGTTCACTTTGCATGATATGCTCATTCCTATTCCTTTGCCATGCTTTTGTGACCCATGCTTTGCATTACACATGATGATGGATTCTAGTACTTGTATGTGTATTTGCAAGCTTGGTGGAGATATTTCTTGCTATTGCCATGTTTGCTTTGTTCCCCATGCCTATGATTATACTATGATCTTGGTTTGTGTTCGTGCTTGTGATATGTCATGTGCATTTTCTATGCCTATTATTTTCTCACGTGACATGATTGCCATGATTTCCTCTAGTGTGTTGCATCTTCGCTCCACTAGTTTAAACGACATGATTGATATGCTTGCTTGTGTTGCATCAACCATGATTCATACTTGCTCATTTCATGCGGTTGATGACAACCATCTACATGCTTTGCACATGATTGTTATTGCTTCTTGTCACATATCTCCATATGCTGCCTCTCTCATGCTAGATTTGCCATGTATTGAGTGCAACCATGTTATTAGTCTTGCTCATGAGTTTGCCCCCATAGCATTCTCACACATGTTTGGAGATTTTGACATATTACTTGTGAAGCATGCTTGTCTTACTTCTTTGCACCATATACCTAGTGCTATGAATATTGCCATTGTTACATCATATTATTCATGCACTTGTGCTTCTAATGGTTATGTGCAAAAGATGAGAACCATCATGATGGATGATGTGTTCATCTACCATGCGCATACGTTCCTTGTTTTGTTTTGTGCATGTGTAGGAAACTTGGACTTTGTGTCGACTTCCACTTCACGTGAGTTGACCATTCGAGCTCTTGAGAGCGAGCCTCATACATTCTACCACGACTCGCTTCTACACCGTATTTGCTTCAACTTCGGCATTGTGAAGAATGCACAAGGACACGCCTTCAAGGTGACATCCTTCTTGAGCTTGGATATTGTGGATCATACTTCATGTGTTGCTTGCACCATTTGCACGCATGTTCGAGATATTGCTTTCACCCATGATTGCCATATTTCCATTCTTAGTGATATATATACCTTGTGTGTTGCATCCAATTCTTGGTCTACTTGCTACTATCATATGATTGGTTGCACCAATATCATTTCTTCACATATTCCATGTCCCTTTACTTGTCACATGATTCCCTTGGTTGCCTCACACATGATGAACAATTGCTCTTTCTATCGTGTTGAGTGCCACACTATATTCACTACACCCTATGCACATTATGCTTGGATTGTCTTGCACTTGACCCATGTGTTTAGACATCTCATCTTATTTGGTGTTGTGAATGATTCCTATGCCTACCGTCGACCATTTGTCGAGCACTTTATGCATGTTTGCTATGATCTTGAGGTAGATGCTTATTCTCTTGTCACACATATTTGCATCACTACCTCACATTTACATGCTTGTTTCCATGATGATCTTGATTTTGCTCAATTCATATGCTTACATGCCATGTCACAATCCTTTGTCACACCCTATGCTATGCTTGAGGACAACACTTGTTTGGTGAATCGCCTCTTGAAAATGCTTGGTTTTGCACTAACGCTAACCACATTTGTTTTTCCAAGTGTTTGTTCTATTTGCTCCTTTTGAAGGAATCACAAGATGGTGCGACATTGGAGAGTGCCTATTTCGAGCTTCAAGATGATGAGTGCTTGGTGATCGACCGCTTCGACATGGCACCGCCATCTCTTTCCCATGGTGATTTGGTTTTCGATCCGAGGTCGGATCTTTCCAAGGGGAGGGATGATGCGGAGCATCCCACGGTCATCACCATGTCAAGAGTCCGCTTGGCAAGTGACACGTCGACCTCTACTTCTCATACATAAAGGTGAATCTTCTCCTTTACACGTGCTCACTTGACCCCTTCGAGGATGGTATACTACTTGACACTTCTCCCGTGTGCATGCATAGGTATTGTCGGAGCTTCACGGATGTCAAGGAGGAGTGCAAGCGCCAAGGAACGACTACACCATCCGCGAGGGAGGCATGGAAGCGAAGACGGAAGAAGAAGGTGCTGCGAAGTCTACAGCGACCGGACGACCGGAAGCCTCCGGACGTCCGACCCTCTAAAGCGCCCGGACGACCGACCAAGTCCGGACGTCCGACACCTCCCAGGCCACGGACGGCCGAGCGCCTCCGGACGACCGGTGCTACGGGCGATGTAACAGAAGTTACGGATGTCCGAAGACTTCAAGGCCCGGACCGTCCCGAAGCTTCCGGACGTCTGACGCCTGTGCATGTACAGCTGCCTTTGGCCTTGTATCCCTCTCCCACTTACCCCTTCGTGGCTTAGACTATAAATAGACCACCTCCACCTCCTTTCTAAGGTTAGCAAATATGATAGCTCATTCTTAGGTGAGCTTTGCTCCTACCTCTACTCTTGAGAGAGAGAGAGAGACCACTACTCCATTGGAGGCCAAGACCTCCATCTAGGAGAAGATCCTGTGGGATATATCATCAATACCCCCTCTTTGGCGGCCCCCTTCAAGACCTCCTCACGGAGATGAACTCTACCTTGTATCTTTCCCTTTGTTGTTCATGTACCTTGTGGATCTTGTGTGTTTGATTGTCTAGAGGATGTGTGATTGGACTTGTTCTTGAGTGTTTCCCCTTGTGATTTCTACCCGTTCTTCCCCGTGTTCTTCGTGCTCTTCGAGGGATCCCACTCCAAACGTGAAAGATCGGCCTACACCGGGTTAGCCCCATATCAAATTCGGTGTACATTGTAAGATTTGAACCGAGGACCAGGCATACGGGTAATTATTTCGAATTCGTGCCATACTAAGTTTCGAAAAGTTGACATTGACTCAGTTTATTGTGCTATTTTGTAGGTCATATGTTTGATCCATCCAAAAGTTTTCTCACTACCATGGTGTTCATCATATATATATGAATTTGTATTAAAAAAGTAGCATGGATACAGTGAAATGCGAAATCCACGTTAGAATTGGAGATCGCTACGTGACACACACTCTAATTCAAATAACTAACTACGTGACACACACTCTAATTCAAATAACTAATTATGTGGCACACTCTAATCCACGTTAGCGTGGGTACCGTTTCGATTTTTTTAAATAACTCCTCATTAATTAATTTATAGTACTCCTCTGCTCACTTTTATAAGACCTTGAAGACATTTCGCATAATGTGCAAAACAGTTCATTTTAAGTTGTCTCAAACGACTTACAAAAGTGAACGGATGGAGTATCTCGCTTCAATGACTAATTATTGCAAGGAAAACACGGGCATGGTAATACATACAGATTTGTTTGCAAATGAAAGAAGATTCGCTTGCATTCTCAAATGTAGGCGCACTGTGCATCAGTGGTCGTGTCGGCGTGACGCTGCTTCGGTGCCTTAAAGGCAATCGCCTTTTGTCATCGACATGTGGGCCAGCCACCTGTTGGGCCCACATGTCATGGACACAAAGGCAGGTGCCTTAAGGCACCGAAGCATAGTCTTGTCGGGGTGGTCGCGTGTGTCGGACGGACGCGTAACACCCAGCCACTCACCCCCCTCCCCCCTAAAAAAAGGACGACAACAATATAAGTTCGGGCTTCCACGTTTCGGATTGAAATATCTGGTGGCCCCAATTCCAGCCCTGCAAAATCTCTCTTCTCCACCGTCCCCTTCCGCGCCCAGATTGCTCAAATCCCTAATTCGCCGCCAACCCTTGAATCGCCCCTCGTCTCGTCTCTTTCCCCACCATTCCCCACCTCTGTGCCGGACGACGACAACGAAGACGACGGTCGCGCTTCACCATCGCATCGGAGCAACCTCATCTACGTCCTCGTCCACCGCACCGGGTGGTCCACCGACAACATCGGCCGCCGCAACCGACGTGCCTCACAGACACCGAGTTCCACCGCATCAGGTGCGCTTCACCGACGCCATCTCCCAGCTCATCGGGGCTACTTCACCGAGCACATCATCGCATTCTCCGCTTCGAGGCCGTTGGGGCTTCACCAACGGTCTCGCCCATCGCATCAGAAGCGCCTGGCCGCCACTCAAGATCTGCATCCGCGGCGCTGCCAGCCAACGCCAACAAGATCACCCTCAACGGCTCAAGTGACTCAAGACTCTAGCTAGGCCAGCATGCCCAAACGCCGGCCCGAACTAGGTATCCACACATCACTCCCTTGTGAACTGTTCCGACGATGTTTGGATATCCTTTCACTGCTCTCTTAGCTTACTCGCCTATGCAACTCTGACTTTAACTCTTATTTCTTCGGGAGATATCATCTGAAACAAGCAGATCCATTTTTTAGCGAAGCATGACGGCGCTACGGGATCTGGTACACATCCTGCACACCCGTATAACCTTGTAAGTGTCTGTCCTCCGGTACAACATCAAGGTCGATTCCTCTTATTTGATCAACCATTCGCCGTGTCAAAAATGCAGAGGGGGTGCAAGGAGAACAAGGCCTGCACATCCAAGCAAGTGGTAACATGGACTTGTACATGGAACATCCCAAGCGCAAGAAGATCTGCAGTGAGCCTGTACAACGAGCTAGCGTAAGTCACTGCATTTCATTTAATTCGTACTGGCATTCGTGTATGATTTGTGTGCAGTGGCTGATCCAGGAATTCAAGTTACCAGGGGCGAACATTTAACTTAAAAAATACGAAGGCACTTGCACTCCGGAAATCAACATAACTTGAGAAATGTGAAGCTACATGCACTTTGAAAACCAGGTAATGATCCAAAGTAGTTCAGATTATAAACACTAAATGATGCAAGCACCAAAAAACACAAAATGCAACATGGTGTACAAGGACTACAAACATGGTCTGTACCTGCTTGAATTATTCGATCTCTGGCTGAAAATATCGAAGTGTAATTGCACGTATAACCAGTGCGCAAACTGCATATCAATATATCTATCCTACACAAGTATGCCAATAGTTTCAAACAATAGATTGGAAAAGTATTTATGCTATGTTGTCATGATATGGGGACTTCCTGGTAGATGGCATCGATGTTTCCTCAAGCTATGAAAATGCACTATAATTTGCTTGTCATCAATGCTTGCAGATCTCCGTCTCTCTCAACATAGTAGATCATCATTAGACACTAAATCCTTCAATGAGCTTGCAAAATGCTTGCATTAGATCCCTCATTAGACACTACATGTTCATCACCAGGAGCATGTAAAATGTTTGCATCAAATCCTTCATTAGCGTCTGCTCATTAGACACTTCAGCTCAAGAACAACATGAGCTTGTATGCTTGCACCGGAAACTTGATTAGATACATCAGATTCAAATCAGTTCCAAGATTGATTGGGGAGTTATAAAATAAGTAGAAATTGGTTTCATTTTCTCATAGATTCCCTACATACAAACAGTTTTACAACACCGCTGTGTTTAACTATTGGCCAGAAATTGAAGAGTTGAATTAGATATAATCAGGGATGTGATGTACCTGCTCGTTGCGCATGCTACTCTTGCAAGTTGCGACTGTCCATTTGTGCAAGCTCGATGCCATGCCCGTGCTGCCGCCGCTGCCTCCCACGCAGGCTATACCCTGGGTTGGATCTTCATCTTCTTGGTCTTCCATTCGCTTGAAGCCCGGTGACCGCCCTCCAATGAGGGCGCGAGGAAGTGTTGTGTCGGTCTGTCCAGCGGCGGCTAGGTTAGGAGCGAACCAGACTGGAGGCTGGAGCGAATGAATTGGGATTTTTCCTGCTGTCGATCGATACGCGAGCCTGCTATAGGGCCTGCCTTGCACTTATGTTATTGGCCCATCCAAATTGAAACATTTTTCTTCATTTTTTACATTGCCTGCTCGTGCGTTGGGATGAACAAAACTAGCGTGGTCCAACCTGGACGACTCAAACTAGGTGCACACTTTCCAGCCACCTGAGGCGGCCGCCCATACCAACCCCTATGGTGGTGTCGCCCCTTTTTGCGTGTATGATTGGATAGTGGAAAATATTCCAAAGGGCGCTTTTGATTTACCCACGTAATGGTTGAATTGCTTGTTTCTATGAACCGAGTTCGCCAATAATGTGAAGGATGCCATTTTTTCGTCCTATTGTAGATTGCTTAGATCTCGATATGCCAAAAGTAATCGCATGAAATATACAAGAAAATCCGGTGTGATGTGTTTGGCTATAACTAGTTCGACTACACGCCCTCATATAACATATCAAGGACGCACCATCTTACCAGATTAACCATTCGACTTACCCATGCAAAGGTGGGAAGAAAGAAGTATTGGGACTGCGTATCCAAGAAATTGATGCCATGGACTCCTTCGTACAACCTTGTGTTTAAAAAGAAGTTGCAGTGCCTGCATAAAGAACTAGCGTAAGTTCGCTTATCCGCTTCTCGTAATTTTAATTAGCCACTTATTGCAAAATTGTTCAATTACGCTTCACGGCTTAATTTAGTTTGCTACTGATTACATAATGGCACAACCTGTTAATCATATTGTAGATTGCGCCTATCTATGTGTTTGATACTTATTGTTAAGAATTACCTGTTTGCCTTAACTTAAATATCTACTTGTTTGTTTAATCGCTTTCGCCGCAACAAATGGGTTACAATGATGTTAATAACTACTTTTCAGCATCCAATTGAAACTCTTTAATTCCTTGTTTGTTTAATCGGTTTGTTGTTATAACTCCCAGTTGAGATGTTTTGCTAACTTCAACTTTTCTGAATCCAATCGAACTTTAATGGCAAAACAGGTTAGCCCAAGATCAAAGAGCGAGGTCCCCATGGACGTTGCATCATCCCGCAAAGCAAAGGGCACCGCCCAATCGTGCATTATGAATTGCCAACCATCGATGCTCTAGAGGCTAAACTAGTGGTAGAAAGAGATTATGCTTACGCACTTAGAGATGAAGTTGACATGTTGAGGAAGCAAACAGCACAATCACAAGCAGTACTCAAGACAACCATTAAATATTTGGTGGATTTCAAAATGAAGCAAGTCGAGACCCACCAGATTGTTAAGGTCCTCAAGGAAAATGGAAATTAAATTCCTACTTGGTAAATCATAGGTGAAATGTTCTTTCCATAGTTGAATAACCTTGGTGTTGTCTGTTCATGTAATCAATCAAACCATTTGTTTTAGAGATCATGTAATAATTGTTTTTTTGTTTGTAATTTTATTTGAGCACAAGTCTGTATTAAGTGATAAGACTCGGAGACATTTCATTTGAATTGTTGTGCCAGACCTAAAAATATGCCAATGGGCTGAATGTGCATTCCAAAATAGTAGTAGTATAGATGGACCATAAGTGGCACGCATCGGAAAGGGCCAAGATGCTGGCTAAAACAAGGATGCTGTTGTAGCCAAAAAAAAGTACAGCAGCCTGACTTATGTATGTTAGTTGATATTATTGATCCATATACTCTATAAGTGTTTATATGTCTGCTAGTTCTGTACATTCTTGGTTGATTGACTCGGTATTTGAATCTTCATACATCGCTTGTGTACATATCTAAATGGGAGTACACATTATGCTGCGTGTGACATTTGAGTAGGACATGAAGTGTTCCAAATATTCGAATTCACCTTAAACTGGATTCTAGTTTCTGAATTTGAGTATCGGCATATGTAAACCATATTCATATATGATGTGGAATACATCTTTGTCGTCCTTTTGAAGATATATAAAACACATAGAATGATTTATAAAGATTCATATAGGAATACAAAATGGATTCAAATTTAGTTGCTGTGGTAAACGTGGATGCTTATTGTCCCAAAATTTGAAAGAAGCAGCAAAATGTCCACTCCCATGTCGGCTGCCCGAAGCCAAGTGTTTGGGAGATGGAAATTACTGTCTACCCATTACACGGACAATCCATCGGCCCGATTTCCACTGCTCTAAATAGGGGTAGGTTAGTAACTTCAATTAGACGTGACACGACCGCCTCTAAGCCCATTTCGACACGGTGGGTGTCAAACATGGGCGGCAAAACTCATTTGATTCAAGCTCGTCCGAAAGACCTCTGTTTCTCCCCCCATTCCCCATTCATACACGGTGGGCGGCAAAACAAACTCGACTCGGCCAAAATCGATGTAGGCAAATATTTTCAATAGGGGCAGGTTTGTAACTTCACTGACGTGACACAACCGCCCTACCTGTCGACTCCGTTCATACACCGTGGGCGCCAACCACCCTCTCCTCGCCTCAAATCGCCTGGGCAAATATTGGCAAGATGCGAGATTACCAATCTATCCCCAACCGACGAGACGCCCAAATTTTAGACGGGGCTAAGTTCAGAACTTTCCCATATTTCGCATAAAGGCGTCCCAAAAACATGGTTCCCGTAGCTCTCCCTCCATTTTCCCATTCATACATCGTCCGCGCTTAGAACACCCCATCCCCACACCAGCCTCCGGCCCACCACCCCATCCATCACCGCCGCCCTCCACCACATCCATCGCCACCGCCCTCCACCATGCCGGAGCGCCGACCAAGACCGCATTGTCCATCGCTAGAGATGGACGTTTCTCATCCACGGCGATGCACCAATAGCCTTGCATTGCATCCTCTCGCTTCATCGGGCGTCATTGCCCTCTTTACCGGGCCGCCACACGACCTTCTCTTCCATTGCAACGGACTTATCCCCGATGCACCCGCTCACCGTCGCAGATCCGCTTCAACGCCACCGACAGCCATCGCACTTCGGTGCCTACACGGCGCCGCAAGAGAGGTGGTACTTCATATCTCCTCAACTTTTTGATCTCAGCCAGAAAATAGATCTTAACTTGGTTACTCTACTTTCTTTTCAGCTCTTAGAATTTAGTTCTTAGTTCGAAGCAAACAATGGATGCTAAATATCATTTCCCCGGTTTGCAGCTTCAAATCTACCTGGCACAGCCATAATATGGTTTAATTGATCATGCTTAGGGTTTAATTGATCATGTTGGTTCCGTGGTGGTTTCTTTAACAGAAATCAGAGGGGAAACCCACTTTTGCTAAAAAAAATATGCTTAGAGTTTCCCCTTTTATGATCACTATACGATCAGAATACGTGCTTCGTGTCATAATAACACTGCTCCACCCATCAAGCTAAACAAGCTTAGTTGTTCAAATACGAATCTGATATTATTAAAACAGAGTTGTTTAATTGGTTAGCTAAATGTTCCTAAATTAGTTTCGAAAATGCATGTTCGCCGCTCGGGTGTGAATCTCTACAGGGTGCCCACGGTGGGCCGGCCCACCCTGGGATTTTGGGTCATCCCAGGCCCCGATTCCCCTCTGTTCGCCACGCTTCCGATCTCTACCGCATTTCAGCCGCTGCCTGGCGACTTGTCATTCCCGGACGGCATGACTCTAGGAGGAAACGCCGGACAACAGGAGGCCAGAGCCGCCGCCCAACAGCGTCACCATCGCCTGAGCGCGTCGCCGTGCCTACCTTCCCAGTCCGCTCAGGCTCAGCAGCACCCACCAAGCCAACCCGATTTATCCTGAGATACGTCCTCAACACTCAGCAGCCACTCCTCATCACCCATTTTCTAATTGATTTGTTACTCATTAGGCAGGACTATCATTAGGGTTTGTTGTGTGCTCAGTGCTACCTACACTTAATGGTTCAGATGTATTTCAGTAATCTTTAGTACCTCTAAAGTTCTGTGGTTTTCAAAATTCGCCCACTAATGTAAACTAGTCATTTTGGATTGTTGGTCGAGTGACATTGACCCAGATTACTACCGTAAGCCGTGTTTGTTGACAATTTTACTTGTCTTTCTTACTCATTCGATATAATATCCAATTATTCACGCCGATTAGTTGCAAACAATAAGTGCTAGACAAACTTCTTCATTCAGATTTTTGGACGGTCTCTCATCGCAGCTTACAATTCTACATACTTGTCCTAGTAAGCTCACAAGTAAATGATTGATTCACTACATCTATGCTTGCCTTGTCATATTTGTTGTCAATATTCTTTTAGGGTGGACCACCTTGTTTCTAAATCTTTGGAACCGTAGACATGAGTGAATAGTATTTCTCTATGTGATCTCTTCCATCATGTGTGGGTAACGAACACTGCATTGTATAGAAAGAAAGTGTCATTTCCAGCTTTTACATAGGTTTCGATCTTTTACGTGGAATACAATCTGCCTACTTGCTTTGTGTCGCACTACCAACACTCCACCCTTGAAGCTAAACATTACGCCATTCATAATTGCTTAGTTTATTTGTTCAAATATGAATTTCATATGATTCTAATGTTCCTACTTCAGTTTTGAAATGTGTACACTGTTATATAGAGACATAAGGGGTTTGTATTTCGTGTGTGGTCTGGTCAAGACGGTTGGGGAGGTGAACTTTGCATATGTAGGGGTTTATAGGAGACACTATCCGAGTTGAATCCATAATACATTCCATAGATAATCTGACTACTTTTTATGTTTTCATGAAACTCGATTCTAACAGCATCATAATGATTATGAGCTTGCGGCGCATGAAAAGAATAAAGCGTAACAATGCCATGGCTGTCAAACTTGGCATTAAGGGACTGAAATCAAGTCTGGATGCAATGCAATGCAAACGCTCTCCACCTCTGATTCATGCTCGAATATGATCCTAACAGTGATTCTGAGCTAGAGGGAAACCTAAGTCAATGTAGCTCCCTAGTGGAGGAGTCAGAGGAAGATGCCCTATCTTATTCACCCATCAAGGTACTTGCTCTAACTTCCCAAGGTTACATTGCTCGCACATATCTTACAACTGATGTTTTGCATTGCTTCTACTTTGTTGAACTGCCATTAGCTTAGTTTACACATCGTGTATGTGAATACGCCCTGCCTATCCATTTTCAATACATATTCCATCTGTCATCATACCATATTTATCCATTCAAATGCTATTCTTGTGTATCAGACGTTCAAAAGGAAGAGGGCGATTGCTGATCCTGGAGGAGCACAAGCAAAGTATTTGGAAAAGGTAGTGGCACCTGATAAATCAAATAGCCCATTAGGTGTGTTGCAATATCACCTGACCCACAAAATACCCCAACTCTAGCAGACTCTAGCCCTACTACACTGGTCATTTCTGATGCCCCAACTCAGCAGACCCCAACTACAGCAAACAGTATGATTATGCCAGTTGACATAGCACCAGCTGTATCACGCAAACCCCCCATTCCAGCAAAGAGTACAACAAATCCAGTTGTCAAATCCCTTTTCGAACCAGAGAGAGCCCCAATTGCAGCAAATAGGACCCCTGTTCCATTTCTTCTCAGTTTAGAAGACGAAGCTTATGTTGTTGTCTGGAACTTTGTGCGCATCTTTCCTTCATGGAAAGATTATACCGCAGACGTAACAATTTCCGTCTTCCTCCGCAACTTACGCGTAAGTAATGTACTAATGTTATTCATGGTCATTATCGCATATGTTTCACGATGTAAGACACAAGATTTCATTCTTTTAAATAGGCGAGGAGCAAACTGGATTGTGATGACGAGCAAGGGTTGGTTGCGCTTTTGTAGCACTCGTTGATGAAGTATCGTTCCTACCTGAGGCAAGCGCACTTCGATAGCAAGCCTCTTAACGAAATTTCTGTAAAGTCTCCGGTGCTACATTTATCCGACGCGATCGGAATAATCTTGTTACACATTGGTCTCGGCTGCAGCGTAAGGTAATGTCTATGATATTACATCACAATTTGAACAACATTTCTTCATTTGCCTTAATGTCTCACTTGTACGAAAATCAAGTTAGCGTAAGAACATTCGTTCTCAAGGGACCACAGAATCTCGCAACTATACTGCACACTGCATTGCTCTTGTGAGTACCTCTTGCCCTGTATGACCATACTTACTTTCATAGTTGTTTGATTACGTAGCATCACTACACAAGTTAGCCTCGTATCGTCCATTTGGTGGACATTATAAGATCTGTATGGACTCTTACATAAATTTAGAATCAACCCAATGCTTTTGAAGAGGTTTAGCTCTACAGTCCTCTTGTAAGGACTGAATGTGGTCTATCACTGTACTTACATTAATAGCTACTCCCTCCGTCCCATAATATAAGAACGTTTTGTACAAAGACACGGTGTTGAAACACTCTTGTATTATGGGAAGAGGGATTGGTTCATTTTGTAGCATTCGCATCTTATCTCCTCGCCCACCATTTACTAAAAAAGATCAGATCTATATTTAATCTTACCAACAAGTAGAATACATGACAATGCCAAAGAGAAGTGTAGCCCATTGCTCATGTCAAGACATTTTGTCCTGTAACGCTTGTACTTCTAGGGATTGGTAGTTGATTATGTAGCATCAATCTGCATCTTATCTTCATTATCCTCTATCCCTTCCAAAGATTATCATATCTATAATTACTCTCTACAAAATGTAGATTACAGGCAATGCTTATGAATAAGATTCTGTGCTGAAATTCTTGAGTTATCCTTCCCTTGACATGGAGAAGGGCATTATAAAGCCGGTGTTAACTGTTAATGTAAGTCAGTCCTTCTAAAGCCTTTATCCTCAATTGCTGTTTAATTTGCTCATACTCCCTATCGCCATCGCTGTTTAGTTTGCTGTTTCTACCAAAATGCGTGTTCGTAAGAACCGTAAGTTCTAAGTTTTACTTGTAAAACCAAATTCCTTATTCATACCATGCACATTACTTAATACTCCCTATATGTATGCTTGTATTTGTGGATCTATAATCCAGTGTGTGGTGAAGCAGCCCAAGATTGCACCTTGTCATCTCCTGATTTATCTTACCGATGTGGGCGATGATATGAACAACATGCCATGCACATTATCCAAAATAGATATAATCATTTTCTTTGCCCTTCATCTATGCTTGTTATGTTGACATGGTAATCCAAAGAGTGTGGTGAAGCTCCCCGCATTATGAACAATGCCAAATTATGCTATTGATATTTTGAACTTACTCTGTATTTTCTAAATGAAATTGGATAGAATTGACAGAACATTTATCATCTTTGTTTATACACGTGCAAAACCTGTCATCTCTCTGCTTTGTTTCAGCGTGATATGCCTGATGGCATGCACAAGTCTGCTGAAGGCTGTGAGACAAACCCAACATATATTGCAGCAAAGAAGGCAAAACATCTTGAAGATAGCGAGACAACCCCAAAGTCTTGTCTTGATGAAGTGTTCAAGTTACTTGAGACTAACAGTCAGACAAGCTCACATAATTCGTTGTCTGAATCAGTTCGACTTCTTCAGTCCCAAGTTCTAGCAAAAATGCATTCTGCAACTCAACTTCGACTTGAAGTCCTATCTCTAAGAAAGATTGCAGAGAACACCAATGAGAACCTCATCGCTAAACAGCTACACCTGGAAGCTATGACCGACATGCTAGGCCGGTCTCACAGCCTTGCTCAAGAACTCTTGCGCATTCCCCATAAGGCTAACCTTTCTTGAACTGTCTTGGAAGTGGTCTCGGTTCAGTATTATTTTGTTACGCTGCAATGGTGCCCAGTTTTTGTAATCTTATTCTTCATTGCGCTTTATGATCACTGGTGGCAAACTTCAATGCCCAGTGGATGTAATATACCTTAAATCCTTTATTGTATAGTGTAGGTTTATTCTTAGTTACTATGCTATGATTTCTTTATTGTATAGAGTAGGTTTGTTCTTAATTCCTACTAGTTACTGCCATCATTCGCTATCTAGAAAAAAATCAGATGTAGTCGACCGGACCGAAACATTCGACTCTAAGGGGCCCGGTTTTTAGCAGGCCACAATTGGGCCGGCCTGCGTATTTCTTGGGCCCGAATGATTGGGGCCTTCACACATTGCGCAAGGCCCAAACTTACACCGGACTATATTTTAGTTGGGCCTTTTGTCGACCCAGCGCTTAGTTTGGCCCAGGTAGCGTTGGGCCATTAATAGGCTGAATATTGTACTGGCCTGTTACTACGAGATGAAACCACGGCCTTTAGCAGCCAAAATGCATGTTGGGCCTCAATTTTCACTAGTCGTCGACGGGCCTTCAAAGAGCCGAAATGTAGACCGGGCCGTTTGGCCCCGATTAGCTCACGGGCGTTACCAGATTTAAACATATCTTGGGCCTTAGTTGGCCCATCGATATCATGGGCCTTTAAGAGGCCGAAAGCTTAGCATGTGCATCAACGGGCGAATTACACAACAGGCCTTTAACAGGCCCAAAGTCACGCTATTTAACTGTTGCCACCTTTAGCACGGGCCGTTAGTGGGCTCGATGTCCCGTCGGACCATATATGGCCCATGGGTATACGGGCCATTCCTGTGCCGAAAGTCACACCAGTGAAATGGGCCCATGTCTACATCAGCCTCTAACAAGCCGAAAAGTCACTGGGCTGTAGTTGGGCCCAAATATTCGATTTAACAATTAATGGGCCAGATCCGGCTTCGCATAAATGGGCCCAAATATTGGGCGAACAATTAACGGGCCAGATGCGGCCGCCGTAAATGGGCCAAAATATTGGACGAACAATTAACGGGCCAGATCTGGCTTCGGGCTGTAAATGGGCCTTTATTAAGCAGGCCGTTATTGGGCTGGCCCACTAGTACCTGATGAAGTTCTACGGGCCTTTGACTAGGCCGGCCACTACAAAAAAATACACTTCCGTGATGATACGTGTTTGTCACAGTAGGTCACGTTTTCTGTCGTGCATGTACATCCATGACAAATTTATGACAGAATCAAGATAGTCATACCTGTGCTGTCGTAGAAGTGTTCCATGACATTACCAAAATTATCATCACGAAAGTGTCCACTTCCATGACGATAAATCGTGCGTCACAGAAGTGCTTTCGTCAAGGGTGACCGACACGTGGCATCCACCGTAACGGAACGCCGTTAAGCTATCGGGTCGGGTTTTGGATCCGATAACCCGTTAACACCCGACCAATGGGGATTTTCCACGTGTAAAATCATCATTGGCCGGAGGAAACACATGTCGGCTCATCATTGTTACAGATGTCATCCACTCATCGGATGTATACGCCTATGATACGTCGACACGTGGCACGACCCAACAGAGGCCCATTCTCGTGAAAAGGCCGCCCGTTTGACTTGGTCAAAAGGTGGCGAGCCAGCCATGGAAAGCTTGTTAATGGCCTGTTCGCATATAGCCCATTTACAGCCCGCTAACCCAAGGCCCGTTACGCCCTATTCGAATTAGGCCCAGTAGCGTCATCTGGGCCATCCAATATGATTCCATCCCATTTGCACTTCTGGCCCATGTATGGCCCATGACGTCTTTCGGCCCATATGAGGCCCTATGTAACTCTTGGCCTATTAACGGCCCGCTAGAAATCGGCCCGTAATGAACAAAGGTATCACTTTACACCCATTAACGGGCCCGTGGTGAAACCGGCCCGTAAAGAACAAAGATGTATCATCAGATACCCATTAACGCCCGTTATTCCGTTGGGCGTTTCCAGCCCATGTTATCTTCGGCCTTCTCGAGCCCATTTATTCTTGGGCTCATTTCAAAGATTCGTTTACTTACGGCCACATCTTGTCATTTTCTGCTTGTGGGCCAAATTCAGCCTGTGGTTACAGTCGGCCCGTTTTGTGGTCCGTTAATACGTTGGGCCGTTTTCATAGCACCATCAAATACGGCCTATTAACGATGGCCCGTTATGGTCGGCCCATGAACGGACGATTCCAACTCTAGCCCGTTTACGGCCAGAATGCGGTCTGTTTGGCCCATGTTTGGCCAATCGATCATACGGCCCGTATAAGGCCCATTGATGATACGGCCTGTAGAAGGCCCATTGTTTCTACGGCCCGTAGAAGGCCCATTATTTCTACGGCTCGTAGAAGGCCCACTGTTTCTACGGCCCGTAGAAGGCCCACTGTTTATACACCCGTAGAAGGCCCACTGTTTCTACCGCCCGTAGGAGGCCCAGTGTCACTACAGTAAATATTAGCCCATGGTTATTGTGGCCTATTTTTGGCCTTCTGAGGGCCCATTTATTCTTGGGCTCATTTGCAGCATTCGGTTACTTACGACCCGTTACTGTCATTTTCTGCTTGTGCGCCAAATTTAGCCCGTCGTTACAATCGGCCCGTTTGTGGTCCGTTAGTCTGTTGGGCCATTTTCATAGCATCACCAAATACGGCCTATTAACAGCCTGTTATGGTCAGCCCATAAAACGTACGATTTCCATTATAGGCCCGTCTACGGCCCATTAAAAGCTCATACAAGACACATAAATGAGTCGGCGGCCCATGGATCCTACGAGACGTAGAAGGCCCATGGATCCTACGAGACCTAGAAGGCCCATGGATCCAACGGCCCGTGAAGGGCCATGGTCCATGAAGTTGGCCCCCGTTTGAACGATATAGCATATTCAAAGAATTATCCTACTCAATAGTATCACCTCTAAAAAGCATAGACTATACAAAAAAGAGATCAAGGCATAGGAAGGTAGAATAATCCTACACTATACAATAAAGAAATTACAGCCGATTATACCCACTGGACATTATGGTTCGACACAGGTGATAATAAAGCATACACAAACAGCAAATTACATACATTGGGCAAATACATCTCATACATCATGGACGCGCATCAACTTAACTCCATTTGAACTATAATCTCTTTAGAAAATAGGATTGGTCGGATTCAGATAGCACAATTTCAGTCTGCAAAATCTCCCATTCCTTCATGGTTACCTCGGTGTCTTGTTTCATTTTTTTGACTCCTGCATCTAATACCTGCATGTCCAGTCTCAACTTGTTGATTATACGTTGACAATCATGTACACGTTGTCTTTCCACCTCTAGTTGATGCTCGAGAACATCAGCACATTCCAATTCCAATCCATAATCATTCGGTAACGGCCATGCCGCATTGCTCGTAGATTTTTGTGTTGATGTCACTTCATCCTGAAATGTTTCTGTAAGTACACATGACTAGGGAAAAAATATAGTTACAACAGTGAAGCGAACAAGACACTATTTTGTACTACATGGCAAAACAGGACTAACAATAACGTTACACGTCACTTTCACACAAAAAATGTTACACGTCATGAAGCATAAGTAGGTGATATTTTAAAAATTATAAAAAAGATAGTCTGTGCAGCCTGCATAAGAAATCCCTCTTCGCTCACCAGAGGAGCATGATGTTGGGGCCCAATCAAAAACACAGACAAGTTACAAATTTAGACGAACGCTATGTATAAGTAAGCAAGCGGTTGGCCATTCTGTACCTCAATTAAAGTCTTAGGGAGAATAATGAACAATGAGAGGGTTTCATACAAACATACTACAGCAGGCAAAACTATGCAATCATTAGCGTAGTATAAACTAGATTGTGAGCCTCATGCAATAATAGTTGGTTAATAGACTTCAAAGCTTCAGGCACACTTCGGCAGAGTAATTAAATGGTAAGGCCTTTAATTATGTCAACTAATAGTGATACAAGTACCGAACATCAGGCATGATTATTTGGGCATCTCATTAACAAAGGGCAAATAAAGCAATTTAAAAGAGAAAAATAACTATTCCTGAAACAAACAAGGAATTGAACTGTTGAGTTGCATACAGGACTTACCTTAGCAGGTTGAAGAGGCTCAGCGTAGCTCCTACTTCTCTTGCAAGGCTCCTTCCTAACATCTTGTACTTGGAAATCCTCAATCTTATCTTCATTGCACCCCCTCTACAAGGTGACACAAACTAGTTACTCGTCTCCTTGGAAGATAAATATGCATACTTTCCAGTCTGTGAACACAAAAGGATGAGATTATAACAAAACAACACCACATAATGAAACATGCCGCATCTCTTGCACTTGCACACAATGAAATGAGCATTTACTATGTCTTCACTATGTAAAAACTAGGCATACCTTCAAACTGGATCTCCAGGTACTCTTGGAGAGCCCATCAGTGTACAGTACCAAACCTTTATGTCACCTATGAGTTAGACAAGGCCCCACTACAAAGAGCCCTTAGTGTTTAAATCGTTGACAAGCTCTGTTAGAGTGTTAGGTCAAGAACGACAAGTAATCAAAGCAAACAGTCCTAGTATGGCTGGTGATGCAAACAAGCAACTGAACAGATGTGTGAGCAAATCTTACATATCAAGAAAAGAAGCAAAGAAGGAGGCTTAAAGACCATCACTTGACCGACCAGATTTAAGGGGCATTTAAACATCATGTGCGATGTATGAACTAACATAAACATTGCATATTCTAGATTCTACAATGGAATGCACGTGTATTAGGTTATGCCATGTATGATGATGCCTAAATGTACAGAGATAGCAGGGAGTGATTCTTCATTGCACGCACAATTGAATTGCATGTTAAGGGCCGATTCGATTCCGCCTTTTCGTGGCATATTGTCAAAATAAGCCATAAAAGATGTAAAGAAGTCATTTTTGAGTTATGGGCTTGGGCTTAACTAATTTCGCTTTGGAGGGGTGTTTGGGTAGAACCTCACTAAAAATTGAAGGAAGGGAATAGTGAAATGACTCGTTGTTCCGCCTAATATTACACTCAAAATGCAATCACGACGCTCGTGTCACACGAACCTCAAGTAAAAACAAACACGCAAGCATTCATTGCCCTGCCCGCTTGCATCTCCTCTCCCTTTCCCTCTACCTCGATCCCACTGCAGCAGCACTAGGGTTCCTCGAGCGAGCCATCACCACCGGGTCCCATCCGCCCGGGTCCTCGATGATGCTATGTCCAGCTAGGCTACATGGCCGGTGTAGGGGCAAATCTCCTGGCTGCTCCTCCCTGGCGCCGCCCTCATTCTCATGGTCTCAAGAATTGCTCCTTGTGGTTCGCCCAACGCACTACTCCAGCAGGCGCTGCACAACTACGGTTGATGCCACACTCACGGCAGAAGGCACCTTATTCCCCTCCTCCTCCCGGGCCATGGCCTTGAGGTGTCTTGTTGAAGGATGAGCTCATCCAACAAGGTGAGGATCTCCTCCGATTTTTGCCAAATTTTCATTCTGATCCACTATATGATGAATTGCTATGAACTGCTTCTGCTGCTGCTATATGATGCATTGCTATGAGCTGCTCCTGCTGCTGCTATATGATGAATTGCTATGAGCTGGTGCTAATGTATGATGAGTTGCTATGAGCTTCTGTTGCTGCTATATGATGAATTGCTATGAGCTACTGCTGCTGATATATGATGAGTTGCTACAAGCTGCTCCTGCTGCTGCTATATGATGAATTGCTATGAGCTGCTCCTGCTGCTGCTATATGATGAATTGCTATGAGCTGTTCCTGCTGCTGCTATATGATGAATTGCTATGAGTCTTTGGTATATGATGAATTGCAGATCGTCATTGTTGTATGATGAGTTGCTATGAGCTGCTGCTGCTGCTATATGATGCTTTCAGGTGGTGCTGCTATATGATAATAACCAGCCACTTGGACCATCAAATTTCAATAAATAATTGTTCTTCATTTAAATGTGGGTCATGCGTTCTTCGTTTAAATTAGTCAATGGGATCTCTATGGAAAACATTGACCAAAGTAGATTGTGCCAAGTAGATGGTATCTTTGTATTTGCATTTTGAGCAAATAGTGATGGTCTGTTTTCCTATCATATTAATTACTGCACCGGGTTCAATTTGTGATGTTTGCAAGTCAAATTAATTTCCATATGGGCAGCAAAATGAAAAATATATAATGCAATCTAGACTTTCCAACGATCATACCAAAGATAAGCTGAAAATGCAATGAAAAGAACTGGTTGGCTTATTACATGGAGCTTATATTCACAGTGCTTATTTTCTTAGGATAACTCGTAATAATTGTCCCTAAGAAACTTGGCTAATAGAACTGGCATACAAATAACATGTCACGATGATTGCAATAGAGGAGTGACGTACCATAGCACACTGTATAGGCTCACCGCTGCCTCTCCTTTTTTTGCAATGTTCCATGAAATTGCCACATACATCTTGTATTTTTTCATTGTGTAACCCTATCTCCAAGTTGACACGGCTAATTTCAGACATCTCTACATGATACTACATTGCATATCCCTATGCATATTTAAACCACCAATTAACGATTGTGTGCGTACCATAAACTAGCCATGACTACGTATCTTTGGACTAGCAGGCACTCTAAGGGAGCCTAATGTAGTGCCTTTGGAATTCCTACATGCCACCTACGATTTTGTGTAATGTACTGCCCCTGTTCCTAAATATATGTCTTTGTAGAGATTCTAGTATGGACGACATATAGATGTATATAGATGCATTTTCGAGTGTAGATTCACTCATTTTGCTCCGTATGTAGCCTACAGTGGAATCTCTAGAAAGACTTATATTTAGGAACGGAGGTACGAGATAGTATCATGTATGACATCTACATATCTAATTTAGTAATTTAGCAGCCAGTAGTAGAAATCATTGTCTCGCACAAAGGGATTATCGGTCGAAAATCCTAGCGAACCTTATTTGGCGCCTGAGAACAATACAAGAGAGAGAGAGAGAGACGCGCTTACAAGATCATAGCAATGCCTCGATCCAGGATCTTGGTTGGCCAAGCTGTTAGATCCAAGAAACATCGTCCTTGTAGTTTTGCCACTGCATAACAGTAACAAAGGACGGTTAGTATATTTGAAGTACATCGGGCAGGTGATGATGGACGGGTTTAAAGGTGACAAGTACCTAGGCCGTGGCAGGTGCTTGGCATCTCTCCAGACGGTGGGAATCAGGTTAGAAACGTTGAGGGTGATGACGCTGCCGGTGTCGGGGTCCGTAAGGAGATCTAGAACCGTCGAGTAGGGTGTTTGTGGAGCGGCTCCGGTAGGGTGGACTACGGTGTGGGCGAAGCGGATCTGTGGCCGTGGACGAGGGCGTAGGTGAAGCTTCTCCGGTGGTTGGGTTAAGGATGGTGTCGATGACGCGGATCTGCGGCCGTGGACGGGGCGTCAGAAGCTGCTCCGGCGGTTGGGTTAAGGATGGTGTCGACGATGCGGATCTGCGGCCGTGGACGGGGCGTCAGAAGCTGCTCCGGTGTTTGGGTTAAGGGTGGTGTCGATGATGCGGATATGCGTCCGTGGATGGGGCGCCGGTTGCTCGGTAGGTTGGATGAGGGTGCGAGGAAGCGGATCTGAGGCCGTGGACTTGTGAGTTGGCAAAGCGGTCCCGGTAGGGTTGAGAATGGTATAGGCGAAGCTACTCCGGTAGGGTTGACGATGGTGTCGGCGAAGCGGCTCCGGTAGGGTTGAGGAAGGTGTCGGCGAAGCGGCTCCAGTAGGGTTGAGGAAGGTGTCGGCGAAGAGGATCAGAGGCCGTCGACGGGGGCGTCGGTGGGGCGGCTCCGGGGGGTGTGGACGAAGCGTCTCCGGTGGGGAGTACGGATGAGCTGCTGCAGATGCGCGGCGATTGACGAGAGTACCGGCGAAGCAGATCTGGCAGCATGGACAAGGCCGACACTAAATGGGCGGTGGTACAGTGGTGGATGAGCAGTCTACTTGTTTCTAGGGGAGGTGGGAGGGGTAGATGCGGCCGCAGAAGCAGATCCGGCGAGGTGGACGCCTTGGAGATGAATGGGCTATGGTACGCCGGTGGATAAACAGTCTAGGGTTTCGAGAGGGGAGGGGAGAAAGGGCGATGAAGTACGGATGGTGTGATGTAAGATGCTCTGGTGTTGTGGAGTTAGTAGTTTTTGCGGGAGGGGGAGAGGAAATGGGGGTGCCGTGTAGTGGGGGAAACTGGAAGTTACCAAAGCAGCCACGACCTATCATGTAGATGAGGGTAGTATTGTAACTGTTGGTCTCCGTGCACCAAGGAAAAAAGGGGGATTTCGCATGCTAAATACTAAGGTGGCGGAAATTTTAGAAGGAGGCGGGAGATTTTGCCGCCCGCGGGATCGTTCGTGTCCAGTTTCAATTAATTTTGGACCGTGCTAGCGGGAAGCTCATGCTAGACTGTGTACACGGGGCACGCGTCAGCTGTTAATAACTAGTGTGAAATCCACCCTAGAAAAAAAGATAATAACTCGGGATGATGCGCCGATAACTTGGACGTTCACACGGGCGCGGCCAATCGTACGGGTGTAGTGGCGTGTTCACAAAAAAAGGGATCAAACGCTCAGCCTATGTATTTCTCGTGTAAATAGATAATTTAGTGCCATTGGTTATTTACTTTAAACATAATGCATTGACATGTTAGTGTAGAGGCTCACAAAAAGAAATGGATATTGTAGTTAGCTACTTAAAAGTGTTACCTCATATGATTACATAGCCTCCATTTCACAAATTGCGTATCCGTTGAATTCATATATGAATATTACATATATTACTTCTAAATAGAAACTTCAATCATCCAAGACTAATGAATTTGCATGCAAGAGTAACAATGGTGCATGTACATGATAGCTACATTGGTTGTTTGAAGAAACATCATTGTAACTTTGGCATACACAACTGAAAAGGTTTATTTAAATAGAAAAAAATGTGATATGTGAGTGTCCAATCTTTATAGCGTTGAATCGATATTGTACCTTTGGCCATGATACGAAGTAGATATTGACTTATGTTCAAGATATGCATGTCCACAATCGCTAGATAGTGATACGTGAATGAATTGTGCAATATCTCTGACACACATACATATCTCATTTCCCTGTGGGCATCGGAATCACACACGCGCACTTCGTGTATTTCTCTCCCTCCGTCAGGGTTCAATTCGTCTTTCTACCCCATCCTACAAGTCTCTCACACAGAAACACACACGCTCTCTATGTCTAACACGACCACCCCTTTAATTCCAGCCACCCACAACCACTAATGTCTCAAAGTATAATAATGTCTCTCACACATATGCTATCTACCTATCCCTTAATATAGCTAGATATGTGTCACACAAACTCCTTCTCCCTACTAGCAAGATGCCCATGCGTTGTAACGGAATATCAAGATGCATTTGTATGAGAAGTTTATCTTGTGGGAGAAAAGGATGAATGAGGGAATGCCTTATTTGCAAATGCGGAGAGGGGTGTGGGTATCTTTTTGCAAAATTGCCATATTTTCCTTCCTGTCTGTCGGATATAAATCGGATGGCCTATATTGCAGGATGGCAGGAACACCATCATCACCAACTCTGTTTTTTATAAGAGTAGAGATATGTGAGTGTCACTGCCCCCCCCCCCCACACGCACACACACCCACACTTCCCAACACCGAAGGAGTAGGGTGACACCTCGATCTTGATACTAATCTATCGACTGGCTTCTCTCTCAAACATACACACACACACACACACACACTACCCCGCACCGAAGGAGTAGGGTGACACCTCGATCTTGATACTAATCTATCGACTGGCTTCTCTCTCAAACATACACACACACACACACACACACACACACACACACACACACTACCCCGCACCGAAGGAGTAGGGTGACACCTCGATCTTGATACTAATCTATCGATTGGATTCTCTCTCAAACATACACACACACACACACACACACACACACACTACCCGGCACCGAAGGACTAGGGTGGCACATCGATATTGATAATAATCTAGCTACTCCTCTGTCAAACACACACACACACTCGCTAGTTGTGCCTCTGTGCCTACCGCGCACACTCTCGAGCACGCCTTTCTCTCCCTCCCCCCAACAATGACAGCAGAAGGGTGACAACTCGATCCGATCATAATCATCAATTGGTTTCTCTCTCAAACATTGTGTCTCGGTGCCTTGCTCGGTAGCCCCCTCGATATGTAGACTTCTAGCGCGCGCACAACTGTAGTGACGATGACGCTGAACCCAGTGTGCCTTGTTTTTAACGGCCTCATGTGATAGTTTTCACCCTGTTTTCTGTTAATTAACAAGGCAACCTTTTCTTTGTTACTACTAGTGAATCTGAAATCATACGGGGCAGACATAAAATATATCACTTCAACCAGATTATCGCAGCAACTATTTTAAAAGAAATTAGCTAGCTGCCCGTGCGTTGCACGGAACATCAAGATGCATTTGTATGAGTAGTTTATCTTGTGAGAGAAAAGGCTGAACGAGGGAAGGCCTTATTTGTGAACGTAGAGAGACGTGTGGGTATATATTTTTGCAAACTTGCCATAGTTTCTTTCCTATCCGTTAGATATAAATCCGACGGCCTATATTGCAGGATGGCACGCACACCATCATCACCAACTCTGTTTTCTACTCCCTCCGTCCGAAAATACTTGTCATCAAAATGGAGAAACAGAGATGTATCTAAAACTAAAATGCGTCTAGATACATTTCCTTTTATCCATTTTGATGACAAGTATTTCCGACGGAGAGTATTTGTCTTTAGAGATTTCAACAAGTGACTATGACCGGACCTTACCAACATACTCAAAAAGTAGTCCATAATTTTGATGTTACCCTCTTTTCTTGGCGGTGCAGTGCCATCTGGATACCTCATAAATAAATCAAGGACAAATCTGACCCCTTCCTGAAAAGACATACGTAGAAAAATGAGTGAATCTACACTCTAAAATATGTCTACATACACATCCGTATGTGGTAGTCCATTTGAAATCTTAAAAAGACAAATATTTAGGAACAAATGGAGTATATATAAGAGTAGACATGGAGATATATCTCCAGCATGGTCTACAAAAAAAATGTGCTGGGCTGGTTAGCGTCGGATGCTCGCAACGCGATGACATGAGTTTGATTTCTGTCTTTTAACTTTAGATTTTTATATTATATATTACTCTACTTATTTAATATGTACTTCTTTCTCATCAGATCGACAAGTGGAACCCACAGAGTACTTAGAATATTAAGGATGGACTTGTTTCTTTTTAACTTTACGTACGAAGTTGTAGCCACCTCGCAAGTCACGTGTACACTGTACATGCAATTAACTTTTTATAGAGGGACAATCATACAGGCAATTAACTCAAATGGATTGGATGTCACTCTATTATTTCCAGCATAAAGAGCATCTACAACGTCAGCCGTCAAATTTCCTCCCGCTTCCTTCTGCGGAGGACGACATCAAACGCCAGTGGCATACATTTTTACAACTCTAACCAACCAAATGAAATTCATGCAAACACGGACTGATTTCATATAAGCATGAAGGATTTCGTATAAAAAAGCCAGATCTTCGTATAAACATGATGGATTTCATTACATTTACATGAACTAAGAGGTGCCAATCCGGCTCTCTTATATAATTAATACTCCCTCCGTCCGGAAATACTTGTCCTAGAAATGGATATATCTAGACTTATTTTTGTTCTAAATGGCCGCCCGCGGATCCCTTTGTCTTCCTCATGTCCGTCAGACACTTGAGGGGTCGACGAAGGTCCTCGGAAGAGACGAAGCAGCAAAGAAACCACCTGAATCCGCGGTCGTCGCCCCGACGGTGGCCTTCATGGGTCCCAAGTGGCGTCGGCCTCCTGTGTTCTACTTCTCCTCGATGATGGCGGCGGACACGGAGAAGTTGGCCACCGACTCGTCGCTCTCCACGCACCCGGCTTCTGTCTCTGCCTGCATGGTGTTGCCGCAAGCACGGGAGGCGCGCCCACAGACACGGGAGGCGCGGCCACCGCAGACACTGGTGGCGCGGTACGACGCGGCAGCGACGGCGCCCATACCGGCATGCTCACCGTCGTGCCGGCGTGGAGCAACTCGCCACTCCTCATCGAGCTGAATTGGAGCAGCGGGTTGCTGAACCACGCGCCTGCTTGGGGCGGCAACTGGCTCTGTCGGGCCAAGCGAGGTTGGTGAAGCACCGAGCGGCCTCGCCCTTATCCGGAGGGCTCGGCGGGCCACACAGCCGGGTAATATGCCGGAGAACGGCTCATCGGAAGCCATCGGAAGAGTGGAGAAAATGGTCAAGGAGGAGATGGGGGAGCGGCGAAGGGGTGTGATTCTTGCCCGCTGTATGTCTGGCCTCGTGTAAATAGAGGGCGGACGGTAGGACCTTGGCCGGCGTCTGGCCTCGTTTAAACTGAGGGTGGACGGGAGGAGCTCGGCCGGTGTTGCATTTAATTCCGGCCCTCTCATGAACGGACGTGTGGCCGGAGTAGGATTCTCGGTTTGCATGCAGGTTTAGCAGGCGTCAAGGCGTGCGTGGCGGCAAGAAGATCGTTTCTATTTGACAGCATTAATGAGCCGTCAAATCACAAAGGCCCTCGCCTCATGAAACCGACCGAGCTAGACTGCCCGCCCTCTAGCCTTTTAAAAAATGTATATACTCCACTTTTGTACAGTAGTAGTATCGATGGATTGCGCCATGGAGCAAAACTTGAAATTAAAAAACGTGGTACATATAGAGAGCGCTCGTGAACTATGTGTCATACATGGCAATAAATACTACATGATACTAATATATGATACATGGCGCAGGAGTACTAAGGCTGGCCATAGTGGGGGTAACATAAGTACTAACATGCACTTGGGACTCGCAAACATGCTTATGTGGCAGGCAATTAAAGAAGAGAAAGATGGTTATAGTAACATACAGGTAGATACCGTAACATAATAAATGTGATGCTACTATGTGTCATGCATGGAAATAAATGATACCACCTACGATCCTAATCTATGATACGAGGGGAAGATCTAGTTGTTGCACAGAAGCCAAGAAATTTGGTGTCAGACGGGGCTCGTTGATAGAGTAGGAGCATTCCGTACTAGTACTACTTAGTACCAAGTTTGTACTCCTAATACTATATTACTAGTACTACCACTATACAACTAGTAGGTACGTGCACGGCACAACATCATTGGAACAAAAAAGGGCAGATCTTGTTTTGGGTGATTTATCTTTTTTTCAATCAACATAGTATGAATAATATGATGTGGGGGCACCCGTGAAGCTTATGTGGCTTGGTTGCATGGCTACGGAAGGTTAGAGAAAAATAAATAGATAATGTGTTTAGAGTGCACTCCACTAAATAGATATACTTTGGATCCATTGCAATGGAGCGGCACATCTATATCTATGCCCCCTATATAGTGTGTGAAAAACTTTGAAAGTTGGTCGTTAGATGAAGCCAATCCGACGGTACAAAGATGGCAAATCCGAGCACTACTGGCCATTGGATATCATCCACCAGATTCTGCCACATGTATAATCTAGGAGACTCCATAGTTGAACTTAATTCATGACTAACTTTGCCACAACTAAGCTTAGGCAAAGTTATTAGTTCTTCAAAATGAGAGCCACAAGTTGGCAAGCCTAAGGGAAACTTACCACATTTTTTGTGTGTATGTCATGTGGGGCCTTAGTGTGGCTTGCCTAAGGTGTGGCTTGAACCAAACACTCACCTAAGTTAATCAAACTTGCCTAAACTTACATTCCACCAGATTTTGCCACATGTTAGAATCCAGAAAACTCCACATGTAGAAGCATAATGCACAAACCACCAGAATCTCATGCGTGCAATGCACGTGTACCTTACTAGTACTACTCCAGTTGGTAGTACTAGTAAGAAACAAATTCTAGTTTTGGCACGAGCTCAGATCAAGGAACACCACAAGGCCTGCCGCAGGAGTTACATTTCCCTCTCGGGGCCCACGGGACCGAACTTCGATGGCTTAGTGCCCGGCCTATGAGTCAATGACATGCGGACCTTAAATGTGGCTAGCCTACATGTCATTCTCATGGTGGTGGCGTGGTTCGCGACTTACTCATTTGAGATGAACCGGCCGGTGGTGGCGTGGCCGTGGAGAGGGTGCCACAGCTGGGCGTCGGGGCATTACGAGGCGTAGATGGCCACACCTGCGGGTACTACCTGTAGTACATAAGTACTCCAGCTGAGGATTTATGCCCGGGACGAAATGTGTCACAAATTACCGGATGAAAATTCGAAAAGGGAGTACGGATCGGAGCACAGCAGCGGAGCAGGCAAACCGCGTCCAATCGGGTGTGTCTACGGTAGAAAGTTGATGGTCGCCGCAGTTCAGCTAGCCCGCATGTCATGCACACAAAGGCAGAGGAGCGGTGGGGCCGAGAGGGATGAGGGGCACGAACAACCCTACCATTCTGTCACTGACATGTGGGACCAATAAGCATGGGTCCCACACGCCGCCAAAGAAAAGGCAGGGCAAGGCAGTGATGGCCACGTCAGAGGATCCATGTCCACGTCGGGGGACGTCGTGCCATGGGTTGGAGCGGCGTCGTGGGAATCGCGTGTGGGTGTGGCAGTGGTAGAAACAAGAAACGTGATGGTCGCCGTGGTTCAACTTCCATGGACAAGCTGTCGTGTCTGCTGACACATGTATATCAAAACTAGAGTGTTTATATTTCAAGCACGTGAACAAGTATTATTCTACTAGTTTGGATCCATTGCAATGCACGGCCCAGCACATTGGTAGTAGTAGTGTCCATCTCTATCTGTAGAGGCCTTCCCTCGTTCATCCTTTTCTCTCACAAGATAAACTACTCATACAAATGCATCTTGATGTTCCGTGGAGCATACGAGGATGTTTCCTTGGGTGTCTCTCCAGCACGGCGTGGCCGTAGTTGCAAGTTGACGCCCCTTGAGATGCCTACGTTGAGGGGCACTCGGATTTCCTCCGATGAGCAGGTAAGATGAGTTTGATCACGTAGTAAATGCATTCTAAAGACTACTTCGTGTCCATTTCCTGATTCTCCCCCTGCCCACTGTTTCACAGGCTAGGCTCGGTGCGAGTGGAGATTGGCTTGCATATGTACGGGAGGTGTCGTGGAATTGTCGCGGCAGATGTCCTCTTGCAAGGACTTAGTCGTGGAGCCATCGCAACTAGGAAGCTTAAAGGGGTTAATAGGGACAAAGGACACGAGAGTTTTATACTAGTTCGGCCCCTTACAGTGAAGGTAAGGCCTACGTCTAGTCGGGTTGGTATTGCTTGATGTTTCGATGACCAGGGAGCGAGATACGCTATGCCCGGCTCTCGATGAGTTGTTTCTTGCCATAAGCCGCCAGCGGGTCATCCCCTTATATACAAGGGTTGACGCCCTGCGGCCTACAGAGTCCCGGCCGGCTCATAAACAGTGTCCGGCTCGGTGACTAGTTAATTCTACCTTACGATACAAGTCATGCCATCATGGCGGTTTACCACTACGGGCCTTAAGTCGCCTGTGGGCTTTAGACCCTTTATTGAACCGCCATCTTCACGCTTGGTCTTGGGCTTCTTCTGATGAATCCCTCTTTGCGTAACCCGGCCCCTCATGGGCGGCTCACACAAATAGTTATATCCCCAACATTAGGCCCCAGATTGATTTGAACCGGTTCATGTCAATCTTAAAATACCTTAAAAACAAGCCTTTCTATCTTCTGACAGTGCAAAGATCATAATCCGCCGTGACGTCATCTTCTGGATCCGTGTTAACCCACCATGACGTCATCTTCAATTAAATCCCTATTTTATTTTGTCATATCTTCAGTGGATCTTGCCTTTACTGACCATCCCGAAAACCGAGGCGTCGGGGTCGCTGGATAATGATGCTCGGTCTCCTCGTTTCTCGCACCGTCCCAGTCGGCCTTTCCTTATAAATAGGCTCAACCTAGGTCTTCTTCATTTTCTCCCCTCAGTCGTCTTCCTCCGCTCGCTCTCTCCCTGTCGCTCGAGCTCCGCCGCCGCCGCCGAGTTCCTCGTCTTCATCAACTCAGGCCGCTGCATCACCCTGAATCTGATCAGAGAAACGTGACGAACCTCCGCCGCAGCCCTGCATCTGTAAGTCCCTTTTCTTTCCTGCCTTAGATCTGCATTACACTTTTCGTTGAGTTCGTCGGTGTTCATCGCCGCCCGCTACAAATCCTTGATAGATCTCACCCCCAACGCCCTTTTCTGATTGTCAGATGGTATAGAACTGCTGCATTAGCTGTTTCACCCCCATTTTACATGCAAACGGATCCCTTTTCCTTTGTTCAGAAGCTTCTTTCGAGTGTATGAACTTCTCTGCACTTGTTTTAGGTATAGAAATTTTTCTTTTCAGAACGACCATTTGATCCAAAATAATAGCTGTAACTTATGAAACCTGTTTGTTCCACACTTAGCCAAAAAAACTGCATCTGTTAGATCTGTTTAGCCATGGTAGCCTATGTAGCCGGTTTAAGAAGACAACACAGATTATCCGCCTTGCTTGCTTCGGCGACTTAAGATAACTTAATCGCTTCGGAACCCGTAGCAGCTTAAATATCAAAACACAATTAGCCATATGTCATTAGGCCCTTCTTAAGCCGCCATCTTGAATAGATTTAAAATGTTTTCCTCCGGGTTAAATTTGAACCGGAACTTCTTATTTTGTCATAGGCTTCAATTTATACAATGGCACCCAAGGCTCCCAAAGCTCATGTGACCTGCAACTGGGTCAAATCCTTTATTCTGAAAGCACTTTGTCTGACTTTGTGAAATCCGGCCATCTGTCCAAGAGAGAGGTCATGTCTTACCGTGCTCCTAACCCGTCAGAGGAGAAGCCTCAACCCAAGGAAGGGGAGGTAATCGTGTTTACTGATCACATGAACCGGGGCTTCGCTCCACCCAGTTCAAAATTCTTCAGGGATGTTTTACATTTCTTCGACCTCAGACCTCAAGACATCGGGCCCAATTCCGTGTCAAATATTTGCAACTTCCAAGTCTTCTGCGAGGTGTACCTTGGGGAAGAACCCAGGTTACTTTTATTCAGAGAATTGTTTAACTTAAACCGGCAGAACGAACGCGCCAACGGGCCCAGCCTGGAACTTGGTGGCATCTCGATTCAGCGGCGGAGAGACTGCCTTTTTCCTTATGTTGAACTGTCGAGTCATCCAAAGGATTGGAATCAGACATGGTTCTACTGCGAGGATACTTCTCCGGCTGACGAAAATCCTCTGCCCGGCTTCCGCGCCTTGCACCTTGATTCCAACCACCCGCTGCCGGATAAACTGACTGTTGTTGAACATCTGCCACTCCCTTCCACCATTAGTAAAATCAAAGCTCTTTTGGGAAATGGCTTAGATGGTATTGACCTGGGCCGAGTCTAGGTCGCTTGGCGAGTGATTTCGTTAAGCCGCCGCCCCGGCTTAATGTGCACTTACTCAGGCGAGAAGAATGACCCACTGCGTCATAGTCCCGACGACTTACCAGATGATGTAGTGGATCCTACGACCCAGACGTTGCTGAAAGAGGGCACGGTGACAAGTAATGCCTTTGGCTTACTTCCTTTCTGCAAGAAGAACCCGGCCCCTGCAGTAAGTCATCAACCTCAATAATTACTCCTTACTGTGTTATACCTTACTTTTATTCATAACCCCTTATCATTCTTCACAGGCCGATGATAACTTCTGGAAGGTCAAGTATAACCATGAGGCGGCCAAACAAGCCAGAGCGGCAAAAAGAGCCGAAAGGAAAGCCGCCAAGACTGGAACTTCAAAGAAGAGGAAGCCAAGCGCTTCAGATATGTTTAAACTTGACGATACTGATGATGATGAAGAAGAGGTAACATTTTAACTCCTTTAACTCTTTATCATTACCTTGCTAACATTAAATCTTTTCAGGAAGACACGGGGAACAGCCAAGCCGTCGAGGAAGAGGTAACTATAATCTCCTCCGACTCTGAGCCCCTACCGTGTCAGAAAATTCGAAGAGTAACCCGGAAAGTAAGATTTTCACATCCTTTGGCTTACCAAGATCCTCAATTTCTTTTGAAGCAACAGCAATTTGAAAGCCAGAGGCGCACCCGGACCAAAGAAGGATATAGAGCTCTCCTCCGGCTTACCTGACGTAACTAGGAAGCATCGGGCTGAGGTTATCTCCGATTTACGTTCTGTTTACCCTTTGGCGGGTTTAATTCGTCAACCTCTCAATTCATCTGACTCCAATTATCAGGATACCTCTCCTTCCTCCCATGAAGTCTATGCAATCTAACATGCCGCTTTCAAAACTGCCCTGGGTAATATAATTTTGTTTACCTTATGCTTTACTTTACTCTTGCTTTTGTACTTATCCTTCGCCTTTGTCCACAACGCATACAAGTGAAAACCAAGAAGAGGGAAAAAGAGCAAGCCGTCCCAAGACCCGGTCAGGATCGAACCGGAGCTTGGCACAACCGCTCTGATAGTTCTACCCATCACCCGCCACTTTGAACCAGCCTCTGACATTCCAGAACCAGCCTCTGATCCACCCTCCGAAGATACTCTCAACAGCTCTGATAACCCGGAAGCTCCTAGCCCGACCAAGACAATTGATCCGTAAATTGAGATTCTGAAGACTCAATTTGTTGAGCCGTGGCAACCCACTGTCCTGGCCAAGTGCTCTGCCAAGGAGGAGCTTCTGGAACGCCGAAAGGCCAAGCTAGATATTGCTGACTATACTCATTTAAGTATTGGAGATATAGTCTCTGGCTATATCAACCAAGTACACAAAGCATAGTGACCTGGAAGTTAATATGGTGAAGCAAATACAAAAAAAATCTAAGGTACAACTTATGTTACTTTTCTTAACCATACTTACTGTATCAGCCCCCAAGTCTATTGCTTATGAATAAATATGTTGTAGACTTAGAAACCTGCTTAGCACTGCTTTGTCCGGTTTATAAAGAAGATATTTAACCCGGTTGTAACATGATACCTTGAATTTGCAATACACATTAGCCCCCAAGTGTCAAGTACCTTTGCTTGCAAGGTGCTTGGGACTTAATGATATCTTACCATGATTCTGACTATAACCCGACATCAATGCAGGCCACCGCAAGTCAATTTGAGTCAGAGATTGCTGACCTGAAGAGATGCCTGGCAGCTCAAGAACTTGAACTTCAAAAGGCCAACTCCAAATTTGAATTCAGCATCTCTGAACAAGAGAAGTTGAAGAAGAATTTTGATGCGGAGAAGAAAATCTGGGCTGATGAGAAGGCCTCACTGGTGAACCGGGCCGAGACAGCAGAAAGGTCACTTGCAGAAGCAACAGCCGAGCTGTCGGCTTCAAGCGCCAGATATCTCAAATGGTCTTAGCAATCTTCGGTAAGTTACTATATATAACCTTGAATATTTCAATCCTTCCTTTGATGACTATTTTAATTGTCATCTCCGGCTCGCCTTATGTTTATGAACGCAGGCCCCAGGAGCTCAAACCTCAAGCAGAACATGTTGATCAAGCTGAAGGCGGTTTACACTCTGGTGGAGCAACTGTACACCGGGCCACAACGTGCTTTGGCCGTTGTGGCTTTACCAAATGATGTTCCCCATCTCCTGCAAGATGTGCTAAACCGGCTTGCCATGCTACCCCAGCGGATCCAAGAGCTAAGACGGGCATCTGCCAGAACCGGGGCTATAGCTTCCTTGAGCCGGGCCAAGGCGTTGCTTCCAGAATTAGACCTGGCAGACGTTGCTCTTGGATATCCCAGCTTGAAGGAAGACGGCTCTTTATTCGACGAGACAGACTTTACCGCTTGTGTGAAAGTCGTACGTCCTGTTGCTACTATCATTGGGAACGATATTGACCTTACCAAGTATCAGTCGGGCTATGACAGTGAGAACCGGAGAATTCCAACACCTCACTATGATGACGTCAGCCTGATCCCTCCAACTCGTAAGCACACCTTTGCCCTTGAAGTTGACCCAGCCGGTTTAATAGATGATGAAGCTGAGTTTGAAGCCTTAAGCGGCATTGATCGGGCCTCGTCAACCTTCCAGGACAGGGCAGCAGACGGAGAGGCGGAGAAGGATAACCCGGAATCTTCAAGCCCACCAAAGGAGTGAACCGCCAGGCGTTAATGACTTTGCGAAAACAATGCTTCATTATTCAGACTCGGGGAGTCTTGTAATAGGGTAGAAAAAACCTCTCAATTTTTGTCATGCCTTCGCGCATGTTTGTGGCGCTTAATACTTTCGTAAGCCGCCATCGCTATATACTTCCAGCTTATGTTGATCTTTCCTTGATGTTAAAAACTCGCTTGCCTTATCCTGCATATAAAACAAACAGAATTCCCTTGGCGATTTATCGCATCCGGGGTCACATAAAGTATTGATAACCTGGAGTACGAACCAAAACATCATATAAAGGCCGGTTTATGATTATAATAACAATAGCATACCTGGGATCTTTTTTGGTATTCTCGCCGGCTTATGTGACCCAAATCATGAGAGTGGGTTTAACTCCTGAAAGTTGGCACATATAATGTTCACCTGGCCCTTAATAATATTTACACTTACAAAGTATAATGAATAGTAAACTTAATTTCAAAGGCCTCTGATTCAAATACGATCAGTGAACCGTTCCAAAGGGGTTAAGCTAAGATTCAGATACGATCATATAGCCCCCAGTGGATTTGGCGATGTCGATCAAGTGGATATCAACAGCTATGTTCTCTTTGGTTCGAATACGACCTATGTTTGAACAGGAAGCCCCCAAGTGACCATAAGAGTTGTTTAATGACGCTGATTCGAATACGATCCACGTCAGACCCAAAGAGGTTAAGCTATGATTCAAATATGATCAAGAAGCCCCCAAGTGGGTTTGGCAATATGCCGGTCAAGTGGGTATCAACAGCTATGTTCTCTTTGGTTCGAATACGACCTATGTTTGAACAGGAAGCCCCCAAGTGATCATGGCTAGATTCAGATATGATCATAAGCCGGACCAAAGTGAAAGCCGGATTCAGATATGATCCGCTCCCTGTTGGTTGTTTCCACCACGATAAAGAAGACATATAAACCTTTGAGGGTGAAAAGGACAGAGGTCCTGCTTTATTGCTTTATATAATATATACAGTTTTAAAATATATACATCTTGAGAGCCGGTGGCTGAAGTATAGTAAGGCCGAAGATGAGCGATGTTCCACGGCCGACAGGTCTCTTCTTCCGACTTACGTGAGTCTTTGTGCTCTCGAACATCAATGAGGTAGTATGACCCGTTGTTCAGATTCTTGCTGACCACAAAGGGTCCTTCCCAAGGAGGGGATATCTTGTGCATATCAAACTGATCCTGGATGAGCCGGAGCACCAAATCGCCTTCCTGAAAGGCTCTGCTTCTAACCCGGCGGCTGTGATAGCGGTGCAGATATTGCTGGTAAATCGCTGAGCGGGCTATTGCCAAGTCTCGCTCCTCATCCAACAAGTCAAGTGCATCTTGACGAGATTTTTCGTTATCAGCCTCAATGTAAGCCGCCACGCGGGGTGAGTCGTGTCGGATGTCACTTGGCAGGACTGCCTCCGCTCCGTACACCATGAAGAAAGGTGTATAACCTGTAGATCTATTAGGCGTAGTGTTGATGCTCCACAAGATGTAGGGTAGCTCCTCCACCCAACAACCCGGAGTTCGCTGTAAGGGGACTAAGATCCGGGGTTTAATACCCTTCAGGATCTCCTGATTAGCTCTCTCTGCTTGACCATTGGATTGAGGATGAGCAACAGCCGAAACATCAAGCCGGATATGTTCTCGTTGACAGAACTCTTCCATGGCACCTTTGGAGAGAATAGTGCCATTATCAGTTATGATGCTGTGTGGAAAACCAAAACGAAAAATCACCTTTTTCATGAACTGAACCGTTGTGGCTGCATCACACTTACTGACCGGCTCTCCCTCAACCCACTTTGTAAACTTATCCACTGCCACCAGGAGGTGTGTCTTTTTATCCTTAGACCTCTTGAAAGGTCCAACCATGTCAAGCCCCCAGACTGCGAACGGCCAAGTAATTGGAATCATCCTCAACTCTTGAGCCGGCACATGAGCTCGTCGTGAGAATTTTTGACATCCGTCACATTTGCTAACCAGATCCTCCGCGTCAGCATGAGCCGTCAGCCAATAGAAACCATGACGGAAAGCTTTGGCAACAAAAGATTTTGAGCCGGCATGATGACCACCGTCTCCTTCATGGATCTCACGAAGTATCTCCTGACCCTCTGCAGGCGACACACAACGTTGAAACGCCCCAGTAACACTGTGGTGATGTAACTCGCCATGAACAATCGTCATAGATTTGGATCCTGGTGATTTGTCTCGCCAAAGTCTCATCCTCAGGAAACTCTCCCCGGGTCATATAGGCCAAATACGGCACTGTCCAATCCGGGATGACGTGCAGGGCTGCCACCAATTGTGCCTCCGGGTCTGGCACTGCTAGTTCTTCCTTTTTAGGTATCTTGATAGAAGGATTATGCAAAACATCGAGAAAGGTGTTAGGCTGCACCGGCTTACGCTGAGATCCCAGCCGGCTTGAAGCATCAGCCGCCTCATTCTTCCTTCGATCAATGTGCTCCACTTGATAACCTTTGAAGTGCCCAGCCACAAAGATCAACTTCACGATGGTAAGCCGCCATTAAGGGATCCTTAGAATCCCACTTGCACGATACTTGTTGAGCTACAAGATCTGAGTCACCCAAACACCTTACCCGGCTCAAATTCATCTCTTTGGCCATCCTGAGACCATGGAGTAAGGCCTCATACTCAACTGCATTGTTAGTACAAGGAAACATAAGCCGGAGCACATAACAGAATTTGTCACCTCGAGGGGAAGTTAAAACGACTCCAGCCCCCGAGCCTTCCAACTGCCTGGACCCATCAAAGTGAATAGTCCAATATGTGTTATCCGGCTTCTCCTCGGTGCTCGTAACTCTGTCCAATCATTAATAAAGTCCACCAAGCCTTGAGACTTAATAGCGACGTGGCATGTACTTCAAATCATGAGGCCCAAGCTCAATGGCCCACTTGGCGATTCGCCCTGTGGCTTCCCTGCTCGATGATGTCTCCCAAAGGGGCGAACTTACCACGCTTATAGGATGACCTTGGAAGTCTTGTTTCAGCTTCGGATTGCCATAAACACTCCGTAAACAAGCTTACGCCAATGCGGATACCTTTGCTTGGACTCTATGAGCACCTCACTGATGTAATAAACCGGCCGTTGAACCGGATGCTCCTTGCCAGCCTCCTTACGCTCCACCACGATGGCAACACTGACAGCTCGTGAGTTAGCAGCCACATATAACAGCAACGGCTCTTTACCAATGGGAGCCGCAAGGACCGGCGGCTCAGACAACTGTCTCTTTAAATCTTCAAAGTCAGTATTAGCAGCATCACTCCAGACAAAAATGTATGTTTTCTTCATCATCTAATACAGCGGTAGGGCCTTCTCACCTAACCGACTTATGAACCGGCTTAAAGCTGCAACACGACCCGCCAGTTGCTGAACATCATTGATGCACGCCGGTTTAGGCAAAGAGGTAATTGTCTTGATCTTCTCCGGATTAGCTTCAATGCCTCTGTTTGAAACCAGGAAACCCAAGAGCTTGCCTGCAGGTACACCAAATACACACTTTGCCGAGTTAAGCATCATCTTATAAACCCGGAGATTATCAAAGGTCTCTTTCAAATAAGATATCAAGGTTTCCTTCTCTCTGGACTTCACCATGATGTCATCCACATAAGCATGAACATTGCGCCCAATTTGATCATGGAGACAGTTCTGTACACATCGCTGATAAGTCGCCTGAGCACTCTTGAGCCCAAATGGCATAGATACATAACAGAAGGCTCCAAACGGAGTGATGAACACCGTCTTCTCCTGGTCCTTAACTGCCACTTTGATCTGATGATAACCAGAATAAGCATCCAAAAACTCAACGCCGCATAACCCGCCGTAGCATCAATGATTTGATCAATACGGGGAGAGCAAAGGGATCACCGGACAAGCCTTATTTAAGTCCGTAATCCACACACATCCGCCAGTGCCGTTCTTCTTGAGCACGAGCACCGGGTTAGCCAACCACTCCGGTGAAAAACTTCCACAATAAACCCAGCCGCTAAGAGCCAAAGTAATTCCTCTCCAATAGCTTTCCGTCTCTCCTCGTTGAACCGTCAAGAAACCGCTCGACCGGCTTATACTTCGGATCAATATTGAGAGTGTGCTCACGAAGTTCTCTCGGTACACCCGCACGTCGAAGGTTTCCATGCGAAGATGTCCGGTTCTCACGGATGAACTTCGATGAGCGCCGCTTTCCTATTTAGGATCCAAATTGGTACCGACATCGAATCGCTTAGATGAATCGCCGGAGTAAAATCAACAAGCTTTGTTTCAGCAGTCGACTTAAACTTCATCGCCGGTTCATGCTCGGTGGTTGGCTTATTTAGAGAGGTCATATCCGCCAGGTCAACATTGTCTTGATAATACTTCAGCTCCTCTGCTGCGCAAACAGACTCAGCATAAGCTGCGTCGCCTTCCTCACATTCCAGGGCTACCTTTCGACTTCCATGCACGGTGATGGTGCCCTTGTGACTCGGCATCTTAAGCTGCAGATAAACATAACACGACCGTGCCATGAACTTGGCATAATCCGGCCGACCAAACAGAGCATGATATGGACTCTTGATTTTGACCACCTCAAAAGTTAATTTCTCAGCTCTAGAATCATACTCATCTCCAAAGGCCACTTCCAGTTCAATCTTGCCAACTGGGTAAGCCGACTTACCAGGCACCACTCCATGAAAGACAGTGTTGGACGTCCTCAAGTCCTTATCAGTCAATCCCATGCGGCAAAAGGTCTCATAATAGAGGATGTTGATGTTGCTACCTCCGTCCATGAGTACCTTAGTGAATTTATATCCACCAACCTGAGGTGCTACCACTAAGGCCAACTGACCCGGATTATCAACTCGGAGGGGGTGATCTTCCCTGCTCCATACAATGGGCTGTTCTGACCACCTCAAATAACGGGGAACCGCCGGCTCAATAGAATTCACGGCCCTCTTATGAACCTTACGGTCACGTTTGCACAAATTAGTGGTGAACACATGATCGCCCACCATTCACCTGCTTCGGTGGCTTTGATAACTGATCGCAGCTGCCGCCGTCCCTTGACCGCATCGCTATTGATTATAGCCGCCTTGATTTCCTTGAAAACCGGAACTGTAACCACCGCCGGGGCCATGAGAGCCGCCGGCTCCTGAGCCGCCGCCCGACCCATGATTGCCATCAAACATGTTGGAATTCTTGAAAGCCTTCATGATCGCGCAGTCTTTCCATAAGTGAGTGGCGGGTCGTTCCCGGGTGCCGTGTCTCGAGCAAGGCTCATTGAGTAACTGCTCAAGGGATGGGCCTGACCCGCCAGACCGAGGGGGCAGCTTGCCCTTACGTCTTTGGTTGTTACCCTGTGCATTGGTGTTGGCTACAAACTCCGAGTTACCCTCAGCCTTACGCTTATTGCGTCCTTGATTCGTTGGGTTATGCTGCTGACCCTTTCCGTTGCAGTTCTTCTTTCCCTTCCCTGTCTTTTCCTCATCAGACGCGGGATCCTTGGTACTATCAGAATCAGTGTATTTGACTAAAGCTGCCATCAGCGTACCCATATCATTGCAATCACGCTTAAAGGCGCCCAGTTTACATCTCGGTGACTCAAAGCGGCGGTTCTTTTCAACATGAGGATCGCAGAGAACCGCATCCATCTTGTCGCATTTAATGTATTATCTCCTTGACCCGGCGTACCCAATGACTCGTGGATTCACCTTCCTCCTGCTTACAATTTGTCAGGTCCACAATCGACATAGATTGCTTGCAAGTATCTTTGAAGTTCTGGATGAATCGGGCTTTCAATTCTGCCCATAAGCTAATGGAATTGGGTGGCAAGCCCTTTATGTTGGGGAACGTTGCAGAAATTAAAAATTTTCTACGGTTTCACCAAGATCCATCTATGAGTTCTACTAAGCAACGAGTCAAGAGAGAGAGTTTGCATCTACATACCACTTGTAGATTGAGTACGGAAGCGTTCGAGGGAGTGGTGATGATGGAGACGTTCCCAACGTGATTCCGATCACCGATGACCAAGTGATGAGCGGACAGCACCTCCGCGTTCAACACACGTGACGGGACGGCTGGCGTCTCCTTCGTCTTGATCCAGCAAGGAGGAAGGAGAGGTTGAGGAAGACAACTCCAATGGCAGCCTGACGGCGTGGTGCGGTTGGTCTGGCAGTTCTCGGCGAGGCTTCGCCAAGCTTCGCGTGGAGAAAGAGAGGTGTTGGGAGGGAGGGGCTGCGCCTTCAATGGTGTATGCAGCCTCCCCCACCCTCTATTTATAGGAGGAGAGGGCAAGGGGGGCCGGCCATCTAGGGGGAACCCTAGATGGGGCGGCGGCCAAAGGGGAGGAGGGGAGGGTGGCTTGCCCCCCAAGCTAGGGGGCGCCCCCTTTAGGGTTTCCCCTCCCCATGCCCTAGCCGCATGGGCCTAGGTGGGGAGGCGCGCCCAGCCCACCAGGGGATGGCTCTCTTTCCCACTTAGCCCATGTGGCCCCCCGGGAGGGGTGGCCCCTCCCGGTGGACCTCCGGAACCCTCCCGGTGGCCCCGGTACATTACCGGTATACCCCGAAACTTTCCGAGTCCGTTTAACCACTTTCCGTATATAAATCTTTACCTCCGGATCATTCCGGAACTCCCGTGACGTCCGGGATCTCATCCGGACTCAACAACATTCGGTAATCACATACTTGTCTTCCTAATAACCCTAGCGCCACCGAACCTTAAGTGTGTAGACCCTACGGGTTCGGAGACATCTGAACATGACCGAGACGATCTCAGGTCAATAACCAACAGCGGGATCTGGATACCCATGTTGGCTCCCACATGTTCCTCGATGTTGTCATCGGATGAACCACGATGTCAAGGGTTCAAGCAACCCCGTATACTATTCCCTTTGTCAGTCGGTATGTTACTTGCCCGAGACTCGATCGTCGGTATCCCAATACCTCGTTCAGTCTCGTTATCGGCAAGTCACTTTACTGCACCGTAATGCATGATCCCGTGACCAGATACTTGATCACTTTGAGCTCAATATGATGATGCACTACCGAGTGGGCCTGTTACCTCTCCGTCATACGGAGTGACAAATCCTCGTCTCGATCCGTGTCAACCCAACAGACACTTTTGGAGATACCTGTAGTGCACCTTTATAGTCACCCAGCCACGCCAGGACGCTTGATACACCCAAAGCACTCCTACGGTATCCGGGAGTTACACGATCTCACGGTCTAAGGAAGAGATACTTGACATTGGAAAAGCTCTAGCAAAACGAACTACACGATCTTTGTGCTATGCTTAGGATTGGGTCTTGTCCATCACGTCATTCTCCTAATGACGTGATCCCGTTGTCAATGACAACTGATGTCCATAGTCAGGAAACCATGACTATCTTTCGACTAAAGAGCTAGTCAACTAGAGGAACACTATGGACTTATTGTGGTCTATGTATTCACACGTGTATCACGATTTCCGGATAATACAGCTTATAGCATGAATAAAAAGACAATTATCATGAACAAGGAAATATAATAATAATGCTTTTATTATTGCCTCTAGGGCATATTTCCAACAGTCTCCCACTTGCACTAGAGTCAATAATCTAGTTTACATTGTGATGAATCGAACACCCATAGAGTTACGGTGTTGATCATGTTTTGCCAGCGGAAGAGGTTTAGTCAACGGATCTGCAACATTCAGATCCGTATGCACTTTGCTAAATTTCTATGTCTCCATCACGAACATTTTCACGGATGGAGTTGAAGCGACGCTTGATGTGCCTGGTCTTCTTGTGAAACCTGGGCTCCTTGGCAAGTGCAATAGCTCCGGTGTTGTCACAGAAGAGTTTGATCGGCCCCGACGCATTGGGTATGACTCCTAGGTCGGTGATGAACTCCTTCAACCAAATTGCTTCATGCGCTGCCTCGAGGCTGCCATGTACTCCGCTTCACATGTAGATCCCGCCACGACGCTTCCGCTTGCAGCTGCACCAGCCATCGCTCCACCATTCAACATATACACGTATCCGGTTTGTGACTTAGAGTCATCCAGATGCGTGTCGAAGCTAAGCGTCGACGTAACCCGTTCTGACGAGCTCTTCGTCACCTCCATAAACGAGAAACATGTCCTTTGTCCTTTTCGGTACTTCAGGATATTCTTGACCGCTGTCCGGTGTTCCTTGCGGGATTACTTTGGTACCTTCCTACCAAACTTACGGCAAGGTTTACATCAGGTCTGGTACACAAAGCATGGCATACATAATAGATCCTATGGCTGAGGCATAGGGATGACACTCATCTCTTCTTTATCTTTTTGCCGTGGTCGGGCATTGAGCTGAGCTCAATCTCACACCTTGCAATACAGGCAAGAACCCTTCTTGGACTGATCCATTTTGAACTTCTTCAAAATCTTATCAAGGTATGTGCTTTGTGAAAGACCTATGAGGCGCCTCGATCTATCTCTATAGATCTTGATGCCTAATATATAAGCAGCTTCTCCAAGGTCCTTCATTGAAAAACACTTATTCAAGTAGGCCTTAATGCTGTCCAAGAATTCTATATCATTTCCCATCAGTATGTCATCTACATATAATATGAGAAATGCTACAGAGCTCCCACTCACTTTCTTGTAAACGCAGGCTTCTCCATAAGTGCGCATAAACCCAAACGCTTTGATCATCTCATCAAAGCGAATGTTCGAACTCCGAGATGCTTGCACCAGCCCATAAATGGATCATTTGGAGCTTGCATACTTTGTTAGCGTTCTTAGGATCGACAAAACCCTCCGGCTGCATCATATACAGCTCTTCCTTAAGATATCCGTTAAGGAACGCTGTTTTGACGTCCATCTGCCATATCTCATAATCATAGTATGCGGCAATTGCTAACATGATTCGGACGGACTTAAGCTTCGCTACGGGAGAGAAAGTCTCATCGTAGTCAATCCCTTGAACTTGCCGATAACCCTTAGCGACAAGTCGAGCTTTATAGATGGTGACATTACCATCCGCGTCCGTCTTCCTCTTAAAGATCCATTTGTTTTCTATCGCTCGCCGATCATCGGGCAAGTCACCAAAGTCCACACTTTGTTTTCATACATGGATTCTATCTCGGACTTCATGGCTTCTAGCCATTTTTTGAAATCTGGGCCCGCCATCGCTTCTTCATAGTTCGTAGGTTCATTGTTGTCTAACAACATGAATTCCAAGACAGGGTTGCCGTACCACTCAGTGCGGAGCGTGTCCTAGTGGACCCTCTGAAGTTCAGTAGCAACTTGATCCTAAGTACCTTGATCATCATCATGAATTTCCTCTTCAGTTGGTGTAGGCATCACAGGAACATTTTCCTGAGCTGCACTACTATCCTGTTCAAGAGGTAGTACTTCCTCGAGTTCTACTTTCCTCCCACTTACTTCTTTCGAGAGAAACTCTTTTTCCAGAAAGGATCCGTTCTTGGCAACAAAGATCTTGCCCTCGGATCTTAAGTAGAAGGTATACCCTACGGTTTCCTTAGGGTATCCTATGAAGACGCATTTTTCCGACTTGGGTTCGAGCTTTTCAGGTTGAAGTTTCTTGACATAAGCATCGCATCCCCAAACTTTTAGAAACGACAGCTTAGGTTTCTTCCCAAACCATAATTCATACGGTGTCGTCTCAACGGACTTAGATGGTGCCCTATTTAAAGTGAATGTAGCTGTCTCTAGAGCGTATCCCCAAAATGATAGCGGTAAATCAAGAAGAGACATCATAGACCGCACCATATCCAATAGAGTGCGATTACGACGTTCGGACACGCCGTTCTGTTGAGGTGTTCCAGCGGCGTTAGTTGTGAAACGATTCCACATTTTCTTAAGTGTGTACCAAATTGCGTGACTTAAATATTCTCCTCCACGATCCGATCGTAAGAATTTTATCTTTCGGTCACGTTGATTCTCTACTTCATTCTGAAATTCCTTGAACTTTTCAAAGGTCTCAGACTTGTGTTTCATCAAGTAGACATACCCATATCTACTCAAGTCATCTGTGAGAGTGAGAACATAACGATATCCTCCATGAGCCTCAACGCTCATTGGACCGCACACATCGGTATGTATGATTTCCAACAAGTTGGTTGCTCGCTCCATTGTTAGGAGAACGGAGTCTTGGTCATCTTGCCCATGAGGCATGGTTACGCATGTGTCAAATGATTCATAATCTAAAGACTCCAAAAGTCCATCAAGATGGACCTTCTTCATGCGCTTGACACCAATGTGACCAAGGCGGCGGTGCCACAAGTATGTGGGACTATCGTTATCAACTTTACATCTTTTGGTATTCACGCTATAAACATGTGTAATACTACGCCGAGATTCATTAAGAATAAACCATTGACCATCGGAGCATGACCATAAAACATATCTCTCATATAAATAGAACAACCATTATTCTCGGATTTAAATGAGTAGCCATCTCGCATTAAACGAGATCCAGATACAATATTCATGCTCAAACTTGGCACCAAATAACAATTATTAAGGTTCATAACTAATCCCGTAGGTAAATGAAGAGGTAGCGTGCCGACGGCGATCACATCGACTCTGGAACCATTCCCGACGCGCATCGTCACCTCGCCCTTTGCCGCCTCCGCTTATTCCGCAGCTCCTGCATGAGTTACAAATATGAGCAACGGCACGGTATCAAATACCTGTGAGTTACTACAGTCTTGGTAAAGTACACATCAATTACATGTATATCAAATATACCTTTGGTGTTGCCGGCCTTCTTGTCCGCTAAGTATTTGGGGCAGTTCCGCTTCAGTGACCCCTCCCTTGCAATAAAGCACTCGGTCTCGTGCTTGGGTCCATTCTTTAACTTCTTCACGGCAACTTGCTTGCAGGCGGCAACCTCCTTGCCGTCCTTCTTGAAGTTCTTCTTGCCCGTGCCCTCCTTGAACTTAGTGGTCTTATTGACCATCAACACTGGATGTTCTTTCTTGATTTCAACCTCGGCTGACTTCAGCATAGAGAACACTTCAGGAATGGTCTTTACCATCCCTGCATGTTGTAGTTCATCACAAAGCTCTTATAGCTTGGTGGGAAGCGATCGGAGGATTCTGTCAATGACCGCCTCATCGGGGAGGTTAATATTCACTGGGTCATACGGTTGTGCAACCTGACATCTTGAGAATGTGCTCACTTGACGAACTATTTTCCTCCATCTTACAACTATAGAACTTGTCGGAGATGTCATATCTCTCGACCAAGCGTGAGCTTGGAAAACAAGTTTTAGCTCCTCGAACATCTCATATGCTCCGTGATGCTCAAAAGCGCTTTTGGAGCCCGGTTCTAAGTCTGTAAAGCATGCCGCACCGAACGAGGGAGTAATCATCAAGACGAGACTGCCAAGCATTCATAATGTCTTGGTTCTGCAGGACGGAGGCGTCACCTAGCGGTCCTTCTAGGACATATTGTTTCACGGCAGCTATGAGGATGATCCTCAAGTTCCGGACCCAGTCCGTATAGTTGCTGCCGTCATCTTTCAGCTTGGTTTTCTCTAGGAACGCGTTGAAGTTCAAGTTGACATGAGCGTTGGACATTTGATCTACAAGACATATCATTCAAAAGTTTTAGACTAAGTTCATGATAATTAAGTTCATCTAATCAAATTATTTAAATGAACTCCCACTCAGATTAGACATCCCTCTAGTCATCTAAGTGTTACACGATCCGAGTCGACTAGGCCGTGTCCGATCATCACGTGAGACGGACTAGTCATCATCGGTGAACATTCTCATGTTGATCGTATCTTCTATACGACTTCGTGTTCGACCTTTTCGGTCTCCGTGTTCCGAGGCCATGTACGTACATGCTAGGCTCGTCAAGTAAACCCTAAGTGTTTTCGGCGTGTGTAAATCTGTCTTACACCCGTTGTATGTGAACGTAAGAATCCATCACACCCGATCATCACGTGGTGCTTAGAAGCCATTTAACTTTAGCAACGGTGCACGCTTAGGGAAACACTTCTTGAAATTGTTGTAAGGGTCATCTTATTTACTACCGTCGTTCTAAGTAAACAAGATGTATAAACATAATAAACATCACATGCAATTATATAGTAGTGACATGATATGGCCAATATCATAAAGCTCCATTGATCTCCATCTTGGGGCTCCATGATCATCTTGTCACCGGCATGACACCATGATCTCCATCATCATGATCTCCATCATTGTGCCTTCATGAAGTTGTCACGCCTAACGACTACTTCTACTTCTATGGCTAACGTGTTTAGCAATAAAGTAAAGTAATTTACATGGCGTTCTTCAATGACACGCAGGTCATACAAAAATAAAGACAACTCCTATGGCTCCCGCGGTTGTCATACTCATCGACATGCAAGTCGTGATTCCTATTACAAGAACATGATCTCATACATCACAATGTGTCATTCATCATTCATCACAACTTGGCCATATCACATCACATGACAATTGCTGCAAAAACAAGTTAGACGTCCTCTAAATGTTGTTGCATCTTTTACGTGGCTGCAATTGGGTTCTAGCAAGAACGTTTTCTTACCTACGAATAACCACAACGTGATCTTATCAACTTCTATTTACCCTTCATAAGGACCCTTTTCATCGAATCCGCTCCAACTAAAGTAGGAGAGACAGACACCCGCCAGCCACCTTATGCAACTAGTGCATGTTAGTCGGTGGAACCGGTCTCACGTAAGCGTACGTGTAACGTTGGTCGAGGCCGCTTCATCCCACAATACCGCGGAAGCAAGATAAGACTAGTAGCGGCAAGTAAATTGACAAGATCCACGCCCACAACTAAATTGTGTTCTACTCGTGCAATAAAGAACTACGCATAGACCTAGCTCACTGTTGGGGAACGTTGCAGAAAATTAAAAATTTTCTACGGTTTCACCAAGATCCATCTATGAGTTCTACTAAGCAACGAGTCAAGAGAGAGAGTTTGCATCTACATACCACTTGTAGATTGAGTACGGAAGCGTTCGAGGGAGTGGTGATGATGGAGACGTTCCCAACGTGATTCCGATCACCGATAACCAAGTGCTGAACGGACAGCACCTCCGCGTTCAACACACGTACGGGACGACGGCGTCTCCTTCGTCTTGATCCAGCAAGGAGGAAGGAGAGGTTGAGGAAGACAACTCCAATGGCAGCACGACGGCGTGGTGCAGTTGGTACGGCAGTTCTCCGGCAGGGCTTCGCCAAGCTCGCGTGGAGAAAGAGAGGTGTTGGGGAGGGGAGGGGCTGCGCCTTCAATGGTGTATGCAGCCCTCCCCCCCACCCCTCTATTTATAGGAGGAGAGGGCAAGGGGGGGCCGGCCATCTAGGGGGAACCCTAGATGGGGGCGGCCAAAGGGAGGAGGGAGGGTGGCTTGCCCCCAAGCTAGGGGCGCCCCTTTAGGGTTTCCCTCCCGTGCCCTAGACGCATGGGCCTAGCTGGGAGGCGCGCCCAGCCCACCAGGGGCTGGCTCCTCTCCCACTTAGCCCATGTGGCCCCGGGAGGGGTGGCCCCTCGGTGGACCTCCGGAACCCTCCCGGTGGCCTTGGTACATTACGGTATACCCCGAAACTTTCCGGAGTCCGCTTAACCACTTTCCATATATAAATCTTTACCTCCGGATCATTCCGGAACTCCTCGTGACGTCCGGGATCTCATCCGGGACTCAACAACATTCGTTAATCACATACTTGTCTTCCTAATAACCCTAGCGCCACCGAACCTTAAGTGTGTAGACCCTACGGGTTCGGGAGACATGCGACATGACCGAGACGATCTCAGGTCAATAACCAACAGCGGGATCTGGATACCCATGTTGGCTCCCACATGTTCCTCGATGTTGTCATCGGATGAACCACGATGTCAAGGGTTCAAGCAACCCGTATACTATTCCCTTTGTCGGCCGGTATGTTACTTGCCCGAGACTTCGATCGTCGGTATCCCAATACCTCGTTTAGTCTCGTTACGGCAAGTCACTTTACTCAGACCGTAATGCATGATCCCGTGACCGGACACTTGATCACTTTGAGCTCAATATGATGATGCACTACCGAGTGGGCCCGGTGTTACCTCTCCGTCATACGGAGTGACAAATCCTGTCTCGATCCGTGTCAACCCAACAGACACTTTTGGAGATACCGTAGTGCACCTTTATAGTCACCCGATTACGTTGTGACGTTTGATACACCCAAAGCACTCCCTACGGTATCGGGGAGTTACGATCTCACGGTCTAAGGAAGAGATACTTGACATTGGAAAAGCTCTAGCAAAACGAACTACACGATCTTTGTGCTATGCTTAGGATTGGGTCTTGTCCATCACGTCATTCTCCTAATGACGTGATCCCGTTGTCAATGACATCTGATGTCCATAGTCAGGAAACCATGACTATCTGTCGACCAACGAGCTAGTCAACTAGAGGCTCACTAGGGACGTATTGTGGTCTATGTATTCACACGTGTATCACGATTTCTGGATAATACAGTTATAGCATGAATAAAAGACAATTATCATGAACAAGGAAATATAATAATAATGCTTTTATTATTGCCTCTAGGGCATATTTCCAACACTTTAACCAAGATCGGGCCGTTCCATCTAACATCATGGTGAAGTACTTAGCCATTGCTGCATCACTGACCTCCAACAGCTCCATGGCCATCTCATAACTTTCGATCCACGCCCCGGGCTGCAAGTCGGTCGTGTAATTCGGCACCTTCCGAGGTCCCTTGAAGTCCTTGGGTAAACGTACATTGCATAAAGCCGGCACTAAGCAACGAACACCGCCGGTTCTGGTAGCCACTCCCGCCTCAAAGGAAGTCGGGGGATAATCTGGAAGGTCCTAATGAGTCGTTTGTTGAGCCGCTAGCTGAGCCGCCCGCTTGTCCTCCTGACGTATCTGGTCCTGCGCCGGGTTATATCCACCGGGCGGGTTACGGCGCTGGGCGTTGCTTGACAAAGCTTCTGACTCCATGTGCCTGCTGTAACTCGGACTCCGGTTTTGACGAGCCGGATCTAACCAAGGCAGAGGAGTTGAATGAATCCTGTCCCGGCTGTAAGAATAAGTCTCTTGCTGATCTAGGGCTGTCTGGACGAGGTCTCTGATCCTTCGGGTCTCCACCGCCGTCGGATCATCACCATCCACCGGGAGAGCCGCCAAACGCGCCGATGTTGCGATTAAGTTCTCCATGGGGTTGGAAAAATGACCCGGTGGTATTGGTACATAGCGGGGCGGGGCCATACTCCCATGAGGAGGTGCCATCTCTCGAGGCTGAGCCGGTCCTCCCGCTCCGGCCGTCGTAAACTGATTTGCTTCAGGCGGGTTGCTAGGACCGGCACCGGGTGTAGCGAAAAGGTTCTGAGGGTCGTAAACCGGAGGCAAACAGGATTGAGTTTTCTGGTGCCTCCTCCTCATCACCTCATTAGATGCGTCCGGGCTCATATTAAGTTGGAAAGCCTCTGACTGGAGTTGCTGTGCTCGTGCATCCAAAGCCGCCCGTTCTATAGCTAACCTGGTGTCCTCAGTTGCCAAGGCCTCCTTGGCCCGAGATATCTCCTCACGCACCTTTGCCACCTCCGTGTTATGCTCATCTTGATTTGCAGGAATAACCGTGGCGGTTAACAGGGCCGTCAGCTTATCCATGAGATCCATCAGCACCTGAGCCGGCGGGCGCACAGGGCCTCCTGCCCCAGCCGCTCCTGACTCGGACGTTATTGTTGTTGCAGCCGTTGAGTTTTGACCGTGTTGAGTACCAGCCATGAAGACTCCTGCCCAGCCTGGCGGCTCATAGGAGTCCGGAATACTAGAGCCGTCAGAACAGCCCCCAAGCGTGCCCTCTTGTACTTGATACAGCGAATCTGTTGAACCGGCGGACGAATCACCGTCAGAGAGGACGGCCGTCTCACCACCATCTTCAGATCCTTTGGGAAGTTCCTCTCCATGGATGCAGCCCACGAAGGCACGCTTCATGCCGGGTTGAACTCGGGCGGGTCTCGCACGCTGAGCCGTCTCGACGAGGTCGATGCAGTTGTCCGGCTCAGGGCCTGGCTCGCCAATCCAGCCAATGAAGACGTGGATTCCGCCGAAGGGGACCCGGTACCCGTACTCAATTGAGTCGGCGTCGGGGCCCCAACCTTCGTTGTCGATGTAGATTTTGCCGCGACGACTCTTGGTCATCCGGCCCACTGCGTATCCCTTGAGCCCGTCGAAGCTGCCCTTCAAGAACTCAAATCCACCGTGCGCTGGCCCCACGGTGGGTGCCAACTGTCGTGGACTTGTCAAGACAGATGTCCTCTTGCAAGGACTTAGTCGTGGAGCCATCGCAACTAGGAAGCTTAAAGGGGTTAATCGGGACAAAGGACACGAGAGGTTTATACTAGTTCGGCCCCTTACAGTGAAGGTAAGGCCTACGTCTAGTCGGGTTGGTATTGCTTGATGTTTCGATGACCAGGGAGCGAGATACGCTATGCCCGGCTCTCGATGAGTTGTTTCTTGCCATAAGCCGCCGGTCATCCCT
>CM038670.1:753397494-753714860 GCA_021605145.1 Aegilops bicornis | reverse complement strand
TCTTTTGTTAGTCCCGATGGCTAGGACCTTGGAGGATATTAATGTCGACCACGAAGTTGTAGACAGTGGGAAGCTCGGTAACCAGGGGTGGATTAACGAGTTGTTCGACTCGTTAAGCTCGTGCTGGTTAAGTTTGTTAAGCTTAACAATCAAAAACCTTGTTCGGCTTGTAATGAGTTGTTTGCCTTTTTTATTTCTTTTGCGAACGCGCAAAATATTTCGCGTCGACGTATATTAGAAGAGTGGAGAGAAGAACAGAGGTTCCAGCGGCTTTCCGTGGTTAGAGAGCTTCCACTGAAGCACAAAGGTGGGCAACCCAAACACACCGTTGAAACACACAACACCCTACACACAGATAGGTCCTACCTCCAAATGTCCGACAACCCTTTTGCACCAGAGAGCTTCCAAAGCTCAACCCCGGCACCTATTCGTCTGCAAAGCTCATGAAAAACCACCGCTGATTGCTGAAAAACGCGACCACTGCGCTCCTTCCAGAGCACCCACACGGTGAGAAGGACCATGGAGTCGAATCCCTTCCTCCTGGCTTTGGGGACGATTGCATGAGTAGCCGGCCACCACTCCACAATGGCGTCGTCAGCTTCTGGCATGTGTTGATCAAGACCGCAGCGAGCGAGGCCATAGTGCCACACCTCTATAGAGAACACGCACCCCAACGCAGGGTGATTAGATGTCTCATTGTCCTAGTTACATAGTGGGCAGGTGACATGCGACTGTAAACACGCCTCATGCATTGTTTTCTTGTTAAGCTCGCGAGGTGCTTGTTAGTAGGAACTACCCATTTTTGTATTAGCTACAAGGTTTGTGGCCTATAACTGGTGTGATTTTTATGAAAGGGGATGATGATCACATGAGGAGATGCATTAGTTGATGCCTCCTATGAACTGGGTTGGGTCGATTAGATTAAACAGAGGAGTTGAGGTGCCACCAAATATTGCCACTTAAGATAAAAAAAGACATGTTGTGTTGTACAACCGAGTTTAAAGAGCTACTCGTCAAACTTGTTAACTCGTTAACTTTGAGGTCCAGTGTGTCGTGCTGATCTTGAGGATCTTCGACATATGTTGTTCATGTGATAGAGCAAAAGCGGTGTGGGATGAGCTAGGCCTGAGAGCCACCATCGACACGGCTACGACACATGGGCGGTCAACAGATCTTCCGGGCTAGGTCAAAATCCCAATTGCAAATGGAATTGAGATGGATATGGTCACATGGTACTTATGGTGGGATCGCTAGAAAATCACTCATGAAGAAAACTATGGTTCCCTGGTGTGGTCACCTATGAGCATACGAGGTATCGTGACGAATGCACTTGCTACTAAGGTGAAAGCACCAACGAGAAAATCAAGGTGGGTCACCAGCATCTAGACTCATACAATTGAATGTAGATTCTAGCTATCATGTTGATGATGGTGCCGGAGCTACGGGGGCACTGCTACGAGACAATACATTGGTTTCATTGCATCATCTTGTTCATATAAACAACACGACATGTATGTCGCTTCTATGGAGGCGTACACACTATTGGAAGGTTTGCGGCTCGCCGATGAGTTGGGCATATTTCCAGTTGCTCTGGAGAGTGATCCCCTGAAGATTGTCCAACCTATTATAGATCCTTCGGAATACCGTGCATCCATGGCGGTGGTAACAAATGATTGTCGTAAGTCGATGAGTTCTTTGGGCAGGGCGATGATTGCGCATTGTGTTCGGGAAAGTAATGCTAGCGCTCATTATCTTGCTCGAGTGGGTTACAGAGGGAAACGTACTGGGGTGTGGCTAGTGGCGGAGGCAAGGGGGTGCTGGCAGGGGCCTCCCCCCCGACCCCCCTATGCTCTCACAAATACACCTATATGTACTCCTAATCCTCCATTTGTCAAACAAGATTACCTATGTTTAGGTGATTTGCCCCCCTCTAACATTATACGGCATGTTTTGGCCCCCTCTATATTCAGTTTCTGGCTCCGCTACTAGGTGTGGTGCGAACATCCCTCTGATTTCTTATATGATTATTTTTTAATAAAGGTCATCCAGGTTTTTGTTTTAAAAAGAAAATAGGTAGAGCTACCGTTGGTTTTATCGGAGAGAGAAAACACATAGAACAGGATCAGGCTATGCGCGCACACAGATGAAACAGTGGAAACACACTCACTACAATCAGTCCGTGAAATGTGTACGCGTACCTAGTGCTGCCAGTCAAAGATTCTACAAGTCAAAGCCAGCAAATTCACATGTTCCTGCACCCATTTTTAAAGTTGAACTCTTTGCTTTGATACTACCGTAGATCTGATCCCATGAGCGGATAAACATTGGGTTATCTGCACACCACACACTCCTGTGCCTTGCACGCACTGCACTCAGAAGCTTCCCCTCTGCTGGAGGTCACATCCGTGCACACGGAACACAAATTTCCTCGTGTTTCATCCGTATCTTCCTTGTATTGCTCTCTACACATACCCCTTTCTTTCTTGTTTATTTATACGTATATAAAATGAACATCTCTACGTGAAAGTGTCATCGGCAGTACTCCCTCCGTTCGGTACGCAAAAATAAATGTATCTAGACTGATTTATTTTTACGACAAGTAATTTGGAATGGAGGAAGTATATGCCTGCATCCGTCTTTCTTCTTTTCTGTGCCCAAGTTGCTTTCCCCGAAGGACGGAAGGACAGGACGGCCAGTGAGGCAAGCAACTTTATGTAGCTGTTGGGCAAGCAGCTCTGACGTCAGAACGGCGCACGCCAAGCCACCGTCACCGACACGCGGGGCCGCGCCGCCCTCGGGCCCGCACGCAAGCGACACGCGGACGGACGGGGCCAGTCGACGTGAGCAGCCGAGGGAGAGAAGCATCGGCGCAGCCCGCAGCCACGGCGGCACGGCACCTACCTACCCGCCGGCGCGCGCGCACGTTGCCTCGGGGCCGGGGTCGGGGCGGTTCATCAGGCCTTTCCGCGCGGTCTACGCACGGCGGGTCCACCCGTCCCAACCCCCACCACCACCTGACCACACTACCCCCAGCTGCCATGAGTAGAGTTCAGTGTACCTGTCCGCTTCGCAAGAACCGAGGCGGAGGCGGGGGTGCCGACCTCCTCCTTCGCGTCACCTTCCATCCCTCCCCACCACCCGCAAAAATCCAAGGCGACGCACGCAAGCACACTGTACCAACTAAATAAACCGGCGTATCCTTCCTGAAATCGAATAAATAAACGGCTCTCCTTTTTCAAAAAACAGCTATAAAAATAAACGTCATTCTTCCCAAAAAAGCTGAAAGAACAGCACTAGTTTTTCCGAGACGGTGATCTTCCTTTTACATTCCCCGCGATCGCACGGACGGCGAGGCTGACGGCCGCACGCACCGCGGTGCAGGTCGCGGCGCCAGCGTACGTCCGTCCAATACGTAGGCCAATCAATCCACACGCTCCGGGAGAGGCAATCCAAACAGTGGTGGCTCAGTAGCTGTTGGCACCCGCTAGCTTTCCCCAGACCAAACGTGACCGCCGGGTGGAGGCGAGAGGAGAAGAAGCCGCCATGAAGCAGCCTCTGCCTCCGCCCCAGCCCGCTGCTTTTCCACCTCCTCGATAAATCCATCCTCCCCAACGAACCCCACCCAGCTCCCTCTCCTCTCCCCTTCCTCCTCCAGACCTCCACCCAGCCAGCCAGATCAGAGCAGGTCGGTCTCGCCCTCGCCGCTTTTGCTTCCGCTGACGGTCCCGTGAGAGCGAGGCGAGGCGAGGCGGCAACCACCAACCAACCGGGGCGTGGGCCGGAGCTGCCTTTGATGCGCCAGGCGCGGCCTCTCCCCGTCCTTTGATGGGCAACGCATGCGGCGGTTCCCTTAGATCCAAGTACCTGCACAGCTTCAAGCACCCCGCCTCCCAGCGCCACGACCCCGACCGCGACTACGACCACGCCGCCGCCGCCGCCGACTCCCCGAAGAAGCAGCAGCCCGGCTCCCAGCCGACCGCAGCCGCCAAGACGGACGGCCACGCGGCCCCCGCGCAGCCCGCCGCGGCCATGAGGCGCGGCGGGGCGGGCGCGCCGGCGGACCTCGGCTCGGTCCTCGGTCACCCCACGCCCAACCTGCGCGACCTCTACGCGCTGGGCCGGAAGCTCGGGCAGGGCCAGTTCGGCACCACCTACCTCTGCACCGAGCTGGCCACGGGGGCCGACTACGCCTGCAAGTCCATCTCCAAGCGCAAGCTCATCACCAAGGAGGACATCGACGACGTGCGCCGCGAGATCCAGATCATGCACCACCTCTCCGGCCACCCCAACGTCGTCGCCATCAAGGGCGCCTACGAGGACCAGCTCTACGTGCACATCGTCATGGAGCTCTGCGCCGGGGGGGAGCTCTTCGACCGCATCATACAGCGCGGCCACTACAGCGAGCGCAAGGCCGCCGAGCTTACCAGGATCATCGTCGGGGTCGTCGAGGCCTGCCACTCGCTCGGGGTCATGCACCGGGACCTCAAGCCCGAGAACTTCCTGCTCGCCAACAAGGACGACGACCTCTCGCTTAAGGCCATCGATTTCGGCCTCTCCGTCTTCTTCAAGCCTGGTGAGCTACTGCTGCCTGCTGCGCCTTACTAGTACATTAATCCTTCCTGCTCTAGTCGGTCAACGACTACGATGTGCTTAATTAATGCCCGCATAATTAACTGTGGTTTGGCCCGCGATTGGATTTGGATAGTACTACTAGATGCTTATCTGTAATCATGTCACTAAACTATGAAGGATTAATGAAGTATTAATGGTAATAAGTCATGAGAACTTTTACGTGATGACACTAGTCTTTCTGAAATACTACAAGTTCACTGGGAAACTCATCCTAGATTCCTAGTTGAATGGCAGTGGGAAAGTCTGAAACTGATGGAAGGCTGCCTCGCATTTAATAGTCATCCGGTAATGGATATTTGGGGGGAGAATATTCTCTAGCAGTCTATTCTAGAATCTACATGGAGACTTTCCGCTTCATATGGTTACCGTAAACTTTGTGATGCACTCTACAATCATGCCTCCCTTTCTCATTCCTGTTCTGTTCTTTTCAGGCCAAATCTTCACCGATGTTGTTGGAAGCCCATATTATGTAGCCCCAGAAGTGCTCTGCAAAAAATATGGGCCAGAAGCTGATGTATGGACCGCTGGTGTAATTCTCTACATTCTGCTGAGTGGTGTACCCCCATTTTGGGCAGGTGTGATATTTTTAACCATTCAATTAACTTGGAGGCTTGTCTTCTGACGATTGTAGGCTTACCTGTTTTATGAACGTATATAATGCAGAGACGCAGCAAGGAATATTTGATGCTGTACTGAAAGGTGTCATCGATTTTGATTCTGAACCCTGGCCTGTGATATCTGACAGTGCAAAAGATCTGATAACAAGAATGCTCAATCCTCGCCCAGCTGAACGCTTGACAGCACACGAAGTTCTATGTTAGTTTCTTTCACTACCTTATACTCCTGATTTCACTCCTTCTATACTCCTCAATGCGTTTTCATTTGACATACTTGCAACCGTTGCATTCAGGCCATCCATGGATTCGTGATCAGGGAGTTGCTCCTGATCGTCCTCTTGACACAGCTGTCTTATCTCGCATTAAGCAATTCTCTGCCATGAATAAGTTGAAGAAGATGGCTTTGCGGGTGAGTTCAATTCTTTTTAAGCTCAAGTTTTTAATTGCCTGTTTTGGATCCATGAGCTTTCAAGGAGGCAATTTTTGTCGTTCGTCTCTTCAAAAGATTCTTGTTCGCTCTGTCAGAATTGCTTTACACATTCATTCTTTGCCAGTTGTTGAACGATCTTCTACGCGAAATAGTACTTTGGCTGTTCCATTGGTTCTGTTTGGGCTATCTATGATTTTTATTGGGCTGTCAGCCTGTCACCTACTGATCAAAGTGCTTACTTGACTGGATTCACATTATCTTGTACTCCCTCTGTAAAGAAATATAAGAGCGTTTAGATCACTATAAACGCTCTTATATTTCTTTACGGAGGGAGTACTAATATGAGCAATATGCTTGATGATATGTTTCCATTCTTCCATTGTATGACATGAGGGAGCTATCAAAACAAACTGTATTGAGTTCTGAAATATGTCTTCGTGTGATGAAGCACACTTAGTGAATTATGCATTAACTGACATTTCGTGATCATTCTACCAGGTAATAGCTGAGAGCCTCTCAGAGGAGGAAATTGCAGGGTTGAAGGAAATGTTCCAGACTATGGACGCTGATAACAGTGGTGCAATTACATATGATGAGCTCAAAGAAGGCTTGAGAAAATATGGCTCCACATTGAAGGATACTGAGATTCGTGATCTTATGGATGCGGTGAGTTAGCCAAAACATAATACTGGCTTGGATTTCTTAGTCTTAAATGACCTAGTACCTTAAGTCCCCTAAGCTTAAATCCTTGTGAAGTAGAAGCTTTTAAAGTCTCTTGGAAACTTGTGCTGCCTCCGGCCAGTTCATATATTCCTGTACATGATTATGAGGAAATTGGGAACTAGGCTGCTTAATGCACAAGCTGTTCTTCTTACAGTTGCATCTTTTTGTTGGTGGCTTTCTTTAGGGCGTATATAATTAGGAAGCATGCAGTAGACATCATTTTACCTTTATATTAGTCCTTTTGTCTGTTCTGTTCCAAATAGGGGCACATAACTGTACTTCTGATATGCAAAACTGGATTTTCTGAGAGGAAATGCTATATCAAATTTTAATTCTTTTTTAAAGCACCTGGCATTTTATGTCTCTGTGCTTAAGCACCAGCAGATGCGTATCTGTGGAAGTTATTTCTTAATCAACTAGTGTAGCAAGTCCACAGAAATTTACTCTGGTGGCTGATAAGTTCAGCTTGGCTTTATGCCCCAGGATTTGAAATCATTTGAAAGACAAGTTATTTCATGGTAAACAAAGGAACTTACATGTCTCTTTTGTACCATTGATTCATTAGGCGGACGTGGACAACAGTGGGACCATTGACTATATAGAGTTCATCGCTGCAACATTGCATCTGAATAAACTGGAGCGTGAGGAGCATCTGGTGGCAGCCTTTTCATATTTTGACAAAGATGGAAGTGGTTACATCACAGTGGATGAACTGCAGCAAGCTTGCCAAGAGCACAACATGCCAGATGCTTTTCTTGATGATGTCATTAAAGAAGCTGACCAGGACAATGTAAGTGTGGTCTTAATTCTATATATTTATTATTCTCTAGATATGGTATATCTTGGTCCATTACTGTCTTCCTAGCTTGGATATGTACAATCAATGCTAGTAATGGGATGCAATAGAGCTTGTTCAGTAGTCCAGCCAAGACAATAAAATAATTTATACCGAGGTTTCCAGTTTTTGGAAGAGGAACATGGTCTCTCAACCACTTAGGTCTTGACCACTAGATACTTGCAATTAGGATCAAATACTTTTTGGGTGTGGGAAACATATTAGGCCAAATACTTGTCCAATAAATTCCACTTGAAGCTATGCACTATTCAAGCAAGGCTTAAGGATTCAATTTTTTAAATTCCAGTGGACATAGATTTGTGCCCTATATAGTGCTGCTCCAAAAGATAGTTTGGTTCAGAGAGGCTGTCTTCATCAACCAACATAGCTCATTTGCTGCTTTATTAACTAAAATGCTTATGGTTCTGTTAGTAACAAAAATAAGTTAGTATTGTCCTGATTTTGCTCTCTTTTGTCAGGATGGTCGCATTGACTATGGAGAATTTGTTGCCATGATGACCAAGGGCAATATGGGGGTGGGGCGAAGAACAATGAGAAACAGCCTGAACATCAGCATGAGGGACGCACCTGGTGCAATCTAGACTTCCACGATGTACATACAGCTTGTGGCCTTAGCTTCTTCCTGTCTTCCCGCTCTATGAAGACTTCCTGCAATTTTCGAATCTTGTAAAATGCCTGTGTGGATGTGTGTTTATGGGGATTCTGATTTAGCTCGTCAATTGATTCCGACGGAACGCATGCTAAGCTGGGTTGAAAGGATCTCACACGTTGCTGCTGCTGCTTAATCCCTGCAAAATGTTCAGTGAATTACCTCCTACTATATATCTGCCTGGAATTGTTAACTCTTAAAATGGCTTGTCCCAATGAAGCATGTCCAGTTTGATGAACAGTCCTGGATGTGATGTTACTTCCTTTTCTCTCTACATATCACTCGCCATGCTACCGTGTGAACTAGATATGCTTGTTGTCAATATGGCATGACCAAGCCTCTGTTTTCTAGTGTATGCTCGCTGTCCCTGGCATCCCCACTGCATTCTTTGCACATAGCTATCACATGGGTTTTTCATCGGCGCTTTCAAGGTTCAAGGAAACCAACTGGCGAACCTAAACCTCAGACAAATAGTGGACAGATATAACACGCATAATAATCAAAGAGTAGACATTTTACTCTGTGGTCTCAATGAATCTGACAGGCTACAGAGCAAAAGAACTACAGGGAGTTTTCTGTGGTCACCAGTAGTCCCCGCAAGAGCAGGAACCACCTTTGAAGTGGTGAAATCGAACGGCATCTCGAATCACAAACTCCCGACCAGTCAGCGTCGATATCAACTTGATCACCGTGTGGCAGTCACCGCAAATGCGCAGGTTTTTCATGATGTGGATAGGCATCCAAGCAGGCAAGTTCATGATCCCAAAAGCCACCGCCAGCTTCTCGCTGTGATGAATCTCAGACCGCAGGGACTCGGTCCTCACATACCCAAGCTGCGCGATCTTCTCCATGAGTTCATCCAGCTTCTCCCGAATCGCGATCACCTGAGGGTGGCTCACGTCTTCTGCTTTGAAAACGTGAACTTTGTTTTTAACTTCCATCCAGCTGTATCCGGGGTTTTTCTTTATCCCTTTATCTCGCATTAGCTTCCTGACTTGTGCGGAATCATCTGATTTGCCAGCATCGGCATAGATCTTTGCCAGAAGCATGTAGCCTCCAGAATCAGGCGAGTCCAGGTCGAACAAGTGCTTAGCTGCCAATTCTGCGAGGTCGTTGTTACCATGTGTCTTGCAGGCGCTAAGAAGAGCCCCCCAAACCTCAGCGGTTGGTTTCATGGGCATCTCGTCGATGAGATTCTTGGCTTCGATCAAATTCCCTGCACGGGCTAGAAGGTCCACCATGCACGAGAAATGCTCCAACCCTGGAGATACGTTGTGGTCTCTGTTCAACATATCGAAATAAAACTTTCCCTCCTGCACGAGTCCAGAATGGCTGCAGCTTGACAGAACTGCAACATAGCTTATGTAGTCAGGTTTTGCCCCTTTCTTCAGCATATCATCAAATATCTCTATAGCTTGCTTCCCCATGCCGTGCTGTGAATAACCGGTGATCATGGCATTCCAGGAAACCAAATCCTTCCGACTTAGAAACTCAAATATTTTTCGAGCTTCTGATATCCTTCCGCATTTGGAGTACATTGTGATAACCGCATTCACGACTGAGGTGTCTAAGATGAGACCAACCTTTACAGTATGACCAATAATTTGATCTCCAAGTTTATTTGCACCCATATCCGCACACCCTCTGAACAATGTGACATAAGTAACCCAGTCAGGTATGACATCCTTCTCAGTTAGCATAGCACTATACATCTTGAGGCCATCTTCCTCAGCTCCATGTTGTATGTATGCCCCCAACATTGCATTCCATGTAATTACATTCCTTGTGGACATGCCATCAAAGAACTCACGAGCTTTCCCTATGTTCCCCACTTGAGAATATGCAGTAAGCATGCCAGTCCATGATACAATGTCCCTTTCAGCCATCGAACTGAATATAGATTCAGCATTCTGGAGATCGCCACACTTTGCATACATCGAGATAAGGGAATTGGAGATGACAACAGCTCGAGTGTGCCCACTTTTCAGAGAAAGAGAATGCAGCTGCTTCGCAAGACACATATCCATCCTGTTGGAGCAGCCACTTATTATAGTTGCCAGTGCAAACTGATCAACTGTCATCAGCTCAGTTCTCATCTGATTGAACAGTTCGAGAGATTCACTGAAACAACCATACTGCAAGAATCCCCCAATAAGAACTGTCCATGCCACAGTGTTCCGATCGCGTAAGGAACTGAACACTCTCCTTGCTTCCTTAAAACAGCCACATTTTGCATATAGTTCAACCATAGCACTGGCAACGTATGGGTCAATGTGTGGTAGGCTCCGAATCACCTGAGCATGGAGTTGCTTACCCCATCCCAATGAAGACAATTTAGCACATGCAGTCAGAGAACTAGTGTATGTTGTTGAATCAAGACGCACACCTCTATTGTGCATGTCTACAGCCATACAGAGGGCTTCTCTGGCTCGTCCACTCTGAGACAATGCGGATACCATCATGTTCCATGAAACAACATCTCGTTCAGGCATGCTCTCGAAAAGCTCAAGAGCGTGATCAACACCGTATGACTTGGCATAACCCGCTAGCATACTGTTCCGGCAAAAAACAGTTGGCCTTTTAATCTGACTGAACTGCTTCGAAGCAAAATCCACAGCCCCGCATCTCACGAACATGTCAACAATGCCAGTCGCAATGTCAGGGTCGTCCTCGAAACCAAACTTGGTTAACAACCCAAGCAGCTGCGGCGCCACTTCCTGCCGCCCGAGAGCGCCGCAGGACTTCATGGTGCAGCCGAAAGTGAAGGCGTTTGGCAAGGAGTCCCCGATTCGGCGCATGGACATGAAGGTCTCCAGAGCATCCACGAACTGGCCGCCCTGGAAGTAGCCGGACATGAGGGTGTTCCACGAGGTGACATCCCTCCTGGGCATTCTGCCGAACAGCTCCACCGCATCGCTCAGGCTGCCCAGCTTCGCGTACCCGTTCATCATTATGTTGTGGGTGATGACGTTGGGCTCGTTGATCTCGCCGCGCAGCAGGCTTCGGGCGTCGGGGAGGGCTCCGCAGGAGAGGTAGGTGTGGAGGAGCGTGTTCTGGAGGAAGACGGCGGACGCGAGGCCCACGCTGACGAGGCGGCCGTGCAGCGCGCGCGCGCCGGAGAGGGCGCCGCGGGCCCCGCACGAGCGCAGCGCGTCCGCGAGCGCCTGCGTGACGGCCATGTGGGAGGCGGCGGCGGGAGCGGGGAGTGGAGGAGGAGGAGGAGACGGCCGTGGCGCCCATGGCGTCGCCACCATTCAAACACAGGCCGCGGCGGAGGCGAGGTGGACGTGAAGCGGAGTATGACAAGTGGGACCGAGCTGTGTGAACCTTTGCCTGGGTGTGGACCAAAAGGTACGTACTGGCGGAGATACCGTTTTCCAAATGTGAAAGCGTAAAGTGTTCCTTGCCTTGCCTGCACACCCGCCTTCTGTAGTTCTGCTTCGTCGTCTGCGTCTCTCTGACTCTTGTCCTTGCTCGCGAGGCGCGTCCCAGCTCGATCCCACGCCGGGCGAGGAAGAGGAGCGCTAGGGTACAGGGTTTGGGGCGAGGCCATGGAGGAGTGGGGAGACGGATCCCTGGAGGCGCGGCCCGGCGTCCTGCTCGTCGGCGCCCCCGGCGTGGGCAAGCGAACCATCCTCTCCCGTGAGATCCCGCCCCCTCTCGCACTCCTCCCTCTTACATCTGTACATGTCCTGATTGCGGTGCGTGCTTAGGGTTTGAATCCGCCGTTTCCCGATTACATCGTGCTGCTAGTGAGAGGATTTTGTGGTCTGTTGGTGATTACCGATTTCAGTGGGAGAAATAGTTAGTAGTATGGAGTTGATTGGGAAGGGGAGGATCCGAGAATCAAGTGTGTTCTAGCTGATAATTTAGTTCCATTTTCAGTTTCATCACTGGCTTGAGAAAATTCCTTTGTGGAGATTTAGGTTTATATATATGCTTTGGCACATCCTGTATATTTCTTCTGTGATCGGCTGGGCACCTCTTATGTCCTTATCATTTCCATATCATCATGAACTGCAGGCTTGATTGGGACGGAAGTACCGGACACATCCGACTTGTCCTCAGGTGTGCTCTGTCAGGGGTATGTGCATGAATGCCTACACGGCGAATCACTGTGTTGTGTATGAGTGGTGGTGTGCTTGCAGAATTATTGGACCTAGTTTTCATTTAAGGATATCTGACAGAACCTCTGTTGCTATTGATTGGTATCCAGGTGGAAAATTGACACGAAGTACTACTCTGCTGATCTCTCCGTTTGGACAGCACATCTCGATGAAGGGTTTTCTCTTTGCTCACTCCCTCATCTGGACCAACTGGCTGCTCTTGTTATGGTCTTTGATATGAATGATGTCAGAACAGTGAACCCGTCACACATTCTTTGATTCTTACCGTTATTTCTAGTTCCTTTCTCAATCTGTAATCCTTTATTCAACTCTTTTGAACCTTGTAATTACGTGTGTTCAATTGTTTGATCCTCAATTCTGCAGCAGGCTAATCGTATCAGCAATTATGCAGGAATCGTCCTTACATACCCTCCGAAACTGGGTTGGTAATATTGATGTTCAGAGGTTTGAAGTTGTGCTGTGCATCGGAAATAAAGCAGATCTTGTGCCTGGCCATGGTGCGCATGTAGAGTACAGGAGGCGCATGCAAAGGATTGGCGAGTCAAGTAGTGATCCACATCCTGAATATTTGGATTTTGGGATAAATGAAAATGAAGGTTGTGGTTTGTTATCAGAGGAAGAACCACAAATAGAGATCAGAGACTCCACTTTGAAGTGGTGCATTGAGCATAATATTGAGTACATTGAAGCTTGTGCTTCCAATGCTGACTTTGACAAATGTAAGTAACTAGTTGTCCTGTGGGCTGCAATTGTTCGACAAAACCACATTATTTTTACCTTTTACCATCATCTCACCGTACCATGTGTTTTAAACTGAAGATCATCTAATTAGGTGCACATTTAGTATATAATGATAATGCTCATCTTCACGTCAATTGGCTCTCTTATGACTTCTTAGTTCTTACTCATGTGTGTTTTTTCTGATACCTAACATACTTCTGCATACTATTTTGGATCACACTTTGGGGTGCCATCAACCTGCTTTTCACCATCATACATTTATTTACCATCTCTGTTGTGTATGATTCACTTAGCACTGTGCTTCTTTTTGACAATTTTCTGTGGTGATTATGATCCTTCTTGGAGGGCCTAAGTTTTATTAGTGGCATCGTAAGCTTGCCTTCTTAGTGAAGCTCTGGACATGGAGCTTCTTAGTAGAAAAGGTCATGAAGCTTAAACTTCTCTGAAAAATGCATGTAGCGGAACCGTGTTCGGGAAGATTTAAACCTTTGTAAGCTTAAACTCAAGCCAGACCAAATTTGGCCTATGTAGATTCCCATTTATTTTTCAGCGCTGTAGTATCTTGGAGATCAGTAGCACCCAATTAATTAAAAGTCACATTTTTTGTTGGTATTGGTCTGTTGATCAAATTGCATTTGGTATTTTATATGGTAATTTATGTCTGAACCTGCAAAATTGAAAAGGCAATTCAAGTCCATATTGTTTTATACCGTATTACCGCTTAGTATTAATATTAAATGCCATACACCAAAAGGCTAACAAGTTAAATGGTTGATCCACATGCATGGCATGGCTGTTTTTATTGTGTGAATTATGAAATTTTATTATAATTGTTTGACGGAGTCTAATAAAAGGGACCTATTTTCTATCCAAAGTTGAATATTGCGTGTATTTAAATAGATCTTTTGGATGCTCTTTCAATTCTGAACTGTCGTCTGTTTATAATTACCAACAGGCCTATCAGTGGATGGTGATAGCCAAGGCCTAGAGCGACTCTTTGGAGCCCTTTCTGCACACATGTGGCCTGGAATGATTCTGAAATCTGGAAACAAAATTACTACTCCATCCTTGGTCGAAAAAGATGGTGAGTTAAATAAGAAAACAATATAATTACGTGTTTAACCATAAATTATTAAATTAGCGCCATGGTTTTGTGATGCGTCATGCTTGCTCTAACAAACAACCATATGATGTGCAAAGCTGGAGCGATTTTGATAATTAGAGAATATCTTGCCCTCCATTATGGTTCCATTATTGAATTTAGAACCCTGTATTTGGCCTTAATTGTTCTGTTTTCTTCTGACAGAATCTACAGATGATGAATTGACTTATGAATTTGACTACGAGGTTCTATCCCATGCATCTGATGAGCAATGGGAATTCGTCGGTGAATCGAGTACATCAAGAAGCTTGGAAGGATTGGATGAAGCTAAATCTATGCAGGACAACACACAGCAAGTTGTGAACGGCAATGCTAGTTCTTCGGCGCCCAACCCTCTTCCATATGATAGATCTACAGAACGTGCCAAAGAAAATCCTGTAACTCAGAGTCACACAACTGAAGATAGTAGTAATCATGTGGATAACACTGAAGCAGATACTTCTGAGGAGGACCAGCGAACTGACACCCCAGAGGTTGATACACTGTTTGAGGATGATCACTATGGCGTAGATGATCTGGAGCGACTAATGTCAGAGATTGGCAACATGCGCTCCAACCTAAGGCTCGTTCCTGACTTCCAAAGGAGGGAGATGGCTGCCAAGATAGCCATGAAAATGGCAACCATGTTTGGTGATAGTGACGATGAGGGCTTCCATGCTGTCTAAGCCAAATTGCTTTTCTTCACACAGGATTACAGGTTATGGCAAGCCTATTTGTATAGGGAGATCGGCATCATGCCACCTAGGCATTTTTTATAAAATCCTGATGCCATTTCCCACCAACACAAATTTTGTACCTCATAGTTCTTCCAGATATTTAGTCATTTACCTTCTGTAGAGTTATTCATACTTTCTGCTCTTATAGGGTTTGTACTGTATCATCAAGAATTTAATCTCTCTCTTGATTCTTGAATCAACTAGCTATTGTATATGTAGCTTATCAATTGTTATGTTATTGTTGAATTGCGCAAAATATGAGTGATAAATGAGAGCATCCTACCAAATTATTGTATGGTTCTAAGAGGCTGAAAATGAGATGGTGCATCTGGAGATCTCCGGGCAAAGAAAATATCAGATATACAACAGCACATAACAATAACAGTGCTCCATATCATGTGTTCAGTACGTAAGTCTATTGTTCCAAAACTCCTCTATCTACAGCTAAAACCTGACAACACTACATAACAAAAAGAAATGCCAAGGGGTTTATACAATTCACACTGTTACTGTCCTTCCAAGCTTTTTGATAGTGAACCGTTGTCAGAGCTCTCGTGCTCAGGCTCAGGCTCTAACATTGGTTGGCCATTTTGGTCATTCACCATGTCAGGTTTAGACTGTTGCAGATTCCCAGATGGCTCGTCTGATAACTTCGATGATCTTGCACTATGTTGCATACCCCTTGGACCGGAAGAGAATGGTGTTACTCAAGTAAACATGGTAGAGATCATGGAGAGTTATTCCAGACAGTGGTAAAACAAATCAGACTATTGTTAGTTCAGTTATCAGATTGAGCTTGAAACTTTTAAAACAACTCATTTATCCTGCCTGCAAAGAGATCTGCAAAAAATATATTAATTTGAAATAGTAGCATACTTTTTTCTGGATTGTGGCATCGGGGCAAGTTAAAGAATATCATGTTAATTGCAAGCACTCACATCATCTGAAGCCTCTAGCCTTGCCCTCAAAGCTTCATGTTCGGCTTTAACACGGGACGGGACGCCATCCTTTTGATAAACATTCCTTTTGGCAGTCTCCTCATCTACTTCAACCGAACCAGCAGCAAATGGGTGGTTTACTGGAATCCATCTAACTGTCTCTGGATCGACATCTGGTGGCAGGGGATCACCTTCTTTAAGAAACACAGTGGGCCTTTTCCACTGATATGCATGTGATCTCCTTTTCTGATGCATGGCCTGTTGTTCATTTGTAAGCCGGACAGGGGCCATGCGGTACTCCTTGCCAAACATCTGAGCAGTAGAAGTACCTTCATCGATCTTGACTAATGAATTATTGAAAGGATCACTGTACACACGTGGTTTTGCACTGCAGGAGTTGCCTTGGTCAAAATTATTGCATGATTTAAAGAGAATATTAGACAATTGCAGTAGAAGGGTTTAAAAAAAGGTTAAAAGTAGGCTTGGAAACCAGCATAACATTTTTTGTTTATCCCTAAGGTTTTATTGACCTTGATCACTATCACTAGTCACTTAAAGTAATATTACAATTGCCATAGCAGTCAACAAGAGTGAGGCGTGGATTTACAATGGCATAAAGCTAGTTACTAGACAAATGGAAAAGATGACACTTCTTCCTTAGGGCCTGTTCGGTTGACAGGGAAAATGGAGGGGTTTGGCAGGGATTGGCAGAGATTACACCCTCTACAAGTCAAAACCTCCTCCAATCCACCCCAATCCCCCTGTGAGGAGGTGTAACCGAACAAAGCCTTAGAGAAGAATCCACCCCTATAGTTAGACCATTAGAACTTAGAAGGGCGACAAAATAATATAAAGTGATATCATGGCATCAATGGTCTAATGGTGGTGGGTCACATGAACAACTTATATTATTTCTGAATGTTTTGTAAACATGATTCAGAATATACAATAAAATGTTCTTAGAAAAACAACCAATTCCAAAGCATAACATCAAAAGTGGATTTGAGTATGAATTCATTCTAATTCAGGCCAATAAAAAATGTAGTCAAACCACATATTCCAAGCAAAGTAGGTTTCTGTACTGTCTTCATAAATACTCGTATGAGTAAACCTCTAAACCCGAATCATCACATGAAAAACTATGGTGGATAGTGCAGAAGGGAATCCAAACTGAAGTTTGACAAGATAGCAAGACATACATCCCACGTTGCCCAGATTTTAGATGCCCGCCTTACTAGATCAGAAACAGAACCACTACTATCTTGCTGTTGAGTTCTTATGATGACCTGTCTTGCGAGAGCAACCAAAAATGCAATGCCGAAACCGAAACCGGCAATGGAATTTAGTCCAATGTTTTTCCTGATCTGCATGAAAAGATAAATAAGAGAGCATTTGTTATGTAAAGATGGAACACCATACGACATGATCACATGACTATAACATGGTAACGTATTGGGTACTGGTGAAGAGATAATTTAGGTCTTATTATGCTGTAAATAAAAGAAAAAGGCCACATAGAATATCTCAAACTGCCCAAAATGCCTAAAATGTCAAAAGCCATGTGACTGCTGGGGGTCCTGATGCATTGCAGTTTGCCCATGAGCAGTGAAGTAAAAGTCACCAAAGGAAGAAAAAACAGTGGGCGTGGGGGCAGCGATCCGATGACATGCTATCATTAAACATTTCACTCCAAGTACCAAGGGCATTTTTCCCACTTAGCATTTCAACAAACTATTAAATAGACCAATTTCGGTAAGGCATCATTTCAAGGTAATCCCAGTCTACAGTTTGAGTATTTTCATACATAATATCAAGGTAAGAACATATAGTACACATCTACACAAGCTTATCTTCTTTACATCTGCCACATTTTTGTGCACTAGACTAACTACATTTCCACAAGGAAAAGCCCTAGCAAGTTCAAACTGTTTACAAGGCGCCACATCGTTTCCCCATCTACCCATTTCCTGCACAACAAGGCTAAACCTAACAAGCAACCACAGCTCAGGCCTGACAGTGGCCAACCCTCACAGTCCAAAATGTGCAGAAATAACAAGCAAGAGAAACGGGCCGCGTTACCGAGACAACAGCAGGAGGCACCGAGGCGACAAGCGCCCTCAAATCCCCCGTCCTCCTCTCCAGAGCGCCGATCCTCCGCTCCCCGCTCGGGGCGCCATTCGTGTCGCTCGAAGCCCTGATTGGGCGGGACCGCCTCGGCCTCCCGCGGAAGTATCTTGGCGGGATTAAGCGGACGGGGGCGGAGAGGGAGATGGCGAAGGAGGCGGAGGCGGGCGCCATTGCCGCCCTCGCATGGAGGGGCTAGCTAGCTAGGCTAATGGCCTGGGACTGGCAGTGCTCAGGGATGGAGGATTTTCTTTTTCTTTTTTGAGCGTTAGGGATGAAGGAGGTAGGGGAGGGGGACGGAGAAGACGGAGGAAGCAAATGGAGCAGTCACTTGCACTGGGCCTGGGCCGGCCCTGTAGGGAGCGGAAGCATCGGAGAAGACGCATCGTGACCGTCCACAACAAAACCGACGGCGAAGATCAGCCAGCGGCCCAGGGTTGTCCTATCTGCCGGAGGAATATGCTGATGCTGGCTGGACCGAGCGATGCATACGGCTGGAGAGAGATGAACCAAACGATACGGGATTGGATCGAGCGCGACCCATCCCGTCCCCCCCGTCCCTTGCCGCCGAGCGGCCAGTCGTTCCCCCACCTCACCACCCACCTCCCTCCGCCGGCCGGTAGGCGACGCGCCCCGGAGCTGCCTGCCCCCCTTCCAGCTTCCCGGCCCGTCTCCCCTTACCAGCGCGGCGAGGTGCCCGGCGGCGACCGGGTTCCGGCAGCCCTAGGTATGGGACACCAAATCACATGATTGTATCTCAGTTGATTCATGTATATATACATTACATGTACGTTTATATGCATGTTTGTGGGGGCAAACGATATGCAGTCCATCTTTTTCGTTGTAGCTTCAGGTTTCCCATCCACACATTTTCCTTCGCTCCCAAACACGGCAAAAGACAAATACTGCGTTGTGTATGCAGGCGGTTTAGACATGTTGTTCCAACAAGTGTAGACAGTTAATTTCGCCATGACGTTCCTGACGCTTGAACAATCAAAACCGTCGTTTACTGATTTTCTCTGCATAATTTTGGAAATTGCTGTTCCGAAGTTTCATTATTCAGTGAATGTGCAGTTAGCCTTGCAGTCTTTTTTGATGTCATTTGGAAATTGCTGCAATGGTAGTCTTGTATGAACGACGGTGCCCTTTTCAGTAGGAGCACAGGCGCATCGGCGATGCCCCTGGCGGTACCGGGGTCATCCTCTTCGGGCGGCCCCGCGTTCCCGCCAGGGTTTGCTCTTCGACCGGTCTACGCTCCAACGGCCACCGCTCTGGTATGTTTCATTGTTTCCCCTTTGCTCGTAGATGTAGTTTAGGGTTTGTGCTTAGTGAGTACTAGGATTGGATTGGATTCGATCCGATTGCAATCGAATCGATTCAAGTCCAATCGATTTCGCCGTGACGTTCCTGACGCTTGAACAACCAAAACCATTGTTTACTGATTTTTTTCTGCATAATTTTGGAAATTGCTATTCCTTAGTTTCATTATTCAGTGAATGTGCATTTAGTCTTGCAGTCTTTTTTTTATGTCATTTAGAAATTGCTGCAATGGTAGTCTTATATGAATAATTTATGCAAGGTCTCATCGATGGAAATTGCAGTTTTGCAGCTAGGTATTTGAAGTGCTTGATGTATTGCATGTCTCGGTTTTTGCTGTACATTTCTCACATTCACACTATGCATGGATTTAATTTGTTGCCAGATTCTTGCTTTATTAATCGAGTCTGTACTTGTTATGCCAGGGAATGAACTTGGGACAACATGCCGATAACATGCCGGGTAACAACGGTAGTGGCAAGCAGGCTGTTTGGACAACTGCCATGTCGTCCTTTGTGCTTAAGTTCATGGCTAACCTAGTGACTAGTGGAACTAGAGCCTCCAACAGTTTCAGGCAAGTTCACCATAATAGCTGTGCAAAGGCTTTGAACGAGCGTTTCAAGCTTCAAGTAACTGCCGCTCAGATTTCTAACCACCTTCGGAAGTGGAAAAGAATATGGGGAAGGGTTAACAAGCTCAAGAACTTAAATGATGCTCTTTGGGATGAGCATACATGCACCATTGTTCTTGATCAGGAGCATTATGCCAGTCACGTTAAGGTAAGATTGCACCGTATGTTGTTTCCACATGGTGGTGTCATTGTTGCTTCTGTTTTGTCTAATATTTTGTGTATTACTTGGCAGGATCACCATAGTGATGCCGACTTGTTGAACACTCCGATCGAGCACTATCATGAGATGGCTACAATCTGTGGCAACGGTATGGTTTCAGGTGTATATGCTAGCAGGAGTAGCAATGAGCTTCTATCCACAGACGTGGCTGATGATGAATTTGAAAATGAAGATACCAATGGGGAGAGTGACCCTCTTGCAACAAATGTGACTGAGAATGAAATGGAAAACAGAAAGACTAATGGAGCGAGTGATCCTCTTGCTATAGTTGTGATCGAGAATGGCGAAACCTGTGAAGAGGCCACAAAATCTTTTACTGACACCGATGGAGGAAACTTTGGTGATCCCTCTGGCAGTTTGCCACCACCAAAGAAGGCAAAGGTAAACCATGATGACATGCTTAAATAATATTGATTGTACCTGTATAGTTTCAGCTATATCTGGTTAAATTCTAAAAGGTTATTCAACAAATGGAGTAGTTCTAACTGAAATGTGCTAGTTAAAAACTTTCACAGCTAGTATCAATTGTTACAGCTGGATACCCGTGTCTCGCAGTTAGCATCTGGACCCTGATCACCAATTTATCTCCAAATTATATGTAGGAGTCAATCATTTAGAGAAATACAAAAAAAAACAGATGATGTGAAAAAATGTTGATGATTGGGGAACTTGCAAATATTCAACTTGATCGCCTGATGGACAGTACCAAGAGTTCTTTGTCATGCTTACTTCATCATGATACATACAGCATAGACCTACTGTTATTCTCTGAAGATAATGCCTGCCTTGATGTATTGATTTTTCTATGTGAAATTTGAATGCTGCAGTTTGCTACTAAATTAAACCTGTATTATGATTATACTTTCCCAACAATAACATCTCCTTATCTATCCCAGATGTCTCACTTGGATTTATCACAACAACACGATGCTCCAGCTATGCAGCCAGACGTGGGTATATCACATGTAAGTTTTCTTCAAAGTGCTTTCACCACACAAGGAGTTGCAGCCCACTGTCACAACAAAATAAATAGAATGCATGCCAGCAATTGCTTCAGTTGGCTTCTCATTTTTATTTGGTAGATCCCTTATAAGGGACACCACTTACCTAGCTAGAGCCATAGGTCCTTGACATTGACTGTCTGGGGTAGCTTTGTAAAAAGGATATTAACCTCCTATAGCCGCCGATTTGAAAAGCTGGGTGTCAATTTGAATTCTTGATGTTGCAATCCCATTCTTCCCCTTCACTACTCAAGTGGACAATGCCATAGTTGCATCACAATTGGGTTCTTTCACAAAGGAAGGAAAGAGCCACTGTTTTATTCTACTGGGAAGTACCTGGGCACCTCACATGTGTAGGTAGCGGGGAAAATATCCAGTGAAAACCATGTCATGGTGAAAACTCCATAGAAACCATGTATAAATATAATAGTTCTATACACATGTAAAATGTTGGGAGCATGATGTTCTACACATGTAAAATGTCAAGTTTGAACTCATAATCATTTGGGAGGCATGTAAAAACAGATTCAGCATGAATAGTGATGTTTACAGTTTGCCACCATTCATTGCTGAATTTGCTCATACCTCTCAAATGAATTTGACTTGAAATTTTACATGTTTGTAGAACATCACCTCCCCAACATTACTGTTTTCTTTTCTATAGGACAATTTTCCTGTAGGTTATATAGGGATTAGGGAGGAAGTACATGATCATAGACACATGCTCAAATTTCAACAATCCCTTGCCAAAATATCGGTTCTCAAAACCACTATGACCATTAGTTTGTAATGCCTATATGTAAAATGTTGTTGTTATCATATAGTATAATTTTGCTTTTTTATAATTTATATGATATGGTTGGCAAACTATTGTTTATTACCAGATTCTTGTTTTCTTAATCAGATCGTGTTGTTAATTCGTAGGGAATGAACTTGGAACAGCATGCGGATAACATTGGGGGTACTAATGGTGGTGGTGGGCAACTTGTTTGGACAAATGCCATGTCATCCTTTGTGCTTCAGTTCTTGACTAACCTAGTGGCGAATGGAACTAGACCCTCTCATGTTTTCAAGCAAGTTCATCTTAAAAGTTGTGCTCAGACTTTGAGTGAGCATTTCAGGGTTCAAGTGAATGCTGCACAGATTTCTAACCATCTTAGGAAATGGAAGAAAATATGGAAAAAGGTTAACATACTCAAGAGTTTAAGTGGCTCTCTTTGGGATGCGAATACTTGCACCATTGTGCTTAATCATGAGCATTACACGGCTCACGTTAAGGTAAGATTGAAGCTTATGCTATTTCCCGGTTGTCGTGACATTGTTGCATATACCTTTTAATGATTTTTCGTGTATTATTTACTTGGCAGGACCACCATCATGATGCCGACTTCTTGAATACTCCAATTAAGAACTATCGTGAGATGGCGACAATCTTTGTCAAAGGCATGGCTTCATCCAGACCTGCTAGGAGTAGCAACGAGTCTCTTGCTAGGGGCCTGCCTGAGAATGGAATCGAAAATGAAAACGTGAATGGGGTGAATGCCCTTATTCCTAAAGATGTTGAAGAGGCTGCAATGTCTTTTACTAACACTGATGAAGGGGACAGTGGTGATTCCTCAGGCAGCTTGCCACCTCCACCACCACCTCCAAAGAAGGCCAAGGTAAAAAACGATGACAGCCTGCTATGTACGATGACCCGTGTTCTCGATCGCCTAGCAGAAGCTATCGAGAAGTGCAGTAGGAGAGACACTGATGTCCCTGACGACCTTTGGGCGAACATGAAGGGCCTCCCAGGGTTTGAACAGGAGCATCTTGCCCACTACTATGCTTATTTGTGCGAGAATGCTCATGTTGCCAGGGCATTCGACAAGCTTAGCGTGCCTCACAAAACGATCTGGGTTAATAGGTACATCAAGAACCACCTCTCGGCCTAGTTAGTACCTACGATGGTAGGGTTGGGCTATGGTAATACTTCTCTCGTAGTTCTTTTGTATGAACCATAACATAGGGATGCGGCTGATCTTTGTATCCGCGATCCTGTACATGCTAGAAGATGCCATGGTTTGGTATATGATGGAGGATGTCACATGCTGAATGCCTTGTTAGGCAGGCATGGCAGGATGAGCCAGGAAGGCAAAGCAATTTTATGTTTGATGTTTAACTGATGCTGTTCTCAGCTCACTTGGTCATTGTTGCCATATTGTTAGTGGGATGCTTGCTGGCATGTATCCATCCGTTCCAAAATAGATGACTCAACTCTATACTAACTTTGTACTAAAGTTAGTATAAAGTTGGGTCACCTATTTTGGAACGGAGGGAGTACTTACTAGTGACGACTGATGAGTAGCATGTGATGATGTAATGCAATTTCGTACGCCAGTTTTGCACTCAGATTCGATAGAGAACAGAGACACATATTTTAAGCACTAAAAAAAAATACTTGCAGATAAGATCACTGACCAAATCTCCAACAGCAACCAAATACTAATAATCAGTTGTCAGCAGATGATATCTGGTGCTGGTACCGTACTTGCCAGCTTTCAGATGCAGCTGGTGATGTCTTATAATTTTTATATTTTTTGTTGAGAAAAACATGCAAATTTATTCAATAATAGAGTACCTGGGAAAATACCAGGGTACCTGCCAGTATAATTGATACGTGCATACACACACGCCTGGTAGGTTACGATCGACTTACGAAGCTTCGCGGTTAGTACCGCTCGTACTGCACCGGAGACCAGCTTGTGGGTATGTTGCAGCTTGCCGATCCCCCAATTTACCTCTGAATTCCGTTTACGTTACACCGTTGAAATCAATCATCCGGACGACGAGGAAACGGACGCGGCCAGGCGATCGTGGGTGATGATGGGACAGCTAGCAGATGTTTGACTTGATCACTTGACGGAGAGTGACAGGAGTTCTGACGAGGATGCAGAGTGATGCCTGAATCGGCTAGACCATTTTTCTGTCGAAACTTGGAATGCCGACATTGTAAATTTCCGTCAAGCTTCTTTTCCTACTACTACTTGCTTAACAAGATGACGCCTACTACTCATTGATCCCTAGCCTATCCCACGACATCGTAAATTTCCGTCAAGCTTCCACTTCTAATTGCTTGCTTAACAAGAAGACGCTCCATGATCGAGCATGCGTGCAGCTCCGCTCCATCATCGCAAGTCAAAGTCACATTTGGCGCCGGTCGTCGAATCCCCGGACTTCTCTCGTTCACACCGTTGGGCTGGGCAGCATTGTCACTGTCGCTGTGTACGGCTTACATCCTTCCTCCCCTGCAAGCAATTCCTCAACCCCTAATCGAATCCCTTGAACCTATGCCACCACCACGCCTCGTCTTCCATCCCATCCTCTGTTGCAGAGACGAGTAGCCATGACCGATCGCAGCATGACCCTGCAGCTAGCCTTTGCGGCCATCCTCGTCATCATCCTGTGCGGCAGCGGTAGCACCTGCAGCGCCTTGCGGTTCGCGTACCAGAGCTTCGACGCGGCCAGCGAGACCGACCTCAGTTTCACACCGGGCGCCACCATCTCCAACCGCTCCCTGCAGATCACGCCCGACGCCGGCGACATGACCCACCGGTCCGGGAGGGTCATGTACGCCAGGGACACCCTCAAGCTCTGGAAAAACGGCGACCGCACCGCGCTCACCTCCTTCCGGACCGAGTTCGTGCTCAACATCCTCCCCAAGAACGGCACCGGGGAAGGCATGGCCTTCCTCCTCACCAACAACCCGGCCTTGCCCAGGGACAGCAGCGGGCGGTGGCTCGGCGTGTCCAACAACCGGACCGACGGCGCGCCGGGGAACCGGATCGTCGCGCTCGAGTTTGACACGCGGAGGAGCTTCGACGCCGACGTGGACGGCAACCACGTCGGGCTCGACCTCAACGGCGTGCGGTCCGTCGGGCAGATGCCGCTCAGTAACTTCTCCATCGTCCTCTCCAGCGGGGCCGACGTCGAGGTCACGTTCGAGTACGACGGCAAAATGATGAGCCTCCTCGTGGTGCAAGGGGGGCTCACCTTCAGCTTCGCCTGGTACACCGACCTGTCGCGGTATCTCCAGGACAACATCTCCGTGGGTTTCGCGGCTTCCACCGGCGAGTTCGCCCAGCTGAACCAGGTCAAGTCCTGGAACTTCACCACGGTTGACGATGCGATCGCCGGAGGCGACGGTGGGTATCGGTTGAGGCGCCAGAAGGTATTTCTCGCCGTGCTGGTCCCGCTCACCGTCGGCGTGCTGCTCATGGCGCTGCTCGTGTGGAGGAGGCTGACGCGCCAGACGAGGCTGGCGTACCGCAACCTCGAGAAGATGATCGACGCCCATGGCCCCCTCAGGTTTAAGCTCAGGGAGCTCAGGAACGCGACCGGGGACTTCGGCGAGGGCCGTAAGCTCGGCCGAGGCGGCTCCGGCACCGTTTACCTCGGGTATCTGAGGAGGATGAGCATGGAGGTGGCCGTGAAGCGGGTGTCCACGAACGTCAACTCCAACCGCGGCGAGAAGGAGTTCGTGGCGGAGGTGAACACCATCAGCAAGCTGTCGCACCGGAACCTCGTGAAGCTCATCGGCTGGTGCCACAAGAAGGGCGAGCTGCTCCTCGTCTACGAGTACTTCCCCATGGGCAGCCTCGACAAGCTTCTCTACGCCAGAGAAAGGTCCGCGTCGTCGACGTCGTCCATGTCGGCGTCGACGGACACCCCGGAGCTCACATGGGAGCGGCGGTACAAGATCATCCGCGGAGTGGCGTCGGCGCTGGACTACCTGCACCACGGGAGCAGCAGGCGGATCCTGCACAGGGACGTCAAGGCCAGCAACGTGATGCTGGACGAGGAGTACAACGCGCGGCTGGGGGACTTCGGCCTCGCCCGCGTCATCCAGCACGACGGCGCCACGCACCACTCCACGCAGGTGGTGGCCGGCACCCGCGGCTACATGGCGTACGAGAGCTTCTTCACCGGCCGCGCCAGCCTCGACACGGACGTGTACTCGTTCGGGGTGTTCGTCATGGAGGTTGTCAGCGGGAGGAGCCCCAGCAACGCCGTGCAGTACCGGTACATCCACGACAGCGACCAGCGTGGCGGTGGTGAGGAGGAGTACTGGAGAGGCGGGCGAGGGCGACACCCCACGCCGATGCACATCGTGGACTGGATGTGGAGGCTGTACGGCGAGGGGAAGGCGCTGCATGCCGCCGACCCGTTGCTCGGCGGTGAGTTCGAGCAGGCGCAGGTTGACTGCGCGGTGAGGCTGGCGTTGGCGTGCTGCCACCCGAACCCGAGGGAGAGGCCGTCCATGAGGACGGCCGTGCAGGTGCTGATCGACGGAGCCCCGGCGCCGGAGCCCCCGCTGAACAAGCCTGCGTTTGTTTGGCCTCCGGGTGGCAATCGGCAGGAGATGGAGCTGCCGGACGTCGGGCTGCTCTTCACGGGAGACGCCGGGCAGCACAGTAGTTTCTGCTCCATGAGCTGTTCCATCTCAGGGAGGTGACAGGTTTGGGGCATGGAAATACTGTTGCAGGATTGATGCCTTTCCTGTTGTTATCTTAGATGACCAGAATCAAATGTACATTCATTGATGATTCTTTCTAGTTTAGCCTACACAAACGTCTTATGTTTTGAGATGAATGTAGAATTAAATTCTCATTTCTTTATTTCTTAAAAGAGATGGACATTTTGAGACGGAGGTAGTATTGTGTTGTAGGGGGGATGTCTTTTGGTTCCTGGGTGTATACACTTGATATGGGGAAAAGTATTAATTAAAAAATGTGAAAAGTTTAGAATTTTTTTAGAATCAACTTGACTTTCTTTTGCACAAGTATATAATTTTTCAAGAATAAAGGTTACTATTTACACTATTTTGTTCACAATATTTTGACCCAATTTTTTGCTTTATAAAAGAAGTTTATTTCAAAAATATTTTCAGAATTTTTATTTAATTTTTTTTCATACAGGGTGTATATACACCCATAGACCAAACGTTCATGTTCTGCGTTGTAGTCTTTATTGTTCCTGCCTTGCTGGTTTCTTTAAAGCAAATGCTAAATTTCGGTTGGCTAAAAATGATTTCTGCGTAACTCAATATCCCGAGCACCGAGCCGGAGATGAAGCTGATGCGGCCAGCCGCGGTGTCTCAGACAAGGCGAGGCGAGTAGGGAATGACCCCAGAAGGGGACAACACCACTAGCCACGACGTCACTGGCGAAAGGAACTCTAAAGCTTGATAGCAGCGGGTGCGGGGGAGAGGGAAGGTTCGTTGGCGCCGAAGAAGGAGGGCTTAGAAGGAAGATCGAGGCAATGACATGTCGACGGTGCACCACGGTTAGGCTAGTGGTGGCACGCGGATCAGAGAAATAGGAACACAACAACAACTGGAACTCTGGGAAGATAAATAAACTAAGGTTAAGTGGTGGGAATCAACGAGCTGAATTACTTTAATTATAATGTAAATACCTATGGCCTTATTGAATTTGAATAAAACATTTTTTCCAAACAACTTTAAATAGCTTGTCCCTTTCTTTTATCATACAAGATATAGTTCCGTGTTATAAAACGGTAAACATCATGTGCCTGAAAATTTTCTTTGCGCCAGTCGCTTCCGCTTCACGGCAGGCAGAAGGTATGGACGTCGTGAGGAGCGCTAGCCATGGTGATGCTGAGTCGTGCAAGGGTCATTAACATGCCAAAAGACACATGAGGCTATAAATTGCCCAAGGACACCACATATCGTTAACAAGACGGTAGAGACACATCGGGCCGTAAATGAGACCAAGGACACCACAGGCTATTAGCAGGTCGAAAGACACCTCAGACCATAAATGGGCCATAGGACACATCAGGCTGCAAATGGCCCAAAGATACCATGGGAAGTTAAGACGCCAAAAGACACATTGGGTTGTAATTCATAAACATTTTTTTTATTTGCGAACTTTTTGAAAAACGTTCTTGTTCATTTTTTTTTGTGATTCACAAACATTCCAGAAAAAGAACATTTTTTGAATTTTTGAACCTTGTATTATATTTCAAAATTTGCAAACAATTTTAAAGACTATTTTTTTTAATTTTGTGAACATTTTTTTAATTTGCAACAATAATAATAAAATCATTAAAATGTTTAGGAATCTTGTACATTTTGGGAATTCACAAACATTGTTTATATTCGTGGTTTTTTTTGAAATCATGAACATTTCTTGGATTTGCAATTTTTTTGTAAACATATGCGAACATTTTATGAGTTACCGAACATTTGTCTTAATCTAGAACATTTGATTGACTTTGTGATTTTTGTTAGAAAAATCATGATTTTTTTGAACACCTGATCTTTTTTCAAAATTTTAATTTTTTTAATAAAAAATTGCAACTTTTTTGAATTCCCAGATTATTTTAAAGAAGGAAAAACAAAAAGCAAAAAAAAATAGAAAATAGAAATTAAAATAATCAGGGCGTCCCGTCCCGCACATTGGCAGACACCATCACCACCAACTCACATTTTTTATAGAAGTAGAGATGTCAACTCTTTATGAGTAATTCGTAGTTACTACTACTTCCTAGTATATATGATGTCAACTCTTTATGTTTGAGTAAGACGCAGTTGCAGCAGTAAGAAGAACGGTAATTAAGAGAACAGCTACTATTTACTGCTGGGCGGCCGGCAGCTCGACGGCGACGTTGCGGCGGCAGGAAGGGCAGGACGAGTGGTCAGCAAGCCAGGTGTCGATGCATACGGCGTGGTATGAGTGGCCGCACTGCGGCAGAAGGCGCACTGCCTCGCCGTCCTCGTAGTCGTCGAGGCAGATGGCGCACCCTTCCTTGCCATCGGCGACCTCCTCCTTGCCCTCGGCGTCGGCGCCGCGGCGCGTGCACCAGAGGGCGACGAACGCGCAGCCAACGGCAGAGCTAGGTAATAGTAATCGCCCATCATCCACACGGACGCACAAGCCCATCACGGCATCACGCATGCTGCACGCACACACTTCAGTCTCGCGCATATCTCCTCGCCTCCATCCATGAACCAGACGCCCTGCCGCCGCACTCGGTGGATGCGGCGACGCCCAACACTACCGACGTCGACTAGAAGCTCGTGCTGATGCGCGCGCGGCGCGTGCGAACATCCCGGCGCGGAGGAGGGAGGAACAAGGGCGCGCCTCAGCCCTCTGACCATTATCTTCTGTTCTTCGCTGCTGGCCTCGCCGGCTCGCCGCTCCGGTGGTCGTCCATGTCAGTCGGCTGGCTGGCTACCAGTCGTCACCGGACGCCGCTCCCAATACGAATTTGTAAGTGCCCTATGCTACTGCGGACACCTTAAACTGTTGGAATTTGGATCCCGGTGTGCGCTGTTGTGTATGTACGAGAACGACAGTGAAGGCTACAAGTTATGGTTTGTTGTGGTTAGTTAAAAAATATCTTGGTCATTGCTCCCCCTCATAGATTTTTGTCAAGCTCCGCGACTGCGCGCAGCCCACCGAGGCGAGGATGAGGCAGATGTCCTACTCCTGGACGACGATCTGGCCCGCCGCCTCATCCAGGGGCAAAAATAACAAATTTAACCTATGGATAAAACTATTTCGCGAACTGAACTATGTTTGAAAAAAATTCACCCGACTGACCCTTTTGTGTATCGCCCGACATCTAGGCGTCACATTACACTGTGCAGTGCCTAGCTGTCAGGCGCTACACGCCTGGCCATCATTCCATCCTGGACTGTCTGAAAAATGTGAAATCAGTGTGTAACACCCGACAGTGTAGCGCCTAACATATAGGCGTGGGAAAATTTCGTGTTTTGACCCTTTCTGATACAAATTCAGGATCTGACCCCGGTTCCGAAAATTTTCGAGATCTGACCCTTTCGCTACCGCCACGGGATCTGGCGGTAGGGTTAGACACGCTACCGCCAGGGTCGATGGTGGTAGGGTGTGACGGAGGGCGACGGCCGCCGTTTGCTCGAGCTGACGTGGACAAGTAGCCTACCGCCATGGACCCTGGCGGTAGCATGTTAGACCTTACTGCCAGAACCCGTGGCGGTAAGGTGTGGCTGGGGTTTTGCCTTCTAAAGTTTCTACAACGAAATATCGAGGTGCCCTGGCGGTAGGTACGTTCTTCCTACCGCCAGGGTCCTTGGCGGTAGGGTCCTTTGTTTTATGGTTTATAAGTTTAATTTTTGCTTCTTTTCAAAAACAATATAGACCCTAAAATATGAGCTCATATTTTTTTTAGTGATTGTGTCGGATTTCGGGTTCTGGCAGACCCTTGAGGTTCGAACACTAGGGCGCGCGCAAAGATCTTTCCCCTACCAGCTCACGTCTCGATGGCTCGCAAGGAATCTAAGCTAACAAGAGGAACACACAACGGACACGAGGTTTATACTGGTTCAGGCCACCATTGTGGTGTAATACCCTACTCCAGTGTGTGGTGTGGTGGATTGCCTCAGGGGCTAATGATGAACAATACAAATGGAGAACAGCCTCGCGAGGGGCTGTTCTTGAGCTGGTGCGATGAACTTCTTGGGTGAGTTCAATCGCTTCTCTCTAGTCTATGCGTGATCTGGATTCTCGATGCCCCTACTCTGTGGTGGCTAGTCCTATTTATAGAGGGAGGCCCTGGGCCTCTTCCCAAATAATGAGCGGGAAGGGCGCCAACAATTGGCCATTTTGAAGGAGAATATCTAGTACACTTATCCTGACTAAAGTTGGTCCTCGGCTGCCAAAGGCTCTGACGATGACGCCGTCCTGGGCTCCACGATGACCTCCATCCTGCCGTTCTGCTGGTCTTGGTCTTGTTGCACCGAAACTGTAACCTTTGCCTAAGGCCTTGGCCTGTGCTTGCCCCCCTTTGCAATCAAGGGGAAACAAGGACATCAAGCAGTCGGCGCCCGCCTGGCGCCTGCCTGGTCTCGATCGTCATGGCTTGCGTCACGGGCACCTCACGAGGTACCCTGCCTTGATCTCTCCGCCTCCTCACGAACCTGCCTGGTGAGGCTGCTCCTGAGGAAGCTTCCTGTCGTCCACCCCGCGAGGCTTGGCCCCTCGCGAGGGTCTTGAGCTTGAGCTGATGAAGCTGGGCTGCACTACGCCCCCACTTGAGCCACGCCGCAGGCCGTAGGCAGGCAAGTCTGGGGACCCCCGTTCCCAGAACGCCGACAGTAGCCCCCAGGCCCAAGGCACGCCCGGACTTGGCTTAGCAGAGAAGCGAAGGGGCAAGTGCGAGCGCCGCGGGCCCGAATAGCCTGCGGCCTTGGGCGCCGCGTGGCGATTGATTGGACGTGGGCGTCTTCGCTTCCCCACGACGCCTCGGCAACCGCATGACTTGACAAGTCCCTGCGTGCAAAAATGGGTCATGATTACCTGCGATCGTGGTGGTCGACGATTGGCTTTCTCCGGCTATAAGTACGGAACGGCACGAGCCCTTCCGGTCCATTCCTTCCTACTACTCCTTCCTTCTTCTTCCTCGCGCTTGCTCCACATTACGCCAATGGCACCAATCCGCCGGTTTTCTGCAGAAGAGAAAGGAAAGGCCCCCCGAGAGGGTCCCGGCCCGCTTCCGCCGAAGAAACGGCTAGTCCTGTGCCGCCGAGATGAGGGTGCTCGGCAGGAGGCATCGAGGCCCTGGTACGAGCAGCCGCCACCTGGGTTTCCGCTGCCCTTGTACGCCCGAATCGAGGGCCCTGGAGAAGAAGGCGTCGAGCGACACCGACGGTGCCGCCGCCGCCGCCGGCGAGTTATGGCGGTGCGCGTCGTTCCTCCTGGAGTCCACGCCGAGGGCTCCTCTCGCGAGCTCGTGCTTCACGCCGCCATGCCTCCTCGATCTTGGATTCGCCTTCCTGCCCCCTTCGCCTTCGAGATCCCGCCGAGGGGGCCTCTTGAGCTCTGGCTGTGCGACCGGAGCGGAGGTTGAGGTTGTCGCTCCGGGCAAGGTCTACATCACTCGGGGCTGGGGCGAGATCGCCCGGGTCTGCCGAACTGGAAGTGCCCTCGTGATTCATTTCGAATACGATGGCGCCTCCTTGATGTTCTTTAAGGTCTTCGACGCGGAAGGACGCCGGCTGGAATGCTGCCCCGAGAAAGGCGGCCGGGGCATCATCGTGGCGAGGACCAGGCCCGCCAACCGCTTCCCTAGCAGCTCCTCAGGCAGCAGCGGAGGAGCCGGAGGGTCCAGCGACTCCGCCGAGCTTTACGCGACTCCGGAGACAAGCGACGACAGCTACGAGCCCCCGAGCTCGCGTCGCACCCGGAGCAGGGCGGGTGCCTCAGGCTGCCGACGCTGCTGATCTGGATGGGGTTGGCGCCGGCGCCTGATGGCCCACTGTTGATGATGGCGTCTTCTGCGGAGACGCGCGCTGTTCGCTCCTTAGGATTAGTGCCTTTTGTTCCCTGCGAGGAATCGTAGTACCACCCCGCGGGGTATGTAAGACGCTGGCCATGTCTTTTGTGAATATTATATCCTTATTATGAATCGATGCGAGATGCTTGTCCTGTCCCGGCTCGGCTCCCCCTTTCTTTCCTCACGAGGGTTTGGTGCTCTACACTGACAGGTCCCGGTCCCCAGGCAAGCTTCAGCTGTCGCTGGTATGCTAGGTCGCGATGCTGTGATCAAGGCCAGGAGGTGAGCGGCCCAAGGTCCAGTAAGAGCCCCTGAGTCGCGATGCTCAGGAGGTCCCCTTTAGCGCTTAAGCAGCCTCCGCTGGGCAAGAAAGGCAGGCAGCGTCGCCGTGACAGAGCTGCACTAGGCGAGGGTTTAGCGCTGAGTCGATTTAGTTTTCGCGTGATTTATCTCATAGGTTGGGGTAGTTTTCGGTGAAGTGCCGGGCCTGCATGGCGGCAGCTGAGGTGTCGTTGAGCTAGGCCCCTGCGAGCTTCTTCCCTCTCCCCCGCACTTTCCTTCATGCTCTACGTCCTCAGGTCCCGGCCCTCGAGCGAGCTCAGCCGCCGCTGGTATGACAGGTCGCGATGCCGTGGGTCAAGGCCAGGGGGTGAGGGCTGGAGAGCCAGTAAGAGCCCATGAGTCGCGGTGCTCAGGCGCCTCCCTTTTAACGTGCAAGCGGATCGCGCCGGAGAGAAGGAGAGGACGTTACTCCTGGAGTGGGTCCTGCACACCAATCACGAGGGGAAACAAGGTCTGTTATTACGGTTGCCAGCCAACCATTGGTCACTCCGAAGGAGTGATTGGGGCACTGAGGGCCTGGTGAGGTGGCGCCTTGCGGGGCTGCCGCGGCCAGAGCTCAGCCACTCAGATTTATCGGCGTTGCGGTGGACGGACCCGTGCGCGCAAGTGCCGCCGTGAGCGAGCGGCTCCAAAGGTAGGTGTCAATCGAAAGCAAAGCGACAGGTCAAGCATGTTAAGCACGAAGGAGAAAATCCATTTAGATAGATGCGGAAAAGCAAACGCCACTGGGTCAGGCCCGAGCAGCTTGGGGATAATGCAGCCCGAGGGGCGCCCCCAACAAGGTAGGTAAAGAGCATAAGCAAAACAGATACATGCCGCAGGGACGTACCCACGTGACTGGAATGATGGACTGCTGGCGCCCCAAATGAAAATGGAACTTGAAAGATGTCACCTGATACGATTGAAGATGAAGGGATGCTGAAGTAGCGGACGGCGCGTGGTGAGGAAGTCGACCCTCACGAGCTCCCGGGACTAGGAGCCTCAGGAGGCTCCGGGGGCTCGGGTGGATCATCGAGGACCATCTCCATCTCCGCCAGGACCGCGCAACGCCTGACCTCCTGAGCCTCCAGAATGCTCCTCAGCAGGCGCTGGTGAGCGGCAACCGCGTTCGGCAGGCCGAAAGGCATGCAAACATAGCTGTGAGGTGGACCCTCACAACGCCCCGCGCGTGAAGGCCAGAGGCGCTCCTGAGACGCGACTCGGTTGAGCTCTGGTACGTCGATGCAGACACGCAGCCCACCATCCCTCGCCTGGATGTGGGGCTACGGCGGATAGGCGGCGGCTGCCGCGCATGACTCTTGACTCCTGTAGCTCCTGAATGTTCCTCGCGACGAACTCCTGAGGGTTTGGCCCTCCTTGCCTCATACCTTCCTGAGGGAAACGTTCTTTGAAGCACGCCTCCAAGTGGTGCCCGAGCGCCTCCCTCGTGACCTTGGCAAAGTCAGTGGCTCTCCAAGGAGGAGCCCCCGAGCCCTGCCCTAGGAGGGCACCTGGCGCGCCTCCCTATGCAACAGAGGGTGGCGCCCCTTGAACGAGCGCGATTCCTGGCACAACGCCTCCGGTGGTGCCTGCCTCATGAGGGTTTGGGCCAGGTGAAGCCTTCTTCTTCTTAGGGACCGCCTCGGGAAGTCTTCCACTCCTGTGATCTGGGTCTTCAATTGCCGCGGCTTGGAAGGCACGCTCAAGAGAACACACTGCATCCCTCTCCTCACAAGGTACTGTGATGACTCCACCGCTTCCTGGCATCTTGAGGACATTGTAGCCATGGTGAGTCACTGCCATGAACTTGGCCAGGGCTGGGTACCCGAGGATGGCATTGTATGGCAGGCGAATGTGGGCGACGTCGAAGTCAATGAGCTCGGTGCGGTAGTTGTTGCGCTGCCCAAAGGTGACTGGAAGGCGAACCTGCCCTATCGGGACTGTGGAACCATCAGTGACTCCTGAGAAAGGCTTGGTCGGCTGAAGCTGATCATATGGCACTTGGAGATTGTTGAATGTCTCGACGGACAGGACGTTGAGTCCTGGTCCGCCATCGATGACTGGGGAGCAAAGCATTGGGAGGACTCCGGCCGTGGCTGCGCACTTGAGCTGATCCGCTGAGCTGAACGTGATACGCATGCAGACCACCTGAGAGGGCGCGAGGCCTCAAGCTTGGGGAGGACTGCATTCACCTCGCGAGAAAACTGCTTGACGATGCGCTGCGAGACTGGGGCCTGGGCGTCACCCAGGATACAACCGATTGCGCGCGGCTCCTGGAAGCCCCCAGCCCCCTCGTCCCGATGATGGACTTCATTCCTCCTCGGCGGTGGTGGCAGAGGAGGGAGGCCTGCGTTGCCTTGAGGGCGGTCCTCACGAGGCTGATCCGTCCAACCTCCCTCGCGAGGCTGGTCCTGCCAGCGGTCCTCGCGAGGTCGGTCACGCCACCCTTGACGAGGGCCACGGTCTTCCCATCGTCCTCCACCTCTTCCTCCTCCTCGTCCATAGCCCCGGTCGTTGCGCTCGGGGCGTCGGCCAATACGCCCATCTCGCACGGCCCTGAGCTCTTGGCGTTCGTTGGTGTTGTGGGTGTGGAGGTCGTGGTACGCATTACCGACTGTCCTTGGATGACTCAGGCTGATCCCTGCCTCGCTTGTTGTCTGGCTCTGCTGCGAGCACGCAGCCCCCTTGCGCTTCATGTCCTTGATCTTGGGCTTCTTCTCTTCTGGATCTGCAGCCGGTAGCTCGAGGAGGGAGAGGCGCCCTTCCTCAGCCCTGGCGCACTTGGTGGCCAAGTTGAACAGCTCCAGGGATGTGCACAGGTCTTCATGAATCGCTAGCTCCTCTTTCATTTTGATGTCACGCACGCCATCGGAGAAGGCTGAGATGATGGCTTCCTCAGTCACCCTGAGGATCTTGAGGCGAGCGTTGTTAAAGCACTGGATGTACTTCTGCAGGGTCTCTCCTGGCTGTTGCTTTATGCGTCGCAGGTCACTCATGGCCAGGGGCCGGTCACGAGTGCCCTGGAAGTTGGCGATGAAGCAAGTGCGCATCTCGTCCCAGGAGGAGATCGTGCCAGGAGCTAGGTTCAGGAGCCAGGTGTGAGCACCGTCCTTGAGCGCCATGGGAAACTAGTTCGCCATGACCTTCTCGCCCCTGCTAAGCTTCGATGCCCAGCTCAGAGAGCTGGAGGAACTCTGTGGTCGGCCGTACCATCGTAGCGAGGAGGCAGGTCTGCTTGAACTTGCCGGGCCACGCGACAAGGCAGCTCGATGGTGAAGGCACGGCAGCTCGCTGTGGGCTACGGAGGCCTTTGGGTGACGAAGAGCTTGGTCTTGCGGGTCCCCATGCGCGCCGCAGCTGGGAGCAGCGCTGGGTCTTGACGCGTCGGAGCAGGAGCGTGGTCGCGACGGGCCGGAGCGGGAGCACTCGAGCAGCTTCTCAGGCGAGGGACCTCCGGCAGCTCGCTTGTTGCTACTGGGCGCCGGACGGAGCGGTTCCGCCAGGGACAATGCGCCTTTGGGGCTGTGGGCGCTTCTTGAGGGGGAGGCGGCCGAGGCACCCCGAGCATCGCCGCCCACGCAGGTGGGGTGCGGTGCAGCTGGACGGGCGCGGGAGCCCCTGCGGCACGGACGAAGCTCGGCGACGCGGTCGAGCCACTCTTCGTAGACGCTGCCGATCGACGGTAGCGCAGGAGCTCGCTTGCCGCTGGCGAGCGCAACTCGAGCCTCCATGGGTGCGCGGAATGCGCGAGACGAAGAACGAGCCGGGGCGAGTGAGGGGGTAGCAGTGCGGCCGTCTTGCCTCACGGAGGGATGCTGGGACGATGCTTGCTGCTCGTTCCCCGCCAGGCCGATGGCGGCGTTGACGGCAGGCGAGGGTGCCCGCCGACGGGAGCCGTCTGGGCGACGCGGGAAGCGAGAGCGGCTCAGCGCTTGGCGCGGGCCCGACGAAGCAAGTGCGAATCTCGTCCCAGGAGGAGATCGTGCCAGGAGCTAGGTTCAGGAGCCAGGTGTGAGCACCGTCCTTGAGCGCCATGGGAAACTAGTTCGCCATGACCTTCTCGTCCCCGTTGGCGGCTTCGATGCCCAGCTCGTAGAGCTGGAGGAACTCCGCGGGGTCTGCAGTACCGTCGTAGCGAGGAGGCAGGTCCGGCTTGAACTTGCCGGGCCATGCGACGCTACGCAGCTCGGCGGTGAAGGTGCGGCAGCCTGCTGTGGCCACCGGAGCTCTCTGCTGATGCGGGGCTTGCTCCTGGAAATTCCCACGCGCCGCCGCTTGGAGCAGCGCGGGGTCTTGGCGTGGCGGCGCAGGGATGCGGTCATGGCGCACCGGTGCTGGGATCACGCGAGCACCTTCTTGGGGACGGGGGATTTCTTGGCAACTCCTTTCTTGCCGCGCGGGCGCCGGACGTGGAGGGTCTCATCCTGGGGCCGCGCGCCTTGGAGCCAGGGGGCCTTCTTGGGGAGGAGGCGGCGGAGGCACCTCCTGATCGTCGTCTCCTGCGTAGGATGGAGGGCGAGGCAGCGAGAGAGATGGCAGAGGAGAGCCCCCTGCGGCGCTGACGAGCTCGGTGATGCGGGCGAGCCAGTCCTCGTAGAGGTCATCGACTGGAAGGTAGTGTAGGAGCTCAGGCGCCAGGAGCAGTGCAGCGTGCGTGTCCGTGGGTGCGCGACGAGCGTGGGATGACGAACTGGCTGGAGTCAGCGACGGGGTGGCGGTGCGGCCATCCCGCCGCACCGAAGGGTGCAGGGACAAGGCCTGCTGCTCGTTCCCCGCCGGGCCGGTGATGGCGTTGGCGGCAGGCGACGGGGAACGACGGGGGCGTCCGCTGATAGGAGCCGTCTGGGTGACTCGAGTGGCGAGAGCAGCCCGACTGAAAGCACAAGTGCTCCATAGGTGGTTTTGGTAATTAATGTCAACATATCTCTTGTTGGACTAACACCTTTATCTAGTATGTTTCAGATAAGTTCAAGAATGGAGTGGCATGGACTGAAGGATGTGGGAACTCCTTCAAGATGCTAAGGACAAAGGATTGGCTCAAGCTTCAAGCTCAAGACTCTTCATTTTACATTTTAGTGATCCAAGATCACATTGAGTCTATAGGAAAAGCCAATACTATCAAGGAGGGATGAGGTGTTGCTTAATGAGCCTCTTGCTTCATGTGCTTAGTGATATGCTCCAAAACTCCCCACTACTTTCTCACATCCACATATGACCTAAACCTAAAGTCAAACTCGGCCCTACCGATTCTTTCTATCCGGCGCCACCGAGTTCAATTGTCATAGCCATTGCCACAAACCCTAGGCAAATCAGTCTCACCGATAGGGATCTCGGTCTCACCGAGATGGGATTGCAATCTCTCTGTGTATGTCCATTACCAAAATCGGTCTCACCGAGTTTGTGTAATCGGTCTCACCGAGATTACGTTATGCCCTAACCCTAACCATATCGGTCCTACCGAGTTGCATATCGGTCCCACCGAAAACCCTAACGGTCACTAGGTTTACTAAAATTGGTCCGACCGAGTTTGATGATTTGGTCCGACCGAGTTTGGTAAATTGTGTGTAACGGTTAGATTTTGTGTGGAGGCTATATATACCCCTCCACCTCCTCTTCATTAGTGGAGAGAGCCATCAGAACAAGCCTACAGTTCCAGCATCCTATTTCTGAGAGAGAACTACCTACTCATGTGTTGAGGCCAAGATATTCCATTCCGACCACAAGAATCTTGATCTCTAGCCTTCCCCAAGTTGCTTTCCACTCAAATCTTCTTTCCACCAAATCCAAATCCTGTGAGAGAGAGTTGAGTGTTGGGGAGACTATCATTTGAAGCACAAGAGCAAGGAGTTCATCATCAATACACCATTTGTTACTTCTTGAAGAGTGGTGTCTCCTAGATTGGCTAGGTGTCACTTGGGAGCCTCCGACAAGATTGTGGAGTTGAACCAAGGAGTTTGTAAGGGCAAGGAGATCGCCTACTTCGTGAAGATCTACCGCTAGTGAGGCAAGTCCTTCGTGGGTGACGGCCATGGTGGGATAGACAAGGTTGCTTCTTCGTGGACCCTTCGTGGGTGGAGCCCTCCGTGGACTCAAGGCAAGAACTGCTTACACTTCATGGGTTGAAGTCTCCATCAATGTGGATGTACGATAGCACCACCTATCGGAACTGCATGACAAAAACATCCGTGGTTCCAATTGCGTTTGAATTCTCCAAACCCCTCCCTTTACATTCTTGCAAGTTGCATGCTTTACTTTCCGCTGCTCACATACTCTTTGCATGCTTGCTTGTTATGTATTGAGAATGTTAAACTTGTGCCTAAACTCCACTTAAACCTAAAGAAGTTAAAAACTGCAACTTTGGTACTTAGTGTCTAATCACCCCCCCCCTCTAGACACCTCTTCTCAAGATCCTACACCGACGCTCGGCGCGCGCTCGGCGAGCGGCGTCAAACATGGACACGACGGAGGATCACATGCGACCAGCGGAAGAAAGATTCCGGCGCACCCCTACCTGGTGCGCCAAATGTCGGATTTCGAGTTCCGGCAGACCCTTGAGGTTCGAACACTGGGGTGCACACGAAGATCTTTCCCCTACCAGCTCACGTCTCGATGGCTCGCAAGGAATCTAAGCTAATAAGAAGTACACACAACGGACACGAGGTTTATACTGGTTCAGGCCACCATTGTGGTGCAATACCCTACTCCAGTGTGTGGTGTGGTGGATTGCCTCAGGGGCTAATGATGAACAATACAAATGGAGAACAGCCTCGCGAGGGGCTGTTCTTGAGCTGGTGCGATGAACTGCTTGGGTGAGTTCAATCGCTTCCCTCTAGTCTATGCGTGATCTGGATTCTCGATGCCCCTACTCTGTGGTGGCTAGTCCTATTTATAGAGGGAGGCCCTGGGCCTCTTCCCAAATAATGAGCGGGAAGGGCGCCAACAATTGGCCATTTTGAAGGGGAACATCTAGTAAACTTATCCTGACTAAAGTTGGTCCTCGGCTACCAAAGGCTCTGATGATGACGCCGTCCTGGGCTCCACGATGACCTCCATCCTGCCGCTCACGCTGGTCTTGGTCTTGTTGCAATCAAACGGTAACCTTTGCTCGAGGCCTTGGCCTGTGCTTGCCCCTTTGCAATCAAGGGGAAACAAGGACATCAAGCAGCCGGGCGCCCGCCTAGCGCCTCGCTGGTCTCGATCGTCATGGCTTGCGTCACGGGCACCTCACGAGGTACCCTGCCTTGATCTCTCCGCCTCCTCGCGAGCCTGCCTGGTGAGGCTGCTCCTGAGGAAGCTTCCTATCGTCCACCCCGCGAGGCTTGGCCCCTCGCGAGGGTCTTGAGCTTGAGGTGATGAAGCTGGGCTGCAACTGGGCCCCCACTTGAGCCATGCCGCAGGCCGCAGGCAGGCAAGTATGGGGACCCCCGTTCCCAGAATGCCGACAGATTGTTTCTTTTGTAAAGTTTTATCACATAGTTTCACAAAGATAGCAAAATATGAGCTCACAAAGAAAGCCAACAAACGATTTCACATAGTTTGTTTTGTCACAAGTTTCACATTACAAATAGCAAAATATGAGCTCACATAATAATGATGGTTCCACATAGCAATTATCAAATAGTTTACACATAATAGATTCATAAGTACGAAATAGCAAATAGCAAACTTGTCCACATAGTTTGACAACCCCTACTAAAACAGAGATACATATGCAATCGACATGTTTATGGGGCGGACAATCCCCCCCCCCTCGTATGTTAGGCATGGCCGTGGAGACAGATACGGCAGAGGATCCACCGGCTCAGGCGGAGGCGGAAAGCTGGTCGGCATCCGACCGTTCAAGCAATCCCACCTTGCCTTGCCCGCTGGAGTTTTCGCCTCCGCCCTTTCCCAGTTGATGATATCGAATGCCCATGCACTGGGGGGGGGGGGGATCCTGGCTCTCTCCTCCGCATTGCTCTCGAAGTAGATCCTCCGGCCCAAATTGCGCAGCTCCCAGTTGGAGCGCTGCTTGGCAACTTCAATGTTCCATTCCCGACGTTCTTGGGAGATAGTTGGATCTCCCTCCATCTCTGCAATTACTCTCTTCCACTCCTTCGCACTCTACGCCCAACACTTTTGATCATCGGAGATCCGTTCTGCCCTCTTGTGCCACCGCACTGCCCTTGTCTCTTGTAGGAACTCATCTGAAAAAGCGGTCACCGGCAGGAGAAGCTCGGGGCATGTCGGAGTAATGGACTACGGGTAGGCAGACCCGAGCCCCTGAACCTTTCAAGACATCGGGGCGAACTGCGCCCCTCAAGACCCCAAGACAAAAAGCCGCCTTCAGAGAGTCGGCAGCAGAGTCGCCGACTACCCCTCTGGGCCGAGTCCCAGAGGCGGCCTCAAGACAAGCCGACTCCAAGCCGGCGACCTCAGGACAAGCCGACTCCAAGCCAGCGACCTCCAGCGAGGCCGGCTACAGGGAGTCGGCCCGCGACCCCAACCACTCGCTACCGGGCGACCACGAGCGGATGGGGTAAAAGCCTCGCAGCCCTTTCCCCGCCTCGCCCATAAAGGGCAGTGTAGCTCTGAGCGCCAGCATCGACGGAGATCTCCGTCCGGCGCAAAGACTGCCACGCCAGCCGACATCGGCCAGGCAGATTCCTGTACCCACGATGGCCTCTGTCTGACGACCAAGACGGCAGGAGCGCCTCAAGACGGACCCGTTGAGTCGGCCTCGAGTCGGCCGGCCCCTCCCACGGGCTCCATGCGCCATTAACTGTACAAGACAGGAATGGCACAGTGATCGCCGCTAGGCGGCGGCACTGCTTACATAACCCCATGACCAGCTCACACATTAGAAGCAGCTACTGAATCTGCAGGCAAGACTACCACAAGGGACAAGGGCTGTCGGCCCCATATCTTTGAGCGTCGTCAGCTGGGCCCACTAGTCGGCGGGCCCTGTGAGTCGGCGGAGAAGACGGCGACTTAGAGATCGGGACGGCTTGGACCCACACCCACTGGATTACATTTGTACCCCGGGGTAGGCCTATATAAACCCCCCGGGCACCCATGCAAAGGGTTGGAAGCTAGTAGTTTTAGACACGCACATAGAGGGAGAGAAGAGCAAGCCGTTCTTCTCCTTCCTCACCCCAAACAGCTCAAGGAGCCTCTTGTACCCACTTTGCCATAGTGATCATGCAGAGACCCCGCAGCAGCAAAGAGGGGTGTTATCTCCTCGAGAGCCCTCAAGCCGGGTAAGATTCACGGCGTGCATGTCTTCGGCTCATCCTGCTTCAGTGCACCGGCGACATTCTACTCGCCTCCATGATAAGCCATCCTTTGGCATATGTCGCACCCAACCCCTCGACATTTGGCGCCCACCTTGGGGCTGGTGCACCGTCGTCCGAGACCTGCTCGACGGGAACCCTCTTCCTCCTCGGCGAAGCGCCAGCCCGGCAAGACGCCAGATGGAGTTTGCGCTGACGCGCTGCATGGCGCCGAGGTTGCTGCGCGGCGAAGTTGCCTCGCCGAACTTGTCGGGCGAGGTTCGCTTCTCCGACGAGCTCAAGCGTCCGACGCAGTAACGGACGGCCCGAAGCCTCCTCGCGGGCCTCCTCGAGCAGCTCCATCGCCGACGGGCGAGCTCGCCGCCGACACTGAGTCCGTAGGGCTCCACCAACCCGATGCCGGTCGACTCGACACCGCCGCCGACGCATTCCCCACCAACGTGGTGATCTATGACGAGCCTCTCTCGCGCGGAGAGCAGCGGAGCACCGTCCTGAAGTACTCGTCATCACCACGGCGAGCCCTCCGTCGGGGCTCGTGACCTCTCGACGCGTTCTCGCAAGACTGACCGCCTCCATTCCGGAGGACGCCGACGCCAAACGCTGGAGGCACGCCGCCTTCAGCTCCTTGTAGGCGCATGAAGCCGGCAAGCATGAGACGCTTGTCGGAAGCCTATCGACGAGATGGATCGGCACAGGCGGCTCGCCCGGCTCCGATCGGGCCTAGCCGCCTAGGCGTGGTCCGCGGCGGGCGCGACCATCGCCCGATCTGTTTGGGGCCGGTCGCCTGTGTACTCCACGCTGCGGAGAACATTCGCGCTGCTCAGCGGGCGCGTGACGAAGCTGGATAACTTCGAGGCGAGGAGCGCTACCGATGACGGAGCGAGTCCAGCAGCTCCTCGACACGGCCGCCACAAGAAGACGAAGCCGGCTGCCGCACGGAGGCGCCACGACGACAACACGGCGACTTTCCTCCTCGCCGAGATCAAGGCGCGACATCTCGGACGCCGACTGGCGGCGTCCGCGGAAGAAAGAACAAGGATCCGGCTGTCAGCCATAGCCGGACTCACATCTCCATCGAGCGCGACGAAGACGGCCGCCCAAGAGCAGTGGAGCTGCGGGACGACTATCAGCCTCCTCCTCCCCGCAGAGAAAGGCGAGTCTCCTCGCCACTCGTCGAGCAGCCGACTCTCGGCGACCGCCTTGGCCGCCGAGAGGGAGTCGAAGAGAACGACGCCCGCCACCGGATCGAGCGACTCCACCGATCCCTGGCGCTAGAAGAAGAAGACGAGTTTGGCCGCCCTGTTTCGGACCTCGCATCCGAGACGAGCCCTTCCCGAGGATTCACCTCCCCGAGACACACCCAAATACACCGCCCGCGGAAGCCGGAGGACTGGCCGGTGGACTACTCCACGGCCGTCAAGATAGCGAACGGCAACAAGCGCTGTGTCAGTAAAGTATGTTCCCTCATGCTCCGTGGTACGGCCCGACATGGTTGAACAGCTTGAAGCCCCGCAACATCAACGGCTGGGTCGATTTCACCGAGGCCTTCGTCCGCAACTTCACGAGTACATACAAGCGACCTCCCAAGCCTCGTCACCTGTCCCAGCGTATAAGGCCCCAACGAAGTCTACTCCGCGACTACCTCACGCTACTGGGCGAAGCTCCGAACTCCCGCGAAGGAGTGGACGAGGTGCAGGCAATCGAGTACTTCACCGCCGGGTGCAGAGAAGGCACCCTCATCAAGCACAAGCTCCTTTGCGACGAGCCGGAGACCCTCGACGAGCTGCTGGTCATAGCAGACAAGTACGCCACGGCCGACTCCTCCATGAAGTCGGAGATCGAAATCAGTGCGACTGGCAAAGTAGCTCCTGACGCTCCCAGAACTCCGGCTGGCGACGCCGGTCGGTGACAGCAGCAGAATGATCATAAGCGCAAGGCCCCGCAGCCGGCTTCCAACAGCCGGCGGTGGCGGCGATCGAAGACCAGCGGAGGGCAGCCTCCTGCCAAGCGGCGAAAGGCGGCAAGTCCAACTGGTTGCCGGCCTTCTCTACGAAAGTGCACGGGACGGACCCTGCAAGTTCCACAGCGGCGCGAAGCCGTCAAATCACACCACCCGGAAGTGCCACTGGCTCACCAGGATCGCCAAGGGAGACGACCTTGCCCCTCCTCCGCCTGCTGGGCCGCCGCCTCCACCACCGCCCCAGCAGCCGGCTGTCCGGCCAGTCGGCGCAGTACAAGACGATTACCCAGAAGAGCACGGCGCCTATGTCGTGTTTACCAGCGTGGCTGATGATCGCCGCAGCAGGCGGCAAAGAAGAAGAAGAAGTGAATGCCGAAGGCCGTGCACCCTGAATTCATGCATCGGTCCGAGAAGCCCATCACCGGAGCCGTGGCCGATCACCCAGGTGATGCCGAATCCGGGCTCCTACGCTCGTCTTGGGAGCCACCCTTGCCACAGATAGGCGGGCCGCTAGCTTCTCGCGAGTAATCGATAGACGGAGGCAGAAAGATCAACATCCTGCATAAGGATACGATGGAGAAGCTAGGAATCAAGCAAAGACAACTTCAAAGATAGTCGGACTGTGGTTCCACGGAATTGTACCGGCCTTTCACGCTCACCGATTGGCAAGATTCCGATAGACGCCCTCTTTGGGGACAAGGATCACTTTCACGAGAGCCACCTGGTTCAAGTGGTGGACCTCGAGCCCCTACCATGCCTTGCTTGGCCGACCTGCTGGCCAAGTTCATGGCGGTCCCCACCACGCCTACCTCAAGATGAAGATGCCGAGTTCCAAGGATTTCGACCAGAGCCGGGCGACTACAGAAGTCGTCCGCAGACCTGAAAGCAGCCGGTTGGCCGAGTCCTCGGTGATCGCGTGAGAAGCGGCTCTGGATCGGATTGTGGCGATGGCCGCAAGCAGCCAGAGATATCGTCCGACCCCAAGGAGTCGAAGTCGAGGGCTCGTTCAAGCCGCCAAAGAGACCAAGAAGATACCCTTGGACCCGGAGCACCCAGAGAAATACGCTGTCATAGGTGCAAACCTCGACAAAGAAATAGGAAGGCGAAGCTCGTCGATTTCCTCGGTGAGAATCGGGACATCTTCGCATGGTCCCCCAAAGACATGCCAGGTGTACCGACGGATTTCGCCGAGCACAAGTTACATGTCCGATCTCGATGTGAAGCCCGTCGGCCAGCAGCCCTTGCGCCGCTTTGTCGGAAGAAAAAAGAAGAGTTGTTGGAGAAGAGGTAGCCCGGCCTCGCAGCCGGGTTTCATCATGGAAGTTTTCTTTCCGTAATGGTTGGCGAACCCGGTCTTGGTACTAAACAAGAACAAGCAAAGGGCGGATGTGTATTGACTCCACAAGCCTCAACAAAGCCTCGCCCCAAGGACCCGCTCGCTCTACCAAGAATTGATCAGTGATAGACTCCACACCGGATGCGAGCTGTTGAGCTTCTTAGATGCATATTCGTGATATCATCGATTAAGCTGAACCCGGCAGACAGATTGAAGACCGCCTTCATCACGCCCATTTGGAGCCTTCACACCGACCATGACGTTCGGCTTGAGGAACGCCGGCGCCACCTTTCGGCGTTGCATGCGAAGTGCCTCCTCAAGCAGCTTATGTAAACGCCCACGCTTACGTGACGACGTGGTGGTGAAGACGGAGAAGCGAGAACGCTGTTGGAAGACCTCAAAGAGACCTTTGAAAACCTGCGCCGATTCTAGATCAAGCTCAACCCAGAAATGCGTCTTCGAGTACCAGCTGGCCAGCTCCTTGGCTTCCTGGTATCCGAACGCGGCATAGAGTGCAACCCCGTGAAGATCAAGGCGATTGAGAGGATGGAAGTACCCCACCGACTGCTAGATGTGCAGAAGTTCACCGGCTGCTTGGCGTCTATCAACCGATTCATCAGTCGGCTGGGTGGGAAAGCTCTCCCTCTGTACCAGCTTATGAAGAAGACCACCTTCTTCGAATGGAACTCCAAGGCGGACGAAGCTTTTCTCCGCTTGAAGAGAATGTCGACTACTCCCCAAAGGTCGGGCGACTCGATTCCAAAGGAGCCCATGCTCCTGTATATTGCCGCCACCGGCAGGTAGTCAACATGCTTATTGTGGTTGAACGCAAGGAGGAAGGCAAGGCGCTACATCCGAGAGACCAGTGTATTACTCGAGCGAGGTAATCACGACCTCCAAGCGTAACTACCCCCACTACTGTAAGATGTGTTACGGCGTGCACTTTGCCGTCAAGAAGTTGAAACCTTACTTTCAAGAGCATCCAATCACCGTGGTTTGCACGGCCCCACTAGCAGAGATCATCCAAGCCGAGATGCTTCGTGCCGAGTGGGCCAAATGGGCCATAGAGTTGGCCCCTACACCATCTTTACCAGCCCCGCACCGCCATCAAGTCACAAGCACCGGCCGATTTCCTCGTTGATTGGGCCGAGACTCAGATTCGCCGCCAATACCGACTCCACCCATTGGCGGATGCACCGATGGCTCCAAGATGCGCACCGCTTGGGAGCCGGCGTGGTCCTCACTTCCCTAAAGGCGACAAGCTCAAGCACGCTACCGCAGATCCATTTCGCCGCCTCCAACAACGTCGCCGAATACGAGGCGCTCATCCACGGGCTCCGTCTTGCCAAAGAGCTCGGCATTCGCCGGATCCTGTGCTATGGCGACTCCGACTTGGTGGTCCAACAGTCATCCGGCGACTGGGACGCCAAAGATGCAAATATGGCGAGCCACCGCTTTCTGGTACAGCAGCTGAGTGGATATTTTGAGGGATGCGAATTCCTCCATGTACCAAGGAACGACAACGACCAAGAAGATGCCCTGGCAAGAATCGGTTCCACCCGACAGGCAATACCATCCGCGCCGCCCTTCAGCCGCCTTCTCAAGCCATCCACAAACCGTCACCAGAGTCGACTCCATTTTGTGCGGCTCCCTCAAGAAGGTGGGTGCGACTCCAGAGCCTCGGCAGACGGCACAAGAATCCTTGAAGACGGCCCCAAGAACGCTGGCAGAAGCCGGCCCGGACTTGAGAACCTGCCCGGATCATGCGGCGACCCTTGCGAAGACTCCAGTACTCGGCCCGGGGACTTCTTCAACTCAGCAAGCTGCTGCAGACTCCAACCCGCCGCCTCCCAGCCCATCCGCCCTCATCCAAGTAGCAGTACTGGCAGTCGAAGAGATAACAGCACCCTCATGGGCCCAGCCCATCCTGAAGTTCTTAGTAAACGGAGAGCTGCCAACTAACGAAACCTTGGCTCGGCAAGTGCAACACCGAGCGGCAGCCTACACTATAATCAATAGAGAGTTGGTCAGCATGGCGTCACCGGTGTCTACCAAGCGTCGAATCGAGAGCAAGGCCAGCAATCCTCAAAGACATCCATCGTATGAAAAGTGCGGCCATCATGCAGCCTCTAGAGAACTCGCCGCCAAAGCCTTCGGACACGGTTTCTTCTGGCCGACTGCCCTAGAAGAGGCCAAGGAATTAGTTCAAAAATGCAAGGGGTGCCAGGTGTTCCGCTCCAAGCCGCTTCAGCCGGCTTCGGCCAAGACTATCCCCATCGCTCGCCCTTTGCTTGTTCGGGGCCTGGACATGGTGGGACCATTCAAGACGGCACGAGGTGGCCTAACTCACCTACTTATCGCGGTGGACAAGTTCACCAAGTGGATAGAAGCAAAACCCATCAAGAAGTTGAATGGTCCTACGGCAGTGACTTTCATAGCCGACATCACGACTCGGTACGGCGTACCACACAACATCATCACCGACAACGACACAAATTTCGCCAAGGGCGCCCTGGCCCGTTTCTGCGCGACACAGGGCATCCGACTGGACTTAGCTTCCGTTGCCCATCCGCAGTCAAAGGCCAGGTGGAGCGAGCGAACGGCCTCATTTTGTCTAGCATCAAGCCTCGTCTGGTCGAACCACTGGAGCGTTCGGCCGGCTGCTGGCTTGAGGAGTTGCCAGCCGTCCTATGGAGTCTGCGTATGACTCCAAACAAGTCAACTGGCTTCACACCCTTCTTCCTCGTCTACGGTGCCGAAGCCGTCATCCCGACGGATATAGAGTTCGACTCCCCGCGAGTCACCATGTACACCGAGGAGGAAGCAGAAGAAGCACGTCAAGACGGCGTCGATCTGCTGGAAGAGGGCCGTCGCGGCACTCACCGTCCAAAGATCTACCAAAGAGCTCGCGCCGCTACTACAACAAGAAGGTCAAGCCAAGATCATTCCTAGAGGGCGACCTTGTGCTCCGGCTGATCCAGCTAACAGCCGGCCAGCACAAGCCGCCGGGCGCCTTTGGGAAGGACCGTTCATCATCGATAAAGTGCTTTGGGCAACAACTCCTACTACCCGATCGACGCCGAAGCCCGAAAGCACGCAAGAGGGACGACTCCGCAAAGAGACAGAGCGGCCATGGAATGCGAATCTCCTCCGAAGATTTTACAGTTGATGCAATATGTACCACGCTACCCTTTTGTGTTTGAAATACCAAGACTCCGGGCCCCCCGAGACGAGCTCGGGGACTGCCCTCTTTTGTTATCTGTATGGTAAGAATTATACCTTTGAGTATGTTACCCTTCAATTATGCTATTTGGCACCGGGCTCGACTAGTCGGCCCGGGGACTCGCCGCTTTTGAGCTATGAAGTGCTTCCTGAAGTCCGACAAGTAGCGTGCGGTGCCCAAGCCGTCTCCTGTCAGAAGCCGCAGCTTGCAGAGCGACTGTTTGGTGGGCAGGAGTAAGGTAGAGCGGGCGCCCACACGAAAAAAATAGCTAAGGATCCAAAGCATAAACATAGTTTAAATCGGCTCCCCACTGCTTCGTGAACCCGACTCTCAAGTGGCCGGCTTGCCGTTTTCTACCCAACTTGATTAAACGACTCTAAAATGGCCAAGTACTTGCCTTCTCAAAGTAGCCAAGCACTTGACCTAGACGGCAATCCGTAGAGAGGTTGCCCGACAGGCAAGGCGGCAAGGGAAAAAGCCACAAGAGCAATAAGCAAGGAAACATGAAATTAGAATAATATTTACACAAACTTAGGCCCTTGGCCGGATCTTCGAACAGAGGTTCAGCATACACCCCGCGGGTGGAATTGTGCGAATTAACAAAGTTCTTTCAAAAGAATAACAAACAGATAAAATAAAGACAAGGCAGCGGCCTAAGAAGCAGCGGATGGGGTTGGAAGGCCGGAGGCGGCGGCGGCGTCAGGCGCCGGGGCGGCTGGCTCGGCAGTTTCGGTTAGATCGTCTCTGGCAGTGGCTGGCTCAGATGGGCGCGGCTCGTTCTTTGGAGGCGCGGTCGAGCCGAGGCCGCCCGCCGCCTCTTCTCGGGCGCCCATGCCGCCTCCGTCCCTCCGCCTCGTCTTCATCCTCGGTGCCGGAGTCGATCACCTCCGCCGAAGTCCTCGCCAGAGTCCGGGTTCATCTCGAACCACTCCGGCGGTGCCTCCCCACCGCCTTTCAGCCCGCCGGGACGAAGACACTGGTGTCCGTGTAGTCGGAGATCGCCGCAAGACGCCGACGAGGGCGCCCTCCGCTCAGCAGCTCCGCTGGGCTTCCGACCGAACGCTGGCCAGGCCGGTCTAGGTCGAGCCCTGGATACCACGCTTGACGAACTCTGTGGCTCGGCGAGCTCCAGCCCGAGCCGCTGGAGCCTTCCAAGCCTCAAGACGCCAGCCGCGACCTCCGGCCGGGCGGTCCGGCTGGGAGTGCGCAGAACCGACATGTCCGGCCATAGGGAAGCAATCGCCTGGGCCCCGACACGCTGAAGACGGCGCAACATCCGATGTGCCGGCCGCAGACGAGCCTCAATGCTCAAGAGCTGCTCGTCAAGGGTCCGGGGGGCGTTGGCTGCGATCTCGGCGCCACCCGCCCTCCGCGCCTCACGTTCGGCCTCGATGGCCTGATTGGCCGCCTGCGTATGACCAAGGAAGAAGTTTGCCAAGAAGAAGAAGAAAAAGCAAGTTAGAAAAAGCAGGAGCCGGCTTAACCCATAGTCGGCAACCCAAAAGAGAAAGTAAAAGCAAACTTACCATCAACGATATCTTCGATTTCATGGAAGCCGGAGGTCAGCTGCGCTTCCCTGTCGGTCCAGGCGGAGCGCTCGCTCTCAAATTCGGCCAGGAGAGCGGCCTCTTTCTTCTCCGCCTCAGCCTGCGCCGCCTTGAGCAGCTCCCTCTGCTCCGCCAGATTCTGCGTAGCTTGAGGGTCGCGCTCAAGGGCGAAGCTTGCCGCAATCCTCCTCTTTGGCACGCAAGGCGGTCTCGGCCGTACCCAGCTGCCCCCGCAGAGCGGCGTTGGACTCTGAAGAATAAAAAGAAGAAGGACGCAAAGTCGTCAGTTAAGAAGGTCGCCAGGAAGATCCGGCCCGATCACAGTTAGCCGATCGGCCGAATCTCGGGGACTACAGCCAGCAGTGCGCCAAAGACGCCTGAAGAAGGAAACTCACCTCGGCTCCTCGCCAGGTCAGCAGCCCGCTTGTTCAGTTCTTTAACGTTGCGGTTGAAGGCGGTAGGGCGGAGGTTGTGATATTCCTGTAACAAGGATTCCAGACACAGATAAAAACTTGGAAGTAAGCAAATAAAGTTCCGGGTCACCGCCAGCACCGAATTCAAACTTCGGGACTACACTCAGTGGGATTTGGCCGCGCCACTTCACAGAGAAGATCAAGAGAAAATTGAAATGAAACATACCAAGACGGGCGGATTGCGACGCCAGCGCTTTGAAAGGTTCTCGAGGGCGCCGCCAGCCCGCAGCTTCGCTTGAACGTCTGTGAGCGCCGTGTTCAGGACCGCAGCGCCTCGCACTCCACCCAACGGGCGCGGGCGCTTTGTCGCCTCAGCTGGGATGGCTGGCGGCGCCGGTCTGGCGGGGCGCGCGCCGAGGTCGCTTCTCAAGACGGTGCCGCTGGCGAGGCGATTTGAAGAAGCAGCGCGCCGCTGCTTCGCTGCCGGTCGGGCGGCACGGGTGGGTCCGCCGGCTGTTTGCCTCGCGCGACCTCATACTGCGGCGGAGGCGGCGGAGGTGGCGCGGCCGCGCCCGGCGAAGAGACCTCGCCGCCTTCCCTCCTCGAACGGGACTTCACCGCCGACCTCCGACTGCCCGTGAACTCCGGGCGGTGGTGGCGCTGAGCCTGGGCCGAGTGAGTAGCAGCGCCGATCGAAGGCGCGCCTCCTCGGCTTGCCTTTTGCTGCACAGCGGCCGACCGCCTTCTCGGCCTCCGCCTTTCTCCCGACGGGCGGCCTCCTCCTCACACGCTTTCTCCCGCAAGATTTTGCTCTGTTGCCTCCGAGGGCGGCCGGGTCAACCCGCCGACTGGCTGGTAGACGTCTCCGCCCGACCCCATGACGGAGGCGGCGGCGACCTCTCCAAAGTGAGGGAGCCCTGATGAGAAAAAGGACATGAGAAGACTCTGCAAGACGGACGAAGAAAACAAGATGAATAAAAAGATACTTACGCAGAGACCAGCGGTGGTTTCTTCACCTCCTTGCAGGAAGCGGTTAGCCTTCGCGACCGCTTCTTCGGCTTAAGTCGCGCGGCCGCTCCACGAATTTCTTGGCCTGGCCGCTTGACTCGGCCTGGCCCGGCCTTCTTCGCCGCCTCGGCCCCCAAGGCGGCGGAGGAGCTCATACCGGATGGCCGGCTCTCTGGCGGGCGGGGGGGCGACTTCATCATCGGGCTGATCTGCAAAAGTGGCCGAGGGCCTCAAGTCGTCGGCCCCTCCCTCCTCGGCGTCGGCCTCCATCTCCGCCACGCCCAAGTTGGGGTCGTCGGCGTCGCTCTCCGCCCGGTCGGGGACGAATTCGCGAGCCGGCCCCGCGGCGCCGGTCGAGGGCGGCATGAGAGGATTCTGAGTCAGGAAAGACCAAGGAAAGTAAGAGCCGGATCCGGCTAAGGAAAGAAACAGAGAAGCAAGAGAGAACTTACCATCGGCGGGGGATTGGCGCGCGAGTATGGCTCCTTGCCGTGTTGGGGGTGAAGTGATGCGGCTGGAGCCCGAAGAACTCCAAGAACGCGCGGAAGAAGCCGCTCGCTGGCAGCCCCAGCCCGCGCATGAGGTGCGAGCGGAAAATCACCCGCCGCCCTCCTCCGGGCGCCGCGTGATTTCGCCCGAGCGGCGCGGCCCGCACTAGGTGGCTGCCGGGGATGCGCGCGTTGTGACGAATTCGATTATGTCGTCGTCGATGATGGAGCCATCCCACACGCCGAAGGCGCGGTGGGAGGCTGTGGCGGGATGAGGAGCTCATCTCCGGGCGAGGAAGAAACGAGGCTCGGCGCGGTGGAGCGAGGAAGAAGACGAGGCAGGGAGCGGAGATGAGAGAGTGCGCGTGCGTCGCCGCCCCCTTCCTCCCCCCGCCTACTTATAGGCGCCTAGGCTGCGAAGCCGAGGGGGCGGGTGTGGGATTAACTGCGCCCACGTCCCCACGCCTCACGATTTAACCCACGACGTTATCGCGTGCGATAACGGCGTGAGCCCAATCGCCCGCACGCATCGCAGCCGGATTCGCCGCGCTGTCGGGCACGGTAGTGGCGGGCCCGCCCGACGGGCCCGTCTTGTCACGCGATGGCCGGCAGATCGCCCTCGGCCGCGTGGCGTCGCGTGGCGGGCCCACGCGGGCGGCTGCCGGGAAGCTTATCAGGCACGCCGCCCGGATCCCGCTATGACCTTCAAACCTTTGAAGAGCAAGACGACCCTGCAAAGCCGACTCCAGATGGAGACGGGCCGAGTCCAGATTCTTCCATCAAAGGGATGAAGCTGCCGAGGCTCCTCGACGGGCTGCCTCGGCGCCCCCGGCCGGGGACTACTGTCGGAGTAATGGACTACGGGTAGGCAAACCTGAGCCCCTGAACCTTTCAAGACATCGGGGCGAACTGCGCCCCTCAAGACCCCAAGACAAAAAGCCGCCTTCAGAGAGTCGGCAGCAGAGTCGCCGACTACCCCTCTGGGCCGAGTCCCAGAGGCGGCCTCAAGACAAGCCGACTCAAGCCGCGACCTCGTGACAAGCCGACTCCAAGCCGGTGACCTCCAGTGAGGCCGGCCATGTGAGTCGGCCCGCGACCCCCACCACCTCGCGCCTGGGCGACTACGAGCGGGATGGGGTAAAGCCGCCTCGCGGCCATTCCCCGCCTCGCCCATAAAGGGGCGTGTATGGCTGAGAGTGCCGCATCGACGGAGATCTCTATCCGGGCGCAAAGATCGCTACACGCCACCTCGACATCGGCCAGGCAGATTCTCGCATCCACGATGGCCTGTCTCAGACGACCGAAGACGGCAGAGGCGCCCAAGACGGACCCGTTGAGTCGGCCTCGAGTCGGCCGGCCCCTCCCACGGCTCCATGCGCCATTAACCAGACAAAGGCAGGAATGGCAATGATCGCCCGCGGTGGCGGCAGCTGTGCCATAACCCCATGACCAGGCTCGCATCATTAGAAGCACGGCTCTGAATCTGCAGCAAGGCAAGACCCGCCATGTGGACAAGGGCTGTCGGCCCCATGTCAAGCCGCTGGGCCCACTAGTCGGCGGGCTCCAGGAGTCGGCGGAGAAGACGGCGACTTAGAGACTGACGGCTTGGACCCACACCCAGCCGGATTACCATTGTACCCCTAGGGGGTAGGCCTATATAAACCCCCCGGGGCACCCATGCAAAGGGTTGGAAGCTAGTAGTTTTAGACACACACATAGAGGGAGAGAAGAGCAAGCCGTGCCCTTCTCCTTCCTCACCTCAAACAACTCAAGGAGCCTCTTGTACCCACTTTGCCATAGTGATCATGCGGAGACCCAGCAGAAAGCAGATGGGGTGTTATCTCCTCGGAGAGCCACAAGCCGGGTAAGATTCACGGCGTGCATGTCTTCGCCTCGGCCAGTTTCGAACACCGTGACGTTCTACTCGCCCCCTCCATGATAAGCCATCCTTTGGCATATGTCGCACCCAACCCCCAACAGGGCAGGACTCGTACACGTACGGAAGTGGCAAGTCGGACGGGTCGTGTTGGAGATGAAGGGGCGATGGTTGCGCCACTGTTGCAGACCTAAACATATGGATCAAATAAATAAAATACATATATCAAGATATGTCAAATGCAAAACCATACCATATCATATTTACTCCAACCAAATCCACTACTTGCATCATATTAACATGCTTACTAAAGAACTAAGAACTAAGAACTAAGAACTACAACTACAATCATACCACTACTTACTAAAGAACTAAGAACTACAACTACAATCAAGCTAAAACAACCAAGCTAAAACAATCTTAAGTTCAAAAATATGAGGGATTTGAAGGAAAAAATGCGTCGAATCGAAAGCAAGTTTGCAAAAACTAATTGGAGGGATCGAAGGAGCTTACGTTTCTCTCTTCGGGGCCATCTCGATCCGCAAAAACGATGAAGATCCGAGGGGAAGAGTGGAGGAGATGAGAGAGGGAGAGAGAGGGGCGAGTTTGGGGAAGAAAAGACGAACCAAACGACGGGGAGGGGGAGGGGCGCGGGGTCTCGGTTGAAATAACTGACCGGATCCTACCACCAGGGGTCCTGGCGGTAGGTTTAGACAGGCTACCGCGAGGCCCCCAGACGGTAGGGTGTGACGAAGGGGGACTGAGGCGTCTCCGTGCGGCCGACGTGGATTATTACTACCGCCAAATAAGGCGGTAGGGTTCTAACCCTACCGCCAGGGCCACTGGCGGTAAGAAAAAGGGTCAAATCCTGAATTTTTTTCTAACCGGGGTTAGATCGTGAATTTATATCGAAAAAGGGTCAAAACACGAAATTTAGCCTATAGGCGTTGGTATGGTATATAGACCTTTCACACCATGTCACTGTGACGACACACTGTAAATAGGCGCATGCATGGCTGGCGCGCACCACACTCCCCGGTCAGGGTGGACCCGGCCCAAATATTCGTGAGTACTTTCTTGTTTTGTACTTGTACCACTTTTCTCCTGCATGCATGCAAGCACATGTCCATCCTCTGCAGGCTCGTTTCTCTCCTTCCGTGTTTCGTTTCCTTGCCCTCTGCGTGTTATATTAACTTTGTGCATGGGTTTGCATTTCAGCATGTTGTGCAGCGCCTACAAGCTAGGCGCTACACTACAGTGCAGCGCCTAGCTCTTAGGCGTTACACACCGACTTAGCATTTTCAGGCAGTCCGAGGTATGACGATGGTCAGACGTGTAGCGCCTGAGAGCTAAGCGCTGCACAGTGTATTGTGACACCTAGATGTCGGGCGCTACACAAAAAGATTAGTTGGATGAATTTTTTTAAACACAGTTCAGTTTGTGAAATACTTTCGTCCATAGGTCAAATTTGTCATTTTTGCCTCATCCAGGAGGAGCCTCCTGGCCGCCCTGGGAAGCTCCATCGTCATGTCTCTGTCTGTGATCGGGAGTGAGACGGAGACAGCCAGACAGAGGTAGCTGGAGCCCTAGCGTGGGTAGACGAGAGTGAGACGGGGGTAGGAAGGCGACAAGGGAGCGCTGGAAGCTAGTAAGCGTAGTGTGAAGCAAGTGGGCTCTGGTCATCCGGGGATTTTATAGGAGGTTTTTCTGGCTTTTTCTTCTCTATGGCGCTGCAGCGCGGTGGTGTTTCCGGGCGTGGAGTAACCGGGGGTGGTCGGTACTCGGTCGAGACGGTGGGCACTCGTCGCCTGCACCGGAGGAAGTGAGGGGCCGACTAGTATGAGATCAGCACCTAAGGTGCGATCATGTGATCCATCATTCTGCACCATTGGATGAATATTCAATGGCACAACTGCAAGGATTGCTGGACATGATAGGACATCTTGCAATGTACACCCCAACCTTTTAGAGTTTAGTGCAGTTGATATCACTTCATCACTTGTTTTTTGTTAAATCTGTACCCCTATATACTCCTTCTATTCCATATTACTCGACTTTGTACTAAATCAGCGACAAGTTATATGGAACAGAGAGAGTACTAATTAAAAAACTGCACATGACAAAACGCAGTAGTGCATATGCGCCACTACAATTTCTATTGGTTTTCACAGTTATTAATTTTGAGAATTATTTTGCTTTCCAAAACTTTGTAATGGTATCCTATATTCGGTACATTAATAGCGATCCTTATAGGGCATGCAAACAAAAAATATGTTATAGAAAATAAATGTCTATCTCCATTTTTGATAAACATTATTATTTGTTCAACAGCGCACAGAACCAACGCCAAAGTATTATTATATACCTCTGCCTGAAAAAATGTTGTATCCCTCAAGAAAATGTTTTACAGGTTCCACTAAATATGTGCAAAGGAGAAAATTTCACTAACATAATACACTAGAAAGAAAACAAATCTTGCGCAGAAATTTATTGGACAGAAAGAAAAGACTTCCCAGGAAACCATGTACAACAAAACAAGATTGCTCGCTTGCACAAATTAACTGCAAAGAATAAGTTGTGTAACAAAGACAGGAGTTTTACTAAATAAAGTACGCCGTTGAAGCACTAATCTTGCAAAGGTAGCACGAGTCGACGGCGCTGGACCTCACGGTGGCTGGGAAGGAGTCCATACAATCAGATCTGACAACGATGAGGTTTGGGACGCTGGAATCCGATGGCAACAATATTGTCTTCACGTCTTCCAGTGGCAGAAGATTGAGTCAGCAAAGTTGGCTAGGCATGTCCAGGCGAGGAGGCTGGGTCAGCGGCGGGCCGGCCGCGTAATCGGGCGTTCAAAACTAGAGAGGAAGAGGATTGGGAGATGTAGGGCCTGTTTGGTTTGCATCCTTAGCATCTTTTGCCTGGCCTGAAGTTGTGCCTAGGTTTCATCCATGCTTGTTTGGTTGCTACCCTGTGAAAAAGAGAGTTAGCCTGGCCTGGACTCCTTTATACTGTTATTAGCCTGGCCGGAATACAGGCAGTGCAATTAGCCTGGCCCAGGCGTCCGAATTCGGCGCCTGGCCGTGCGGCCACGAGGCTAACAACAGCCTGGATGGATATTGAATTAAATAACGGAAATGTTAACGCCCACACGAGCGTTTGCACATCACCCACACGCCTCCACCATCGCTCATTTTGTCACGTATGAATAGATGACATTAACAGATTCTTTTGGTTTTCGGCTTAAAAATGTTGTATCTCCTAAATAAAAAAGCGAACTAAAAATCCGTTTTCACCATTAAATCCGTCTCGACGAGATCTTCAAAACTAGACCCCATGTTGATATGTTTCGACGAATTTTTTTTTGCTAGAAGTTGCCATGATGTTTACACTGCAGTTGCCATAGGGCTTAAACTAAAGTTGCCATGTGGCAATTTTAGTTTGTAGATCATGGCAATTTTAGTATTTTGATGATGGCAACTCCAGTACTTTGACCATGAAAATTATTTTTTGTATGAACCAGGGCAATTTTACATGCATGTATCATGGCAATTTTAGTTTATGGTTCATGGCAAGTCTAGTTTCTTAATTCTCCGTTTTATAAATGTCAAAATTTACTTTTAAACGTAGAAGAAAATAGCTGAAACATGTCATGGCAACTTCAGTTTAAACATCATGGCAATTCATATGCAATAGACATGGCAACTTTTAATCCAAAAAACATTTCATCAAAACATATCAACATAGGATCTAGTTTCGAAGATCTCATCGCGAGGGATTTAATGGTGAAAGCGGATTTTCAATCGGATTTTTCGTTTAAGAGATAAAACATTTTAAAAACTAAAAATCCAAAAAGATTCCTACATGCATGCATGCGATGACGTGGCAATCTGTTTATATTAGAGACGTGTGGTGCGTCTCCCTTCCTGCCACACGTGTGGCAGTTAGTGCGACCCTTAAATAATAGTTGTTTGGACAGTATTGATGGGACATTGATGCTTTGCCTCGCCCAGGCACGAACCAAACGTTTCATCATCAAACAAGCCTGGTCAGGCACAAAGATTTTACATCTCGCGTCCACACCAGGCAGCACTGGCCATCCATGCATGAGGGGGAGCTCGGCCTACAATATAGGGTACCAGATGGGGATTTGTGTACAAGGTCTCCACCAGTCTTGCTCCTCCAACCCGGACCATGGAATATCTATCTGATGGACCAGACCAATGGATCGCACGATCGCACCTAAGTTAGCGATCTCATACCAGTAGCCCCACAGGAAGTGATGGTGATAGCGTTTCTTTGCTACACTCTTCGTCATGTTCAACTTAGGACGAAAGGCCAAGAGAAGTAGGTTTCTGTCTAGATGAGATTAGAGGAAGAAAGAGAAGAGGGATAGTGCACATCAGAGGGTAGAAGATAAGAGAGATTAAAAAGGTGCTAAATATTATCGCAAGAAAAAAAGGTGCTAAAATACAATACATGTATGTACTACCTCCGTCTTGGTTTGTTAGTCCCCTTTGTATTCCTTGCCAAATTTTGACCTTAAATTTAACTAACAAAATGTTAATGCATGTCTAAAAAATATTATAATTAAAAACTATGCTCAAATATGAATCCAACGATATAAATTTTGTTGACATGCATTAATATTTTGTTAGTTAAATCTCTAGATAAAAATTGGCACAAAATACAAAGGAAACTTATAAACCAGGACGGAGGCAGTACTCACAATTTTATCAGTGCAATGTGGGTCCCCTAAAGGATGGTACATTGTTCAGGCCGTTAGCAAAATAGCAGATTTAGGTATAATAATGAAAATTAAGTCAAATTTTAGCCCATCCAATGAGAATCTCACTGAAAAAGGTTAAGCAATAACAATTTAGGCATAATAGTGAGTGAGGGAACTAACAATGAAGATATACTCCCTCCGTTTCTAAATGTAAGGCTTTTTAGAGATTTCATTACAAACTACATACATATGTATATAAACATATTTTAGAGTGTAGGTTCACTCATTTTGCTCTGTATGTAGTCTATAGTGGAATCTCTAAAAAGACTTATATTTAGGAACGGAGGGAGTACATGTTATCACTTAATATTGAATGCATATGTGGTACACCCTCCGAATTTGAAAGAAGGGCGTGACAAAAAGACGGACAAGTAGTCTCGCACCACTATCTACCCTCGCAGTGCTATTGCCTCCTCCCACAACTCCATCGCCTCCTCTCGCATCGTCCTCTCCTCCATTGCCGAGATCGTGGCTGAAATGGCGATGGTAGGCTCAGATCCGATGATGCTGACGTGATCGCAAGACCGCGCACCGTAGGAAACTGCTTAGCACCTATCACTAGATGTTGTGATGACCGAAAGGTGACCAGAAGAACAATGACAAGAGTGTGGGAAGATCAATATCCACACATGTGATGTGCGCTCCGCCCTATCTCTCTCTCTCTCTCTCTCTCACCACATCACGTTCAAAGTTCAAGTCATCCATGGTTACGAGCGGCTGGATCGAGTTGAAAAGAAATTGGGAGTGGTCAAATGCATTGGATCCGGTCCAAATCATAACAAAAAGAAAATCCCCAATCTGAAATCCATAACCCCAACCCTACACTATCAGACAGAGTATAGAGGCGACGACATTACCACACCGGTGAAGTTCAACATGTCGTTATCGTCACTGCTCTCGTCCCCATCTTTCCAAGAAGGCATTGCGGCCCCCGCAGCGGTGCTCGGCGGCAACAGCGGCATGAGGGAAGAGAGAGAGAGAGAGAGAGAGAGAGAGAGAGAGCGACAGAAGAGACGGGGCCACTGTTACCTTTTGGGCTACTTCTGACCGGCTCGGTCTGTCGGGCCGTTAACGACCGTTATTGCTCGCGCCCTCCATCATTAGCCACATGGCCGGTTTGCCACATCAAAACGAGTTAAAATTTTAGCCCAGTGTTTTTTGCCACCGTCAATTTTTCAGCTCGGTGCAAAGTGTCCGGCGGGCGTCTTCTCCCGCGGCCGCCGAGGGACACGGCCGCATAGAGCGGCGGCTTCTGGAAGGGGACAAAGGACTTGACCCCGCGGCAGGAGACGGACCTGACGGTGATGCGCCGGCCTGCTCCGGCGTCGGCCATGGCCGATTCCTTTGAGAACGCCGACTTTTCTTGGAAGGTTGTTGGAGCCGAACTCGTGGGCTGCCGTGGGGAGGCTGGTGGATCTGACTTTGTTTATCCTGCAGCAATCGATTGCAGGTGCTGTGACGTCAGCGTTTGTCTGGTTTATACTCAGATTGGATCATTGGAATCCAGGTGGCTATCTTGCAATTTTGACCTTTTATTAGAATCAATTATTTTGAAGCTTAGTTATTGGTACCGATAATGAGCAAAATTGATGCAAAGCAATTTTTTTTGCAAAATCCTTCTGATTAATGTTTGGTGGATAGTGTAATTAATTCAGAATCCATAAAAATAAAAGTTACTCCTTTAACCATCACTGGAAGAAAGTCTTGCAAAACTTAGTACTAGTACAGCTAGTATTGTAGAGGGCAAATTTATGCTATGGCCTGACTATCTACCAAGGAAACTCCGAGCCTTCGAGCCTTGTTGTGATAGCTGCCATTCCTCTCCCAATTTTGTTCTTTTTTGGCGATGTGTCATGACTACACGTGTCTCCTTCCTCGTTTTCTCCTCCTATTCTATACTTGTTCTTTTTTATCACGCTTTGATGTCCTGTACCCATGGGGTGTGGAACACTCCTTTCTATGCATAAAGTATGTTTTTTTGTGAGATGCATAAAGTATGTGTTGTTGCCGTGGAAGCAACCAGAGAATATCAAGGGTATCTCCAGGATCAAGGAGTTGACCACAAGGAGGGTGAATATGCGACCGTACTTTTAATATTTTCTTGGCAAATTCAAGATCACAGATAAATACTGCCTCCTACTAGTGTTAAAAAAGGTCTTACATTATGAGACGGAGGAAGTATTTCATAAAATGTACAATTGGAAGAGACACCACAAAGCAACTAGCTAGCAAGACACACGGCAACACCAAACTAGATAACTAAGCACAAATAAGAGCGAAGGTAACAATAACCACAAGGCACCGAGACCAAGGTTAGTCTCAAATTTACTTCTTTGAAGGGGAACGAGTCTCCAATGGAGAGGCATGGGGAACGCAAAATATCACCAATGATACAAAGTTCCCCCCTTTCCCCGTCCTTTGAGCCACGACAAACAAAGTCTAAGCTCAAGGTACGCCTTCAAGTGACCTTCAACCTTTACAAAATGTCTGGGGCAACAAAAAACCGGTGTCTCATCCGGTAACATCCGCCCCCTAGGAGTTTCCAAACTACAAGAGTAACAAGATCGAGGGAGGCGGTGAAAAAATTCTCAATTCACAAAAGCCTTGTCAAAAGAGGGGTGCATGTAACTTTAATTGGTAAGAATTGTAAGCTTCCCTCTTAATCCCTCGACTAATGAAGTAAATCGGAGCAAAAGAGAGGGGGGCACAAATGCGGGGGAATGGATATGATTTCAGCTCGAAGGGTTATATGTCTCCACTTGGGATAACAATTTAAATATGTAGGCCCAAAATACACCATAAAAATCAGTTCTCGAGACTCCGCACCAAAAATGAGACTCTGAGTGTACATGTTCCAACATGGTCAAATGGGGTGAGACCTAGGCCAACATGAATGCCCCACACTTGAAGACTACAGACATCATCCCGATACTCCACGGTGTCGGAGACTTCGGGATCTCCTCCAGATACTCTGGCAAAGGGAACATAACTTTTTTTTGGGCCTAGACCCTACGTAATCCTTGGATACTATGGGTCGGCTTGTACATCCTGATACAATGTGTGTGGTAGAATAGTCTCATTCCCATGCTCGAATGCACCCACTAATATATCATATGCACATATCAACTAATGTATCACCTACTAGACAGCTAAAACCAAAAGGTTAAGATTAACAAAATCACAATATGCATCTTGATGTCCAAATGTATGTCCATTTCATTTTAGTTTTACCTTTTTATTTTTTTTGGGTTATGCTATCCATAGGCATGTTGCTTACTACTAAAGAGATATTCCACTCCAGTGACAGAAAGGACGCAAAACTTGAGGTCTGATCCTGTTACACAAAGATTATTACATCCCTAACTACTCAAACAATGTATAGTCTCTCTGTTACTTGTTAGCAAATATTTCCTAATATGTCTCCCAAAGGAATATTTCCCAATATCGACAACCTAAATATTTTGCGCCTTTGCTTTGAATAAATGTCAGACCTTAAGATTAACCTTGTTTGGGACCAATCCCCAAGACCAACAAATTAAGGGTTGTAAATTTGTTTAACTACAAACTAACCAAGTTGTTGATCACCTACTTGGTTTTTTGTACTAATGATAGGAACTTGACATAATTGAACTAGAAATTCCTTACGAAGAAGGGGGCGAATCGTGTGGATCTATGGCGCGGTAAGTTCCTCCCCTTGGGTGGCAAACTGCTACTTACTAAAGTTGTGTGTCCGGTGTCCCTTTGTGTTCCATGTTGTTTTTCTTATATCGGATGAGACCCAAAGGCCCCATACAAAGTGAAGGCTATTGGGGGGGGGGGGGGGGTGGGTGGAGCGGTGCTAAAGCGTATATACCACAAGGTGTTAGCTGATAACCCAAAAGTATAGGGGATCAATTGTAGCCTTTCTCGATAAGTAAGAGTGTAGAACCCAACGAGGAGCTAAAGGTAGAACAAATATTCCCTCAAGTTCTATCGACCACCGATACAACTCTACGCACGCTTAACGTTCACTTTACCTAGAACAAGTATGAAACTAGAAGTACTTTGTAGGTGTGATAGGACAGGTTTGCAAGATAATAAAGAGCACGTAAATAAAATCTAGGGGTTGTTTAGATAAAGACACAACTAAGTTAGTTTTAGTAGAGAGCTTTTTGTCACAAGAAAGTTATTTGTCCCTAGGCAATCGATAACTAGACAGGTAATCATTATTGCAATTTTATATGAGGGAGAGGCATAAGCTAACATACTTTCTCTTCTTGGGCCATATGCACTTATGATTGGAACTCTAGCAAACATCCGTAACTATTAAAGACCATTAAGGTAAAACCCAACCATAGCATTAAAGTATCAAGTCCTCTTTACTCCCATACGCAAATAACCTACTTACTAGGGTATGTGCTTCTGTCACTCACGCCACCCACCATAAGCAAATCATGAACATATTGCAAACCTTACAACGGGGATCCCTCATGCTTGCGCGACACGTTGAGCACCATAGGACAACACCAATAATAAAACATGCAACTCAAACCAATCACGATCATCAATCAACCCATAGGACAAAACGGATCTACTCAAACATCATAGGATAGCCATACATCATTGGGAAATACTCCCTCCGTCCCATAATGTAAGTCCTTTTTTGACTCTATTGTAGTTTCAAAAAACGTCTTACATTATGGGATGGAGGGAGTAATATATAGCGTTGAGCACCATGTTTAAGTAGAGATTACAACGGGGAGAAGAGGTGTTACACCGTTGCATAGAGGGGGAGAGAGTTGGTGATGACAGCGGCAAAGTTGTTGGTGTAGATCGCCATCAGGATGATGGCCCCGACGGTGTTCTGGTGCCACCAGGAGAGAGGGGGAGAGAGCCCCCCTCATTCTTCTTCTTCATTGACTTTTCCCCTAGATGGGAGAAGGGTTTCCCCTCTGGTCCATGGCCTCTATGGCGGCGGAGGGGCGAGAGCCCCTCCGATATTGGATCTCTCTCTGTTTCCTTCTATTTCTGCATTCTCAAATTCTGGCCTTTCACCGTTTCTTAAATTTCCGGAGATCCCTAACTCCGATTGAGCTGAAATTTTAACACAATTTTTATCAGGATATTAGATTTCATGCGCCAGAAGAAGGGCACCAACCGCCTTACGGAGTGACCACAAGGGCCCAGGGTGCGCCCTACCCCCTGGGGCGCGCCCCCTCCCTTGTGGCCCCCTCGGGCATTGTCTCGCGTTGATTCTTTTTCCCAAAAATCACATATATTCCAAAAAAAATCTCCGTAAGTTTTTATCGCATTTGGACTTTGTTTGATATGGATTTTCTGCTAATCAAAAAAGATGCAACAAACAGGAACTAGCACTGGGCACTGGATCAATATGTTAGTCCAAGAAATCATATAAATCGTTGCCAAAAGTATGTAAAAGTTGTAGAATATTGACATCGAACAGTAAAAAATTATAGATACGACGGAGACGTATCAGCATCCCCAAGATTAATTCCTGCTCGTCCTCGAGTAGGTAAATGATAAAAAGATAATTTTTGATGTGGAATGCTACCTAGCATAATCTTGATCATATAATCTAATCATGGCATGAATAATAAGACACGAGTGATTCAAAGCAATAGTCTATCATTTGACATAAAGACAATAATACTCAAGCACACTAATAAAGCAATCATGTCTTTCTCAAAATAACATGGCCAAAGAAAGAATGAAATTTTTGCTATTGCACCTACGCATGATAGTCCTATTATTTTTTTGAATTCTCCCAACTACACTATATCGGAGAAGTTTGCGCTTATTAAGGATTATATTGATGGGTTGCGTTTTACTACTACACATGATGATTTTGATAAATATAATATGCATGTGCTTGCTGCTCCTACTTGCAATTATTATGAAAGAGAAACTACATCTTCGCCTCTCTATGTTTCCAATATGATAAAATTGCAAGAAGTTGTTTATGCTATGTATCGCCTTTACTATCTGTGCATGAATTGTTCTTTTATGACATGCTGATACATAGGAAGAGAGACTTCGATGTTACATGATATATGTTGCTTTGTGCTCACTAGTAAATCACAAATCATTGTTAATTAAAATTGGCTTTGACATACCTTGGGATTCGGACGGATCCATTACTTGAGCACTATATGCCTAGCTTAATGGCTTTAAAGAAAGCGCTGCCAGGGAGACAACCCGGAAGTTTTAGAGAGTCATTAATTTCTGTGTGTGCTTTTGTAAAGTTTAAAAACAAAAAAATAAAGAGGGGAACCTAAAACTTTTCAAAAAGAAAAGTGAAAGTGAGAACTACGAACATCGTTGAAGTGGGGGACGTCCTTGAACTTTGTTCATGCCCATGGAAACTTTGTGAATCTCGATTACAGAAACTTTTCAACAAAAATAATTATACCCATGTACAAATCCATTGTATTATAAAAACAATGTGCCAAGATTAGCCTTTAGGATGATTAGATTGCTTTTTTGGTGTGTGCAGTGAAAAAACAGAAACTTTGGCTGAAGCGCGTGAATTTACATTTTTTACTGGAATGTCAAAAGCTTCTGAAACTTTTTGCACAGTACTTATATACAAATTATTTATTTTTTCCTAATTGTTCAGAATGTTTGGAGTTACAGAAGTATGGTTCATGTTCAGATTACTACAAACTGTCCTGTTTAAGACAGATTCTGTTTTTGATGCATTGTTTCGCTAGTTCTGATGAAACTATCGATTTTATCGGTGGTATAAGCCATGGAGAAGTTATAATACAGTAGCTACAATGCAAAAACAAAATATGAATGGGTTTTCAACAGTACTTACAGTGGTGATTTGTTTTATTATACGAACGGATCACACGCGGGTTTTGTTAAGTTTTGTGTGATTGATGTTTTCAAGTTTTGGATGAGATCATGATGGATGAAGGAAAAAGGAGTGTCATGGATGAAGGAAAAAGGAGTGTCAAGAGCCTAAGCTTGGGGATGCCCGAGGCACCCCAAGATAATATTCAAGGACTCCCAAGCAACTAAGCTTGGCGATGCCCCAGAAGATATACCCTCTTTCTTCTGACAATCATCGGTAATTTTACTTGGAGCTATATTTTTATTCGTCACATGGTATGCGTAAATCTTAGAGTCGTGTGATTTTTATTTTTCTTTTAGTAATGCACCATGTTGGTATGAGATACTCCTTGGTTGATTTATAGAATGCTCTTTGCACTTCACTTATATCTTTTGAGTATAGCTTTATAGAATGCTTCATGTGCTTCACTTATATCATTTGAAGTTTGGATTGCATGTTTCTCTACACATAGAAAACCACCATTTGTAGAATGATCTTTTGCTTCACTTATATTTGTTAGAGCATGGGCATATCTTTTGTAGAAATAATTAAACTCTCTTGCTTCACTTATATCTATTTAGAGAGTCATCAGGAATTGGTCATTCACATGGTTAGTCATAAAATCCTACATAAAACTTGTAGATCACTGAATATGATATGTTTGATTCCTTGCAATTGTTTTGCGATATAAAGATGGTGATATTAGAGTCATGCTAGTGAGTAATTGTGGATTGGTAGAAATACTTGTGTCGAGGTTTGTGATTCCCGAAGCATGCACGTATGGTGAACCGTTATGTGATGAAGTCGGAACAAGATTTATTTTTTAATTGTCTTCCTTATGAGTGGCGGCCGGGGACGAGCGATGGTCTTTCCCTACCAATCTATCCCCCTAGGAGCATGCGTGTAGTACTTTTTTTAGATAGCTAATAGATTTTTGCAATAAGTATGTGAGTTCTTTATGACTAATGTTGAGTCCATGGATTATACGCACTCTCACCCTTCTGCCATTGCTAGCCCCTTCGGCACCGTGCATTGCCCTTTCTCACCTCGGGAGTAGGTGCAAACTTTGTCGGTGCATCCAAACCCCGTGATATGATACCCACTGTCACACATAAGCCTCCTTATATCTTCCTCAAAACAGCCACCATACCTACCTATCATGGCATTTCCATAGCCATTCCAAGATATATTGCCATGCAACTTCCATCATCATCATATACATGACTTGAGAATTCATTGTCATATTGCTTTGCATGATCGTAAGATAGCTAGCATGATATTTTCATGGCTTCTCCATTTTTTAATATCTTTGCTATGCTAGATCGTTGCACATCCTGGTACACCGCCAGAGGCATTCACATAGATTCATGTTTTGTTCTTGTATCGAGTTGTAATATTGAGTTGTAAGTAAATAAAAGGGTGATGACCATAATTATTAGAGCATTGCCCCAGTGAGGAAAGGATGATGGAGACTATGATTCCCCCATAAGTTGGGATGAGACTTCGGACGAAAAATTTAAAAATAAAATAAATAAAGAGCCCAAAAAAGAGAAAACAGAAAAAAATGATGAGAGGAAAAAGAGAAGGGGCAATGCTACTAGCCTTTTACCACACTCGCGCTTCAGAGTAGCACCCTGTTCTTCATATAGAGAGTCTCTTGAGTTATCACTTTCATATACTACTGGGAATTTTCATTATAGAACTTGGCTTGTATATCCGATGATGGGCTTCCTCAATGCCTGAGGTCTTCATGAGCAAGCAAGTTGGATGCACACCCACTTAGTTACAGTTTGAGCTTTCATACACTTATAGCTCTAGTGCATCCATTGCATGGCAATCCCTACTCCTCGCATTGACATCAATTGATGGGCATCTCCATAGTCCGTTGATTAGTCGCGTCGATGTGAGACTTTCTCCTTTTTGTCTTCTCCACAGAACCTCCACCATCATATTCTATTCCACCTATAGTGATATATCCATTGCTCACGCTCATGTATTGCGTGAAAGTTGAAAAGGCTTGAGAACATTAAAAATACGAAACAATTGCTTGGCTTGTCTTCGGGGTTGCACATGATGAAATACTTTATGTGATGAAGATGGAGCATAGCCAGACTATATGATTTTGTAGGGATAACTAATTAACATAAGGAACTGTAGCAAGTTCAGCTCCATACGCATAATTCATATTGGCATCACGGCCACCAGCATAGCAAGCATCAAGTTCATCAAAAAGGGATATTTCAAACGAATCAAAGGGATCATAGAAATTATCATAGCAATCATCCTTCGGTAAGAACGAAGGGAAATTAAACAATGTATGAGATAAAGAGTTACTCTCATTAGAAGGTGGGCACGGGTGATCAATCCGCTCTTCCTCCTTTTGTTCTTCGCTCTCCTCCTCATCTTTTTCAGCCAATGAGCTCACAGTGTCATCAATTTGTTCTTCTATAATTTCCTGCAAAATATTAGTCTCTTCTTGGACAGCGGAGACTTTTTCAATAAATGCATCAATATCGGAACGTATTCATAATTCTCATAGCAATATTGAAGTATAGATAAAATTTCAGGCCTACATCATCATCAAAAGCTTCATACTTTTCAAACAAAGATTCAATTTCATAAGCACCCTTAAAAGCAACATATTCTTCTATTCGTTCCTCATCATAGTAATCATATCTACCATTAGCATAAGAAGCTAAGGTTTCATTATCATTAAATTTGCATGAAAAGGGAAGGTGTGTAGCCTTCATCCTAGAGAAAAAAGTAAAATCATGTCTCTGGCATAAATTCCAAGCATACCAATGCAACATATCAATTTGATCCCATAATAGTTTCTCTTTTTGTGTCAAGTGATTATCCCTAAAGTATTCACGTTGATCCAACGTGTCTCCCATTATATAATTGAATGGGGTTTTCTCAGGATTATTAAAGTAGTGCATAATATCTTTCACATAATGAGCATAGAGGGTTTTAGGAGGTTCCCCATCTCCATGAGTAGCAATTACACACATTTTTTTTGGTATTTCATGTTCCATATCCATAACTAAAAATAGAGAACAACTTAGAACAACAAATAAAATCTATTTAGTGATAAAGCAAACAAGCACACACGAGAATATTCACCCCACGCTATTGCTCCCCGACAACGGCGCCAGAAAATGGCCTTGATAAACCACGAGTATAGGGGATCAATTGTAGACTTTCTCGATAAGTAAGATTGTCGAACCCAATGAGGAGCTAAAGGTAGAACAAATATTCCCTCAAGTTTTATCGACCACCGATACAACTCTACGCACGCTTAACGTTCACTTTACCTAGAACAAGTATGAAACTAGAAGTACTTTGTAGGTGTGATAGGATAGGTTTGCAAGATAATAAAGAGCACGTAAATAAAATCTAGGGGCCGTTTAGATAAAGACACAACAAAGTTAGTTTTAGTAGATAGCTTTTTGTCACAAGAAAATTATTTGTCCCTCGGCAATCGATAACTAGACCGGTAATCATTATTGCAATTTTATTTGAGGGAGAGGCATAAGCTAACATACTTCCTCTTCTTGGGTCATATGCACTTATGATTGGAACTCTAGCAAATATACGTAACTACTAAAGACCATTAAGGTAAAACCCAAACATAGCATTAAAGTATCAAGTCCTCTTTACTCCCATACACAAACAACCTACTTACTCGGGTCTGTGCTTCTGTCACTCACGCCACCCACCATAAGCAAATCATGAACATATTGCAAATCCTACAGCAGGGATCCCTCATGCTTGTGCGACACGGAGAGCACCATAGGACAACACCAATAATAAAACATGCAACTCAAACCAATCACGATCATCAATCAACCCATAGGAAAAAACGGATCTACTCAAACATCATAGGATAGCCATACATCATTGGGAAATAATATATAGCGTTGAGCACCATGTTTAAGTAGAGATTACATGGGGAGAAGAGGTGTTACACCTCTGCATAGAGGGGGAGAGGGTTGGTGATGACGGTGGAAAAGTTGTTGGTGTAGATCGCCGTCACGATGATGGCCCCGGCGGCGTTCCGGTGCCACTGGGAGAGAGGGGGAGAGAGCCCCCCTCCTTATTCTTCTTCCTTGATCTTCCCCCTAGATGGGAGAAGGGTTTGCCCTCTGGTCCATGGCCTCCATGGTGGTGGAGGGGCGAGATCCCCTCCAAGATTGGATCTCTCTCTCCTTTTCCTTCTGTTTCTGCGTTCTCAGATTCTAGCCTTTCACCGTTTCTTAAATTCCCGGAGATCCGTAACTCCAATTGGGCTGAAATTTTAACATGATTTCTATCTGGATATTAGCTTTCTTGCGCCAGAAGAAGGGCAACAACCGCCTTACGGGGTGACCACAAGGGCCCAGGGCGCGCCCTATCCCCTGGGCCGCGCTGAGGGAGTCCTGGATTAGGGGGTGTCCGGATAGCCGAACTATCATCTTTGGCCGGACTCCTAGACTATGAAGATACAAGATTGAAGACTTCGTCCCGTGTCCGCATAGGACTTTCCTTGGCATGGAAGGCAAGCTTGGCGATACGGATATGTAGATCTCCTACCATTGTAACCGACTCTGTGTAACCCTAACCCTGTCTATATAAACCGAGGGGTTTTAGTCCGTACGATGAACAACAATCATACCATAGGCTAGCTTCTAGGGTTTAGCCTCTTTGATCTCGTGGTAGATCTACTCTTGTACTACCCATATCATCAATATTAATCAAGCAGGAGTAGGGTATTACCTCCATCGAGAGGGCCCGAACCTGGGTAAAAACATCGTGTCCCTTGTCTCCTGTTACCATCCGCCTAGACGCACAGTTCGGGACCCCCTACCCGAGATCCGCCGGTTTTGACACCGACACGCGCCCCCTGCCTTGTGGCCCCCCTTGGGCATCGTCTCACATTGATTATTTTTTTCCCAAAAATCACATATATTCCAAAAATATCTCTGTGAGTTTTTATCGCGTTTGGACTCCGTTTGATATGGATTTTCTGCGAAACGAAAAACATGCAACAAACAAGAACTGGCACTGGACACTGGATAAATATGTTAGTCCAATAAAATCATAATTTTTTTTGCCAAAAGTATGTAAAAGTTGTAGAATATTGGCATGGAAAAATAAAAAATTATAGATACGACGGAAACGTATCATTAGCCAAAGAGTTTGAGGTGCTAGGGGTTCATTTACACTAAACTTATGAAGATTGATCTCATGTTGAAATAAATTATAAGCCAGCCCAGCATGAGCCAGGGCTTTTGGCTGACATATCCATATCAAAATACCTTTAAATAAATGCCCCTTTTGGTCGGGATAATAGAAGGGGCTCCCAACAGTGAAATTATATCCAAAGGTCAAACAATTTCTTCGGGATTGGGGGCAAACATTATTTGGTCAACAAAAATTCTACTAGTATCTAACACGACTAGTGCGTTGGGCAGGGACCCTAAGGTGTAGATTTACATACTTGCTTTATGTTGCTACTTGCCCTCTCGTGTTCGTTGACCAAGGCTTCACAGTTGATTCTATGGTTGGCATGTTGAATTTTTGAGGGGTTTCAAGCATAACAAAGTGATGAAACGAACAAACTTGTGCAGGAAAATTGATGGCATTTGTCCGGGCGGTCTAACATGATATCTTGGGGGCTAGAAGGGTCGACACAATTTTCCCCATTTTCTGCCTACCACTCCATTTTTCAAACTCCGTCTTAGCATTTTTCTTGTGCAAAATATGGCATGTGCTCATGTGCTACTTCTTGAGCTTGCGTTGGTTTTCCCTTGAAGAGGAAAGGGTGATGCAGCAAAGTAGAGATAAGTATTTCCCTCAGTTTGAGAACTAAGGTATCAACCCAGTAGGAGACAACACACAAATCACCGAATACCTGCACAAACAATCAAACAACTTGCACCCAACGCGATAAAGGGGTTGTCAATCCCTTCACGGTTATTTGCAAAAGTGAGATATGATAGAGATAGATAAACGATAAAGTAATTTTTTTGGTATTTTTGGTTTATAGATCGAAAAGTAAAAGATTGCAAAATAGTAGATCGAAGACTAATATTATGGAAAAGAGACCCGAGGGCCATAGTTTTCACTAGAGGCATCTCTGAAGATAGAAAATAATACGGTGGGTGAACAAATTACTGCCGAGCAATTGATAGAAAAGCACAAAGTTATGACGATATCTAAGGCAATGATCATGAATATAGGCATCATGTCCGTGTCAAGTAGACCGAAATGATTCTGTATCTACTACTCTTACTCCACACATCGACCGCTATCCAGCATGCATCTAGAGTATTAAGTTCATAAAGAACGGGGTAACGCATTAAGCAAGATGACAAGATGTAGAGGAATTAACTCAAGCAATATGATGAAAAACCCATCCTTTTATCCTCGATGGCAATAATACAATACATGCCTTGCTTCCCCTACTGTCACTGGGAAAGGACAACGTAAGATTGAACCCAAAGCTAACCACTTCTCCCATTGCAAGAAAAACCAATCGAGTTGGCCAAACCAAACCGATAGTTCGAAGAGAATTAAAAAGATATCAAATCATGCATATAAGAATTCAAAGAAGATTCAAATAATATTCATAGATAAGATGATCATAAATCCACAATTCATCGGATCTCGGCAAACGCACCAAAAAAAGTATTACATCGAATAGATCTCCAAGAACATCGAGGAGAATATGGTATTGAGAATCACAAAGAGAGAAGAAGCCATCTAGCTACTAGCTATGGACCCGTAGGTCTGTGGTAAACTACTAACGCTTCATCGGAAGGGCAATAGAGTTGATGTAGAAGCCCTCCATGATCGAATCCCCCTCCGGCAGGGTGTTGGAAAAGGTACCTAGATGGGATCTCACGGGTACAGAAGGTTGCGGCGGTGGAAAAGTGTTTTCGTGGATGCCTCTGGTGGTTTGGGGATATATGGGAATATATAGGCGAAAGAATTAGGTCAGAATGTGCACGAGGGGCCCACAAGGGTGGGGGCCGCGCCTTACCCCCTGGGGGAGCCCTCCGTCCTTGTGGCCGCCTCGTGGCTCCTCTGACTTCATCTCCAAGTCTCTTGGTTGTCTTTTGGTCCAAGAAAAATCATCGTGAAGGTTTTATTCCGTTTGGACTGTGTTTGGTATTCCTTTTCTGCGAAACTCAAAAACAGGAAAAAAACAGGAACTGGCACTGGGCTCTAGGTTAATAGGTTAGTCCCAAAAATAATATAAAATAGCATATTAATGCATACAGAACATCCAAAACAGAGAATACAATAGCATAGAACAATAAAAAATTATACAACATATCAAGCATCCCCAAGCTTAATTCCTGCTCGTCCCCGAGTAGGTAAATGATAAAAACAGAAATTTTGATGTGGAATGCTACCTAACATATTTATCCATGTAATTTTATTTATTGTGGCATGAATGTTCAGATCCGTAAGATTCAAAACAAAAGTTTAATATTGACATAAAACAATAATACTTCAAGCATACTAACAAGGCAATTATGTCTTCTCAAAATAACATGGCCAAAGAAAGCTTATCCCTACAAAATCATATAGTCTGGCTATGCTCCATCTTCATCACACAAAATATTCAAATCATGCACAACCCCGATGACAAGCCAAGCAATTGTTTCATACTTTTGATGTTCTCCAACTTCTTTAACTTTCACGCAATACATGAGCGTGAGCCATGGACATAGCACTATAGGTGGAATAGAAGGTAGTTGTGGAGAAGACAAAAAGAAGGAGATAGTCTCACATCAACTAGGCGTATCAACGGGCTATGGAGATGCCCATCAGTAGATATCAATGTGAGTGAGTAGGGATTGCCATGCAACAAATGCACTAGAGTTATAAGTTTATGAAAGCTCAAAAGAAACTAAGTGGGTGTGCATCCAACTCGCTTTGTGTGATTGAAGTTTTCAAGTTTTGGGTTATTTTACGATGGATGATAGAAGGATAGAAGAGCCTAAGCTTGGGGATGTGATACATCCATTTTGCATCATGCTTTTATATCGATATTTATTGCATTATGGGCTGTTATTACACGTTATGTTACAATACTTATGCCTATTCTCTCTTAGTTTACAAGGTTTACATAAGGAGGGAGAATGCCGTCAATTTGGAATTACAATTTGGAAAAGGAGCAAATATTAGAGACCTATTCTACATAACTCCAGAAGTCCTGAAACTCCACAAAAGTCATTTTTGGAAATAATAAAAAATATTGAGCGGAAGAAGTTCACCAGAGGGGGACCCACCTGGCCACGAGGGTGGGGGGCGCGCCCTACCCCCAGGGCGCGCCCCCTGCCTCGTGGGCCCCCTGTTGGCTCTTCGATGGCCATCTTCTGCTATATGAGGTCTTTCGTCAAGGGAAAAATCATAAGCAACCTTTCGGGACGAGACTCCGCCGCCACGAGGCGGAACCTTGGCGGAACCAATCTAGGGCTCCAGCAGAGCTGTTCTGCCGGGGACACTTCCCTCCGGGAGGGGGAAATCATTGCCATCGTCATCACCAATGCTCCTCTCATTGGGAGAGGGCAATCTCCATCAACATCTTCACCAGCACCATCTCCTCTCAAAACCCTAGTGAAGGAAATATGCCCTAGAGGCAATAATAAAGTTATTATTTATTTCCTCATATCATGATAAATGTTTATTATTCATGCTAGAATTGTATTACCCGGAAACATAATACATGTGTGAATACATGGACAAACATAGTGTCACTAGTATGTCTCTACTTGACTAGCTCGTAAATCAAAGATGGTTAAGTTTCCTAACCATAGACATGAGTTGTCATTTGATTAACGGGATCACATCATTAGGAGAATGATGTGATTGACTTGACCCATTCCGTTAGCTTAGCACTTGATCGCTTAGTATGTTTCTATTGCTTTCTTCATGACTTATACATGTTCCTATGACTATGAGATTATGTAACTCCCGCTTACGGAGGAACACTTTGTGTGCTACCAAACGTCACAACGAATCGGGTGATTCTAAAGGTGCTCTACAGGTGTCTCCGAAGGTACTTGTTGAGTTGACATATTTTGAGATTAGGATTTGTCACTCCGATTGTCGGAGAGGTATCTCTGGGCCCTCTCGGTAATGCACATCACTATAAGCCTTGCAAGCAATGTAGCTAATGAGTTAGTTACGAGATGATGCATTACGTAATGAGTAAAGAGACTTGCCGGTAACGAGATTGAACTAGGTATTGGATACCGACGATCGAATCTCGGGCAAGTAACATACCGATGACAAAGGGAACAACGTATGTTGTTATGCGGTTTGACCGATAAAGATCTTCGTAGAATATGTAGGAGCCAATATGAGCATCTAGGTTCCGCTATTGGTTATTGACCGGAAATGTGTCTCGATCATGTCTACATAGTTCTCGAACCCGTAGGGTCCGCACGCTTAAGGTTTCGTTGAGAATTTTATTATGAGTTTATAAGTTTTGATGTACCGAAGGTTGTTCAGAGTCCCGGATGTGATCACGGACTTGACAAGGAGCCTCGAAATGGTCGAGACATAAAGATTGATATATTGGACGACTATATTTGGACACCGGAAAGGTTCCGGGTGAGATTGGGACAATACCGGAGCTCCGGGAGGTTATCGGAACCCCCGGGAGGTATATAGGCCTTATTGGGCCTTAGTGAAAAGGAGGGGAAAGGAGCAAGGGAGGCCCCCCAAGCCCAATCCGAATTGGGAGGGGGGTCGGCCCCCCTTTCCTTCCTCCCTCCTTCCTCTTCCTTCCCTCTCCCTCTCCTAATAGGAAAGGGGGGAGTCCTACTCCCGGTGGGGGTTGGACTGCCTCCTAGGGCGCGCCACCCCCTTGGCCGGCCCCCTCCTCCACTCCTTTATATACAGGGGAGGGGGCACCCCATAGACACAACAATTGATCTCTTGATCTCTTAGCTGTGTGCGGTGCCCCCCTCCACCATAGTTCTCCTCGATAATATTGTAGTTGTGCTTAGGTGAAGCCCTGCAACAGTAGAACATCAAGACCGTCATCACGCCGTCGTGCTGACGGAACTCTTCCCCGACATTCTACTGGATTGGAGTACGGGGAACGTCATCGAGCTGAACGTGTGTGTCGGTTTCAAAACCGGCGGATCTCGGGTAGGGGGTCCCGAACTGTGCGTCTAGGCGGATGGTAACAGGAGACAAGGGACACGATGTTTTTACCTGTGTTCGGGCCCTGTCGATGGAGGTAAAACCCTACTCCTGCTTGATTAATATTGATGATATGGGTAGTACAAGAGTAGATCTACCACGAGATCAGAGAGGCTAAACTCTAGAAGCTAGCCTATGGTATGATTGTTGTTCGTCCTACGGACTAGAACCCTCCGGTTTATATAGACACCGAATAGGGTTAGGGTTACACAGAATCGGTTAGAATGGTAGGAGATCTACATATCCGTATCGCCAAGCTTGCCTTCCACGCCAAGGAAAGTCCCATCCGGACACGGGACGAAGTCTTCAATCTTGTATCTTCATAGTCCAGGAGTCCGTCCAAAGGTCATAGTCCGGCTATTCGGACACCCCTAATCTAGGACTCCTCGGTAGCTCCCTGAACCAGGCTTCAACGACAGCAGAGTCCGGGCGCGCATATTGTCTTCGGCATTGCAAGGTGGGTTCCTCCTCCGAATACTTCGTAGAAGATTTTGAACACAAGGATAGTGTCCGGCTCTGCAAAATAAGTTCCACATTCCACCGTAGAGAGAATAATATTTACACAAGTTCAATATGCTGACGTATTCCGCAGCATGACATCACACCACGGCCAAGCCTTTATTCGAATCGTTTTCTTGTCCCACCTCGGTAGCGTTTAGCGAGGCGGTTTCCTTGGCACGTCTTGTCAAAGCAGAGATCATGTCCCCTTATTCCGGGATTCTCATCAATACGGGCGTGGGTAACCCAACCGCGCCATTGATTACGGCGCTTGGGAGATAAGCGAGTTTTATCAGGCCAGTGGGGACGCATAGCTTTGTCCGTCCATATAAGGGGATAAAGATCCACTCTTTCACACACGCCTTCTTCCTCCTTTGCTTATCCATTTCACAAGACTTTTCGAGCTCCAGCGCCTAAGTCCGCACATCCCACCTCAACCTTCTCCAACGATGTCCGGAGTGGGAGGCATGTGGATGGCCTCCTCCGTCACGGAGGGGCACATCAAAAAGCTGCGGAAGGCCGGATACTTGTCCGGCGACATCGCGCATAGGCTCCCCAACAAGGGGCAGCTCATCCCCACCCCAGGCCCCATGAGAGGGTGGTGTTCCTCCCCCACTTCCTCCATGAGACTAGGGTTTCCACTTCACCCATTAAATGCAGGGGCTCATGTTCTACAACGACCTAGATTTCCATGATCTGGCCCCAATTTCATCCTCAACATCTCGGCGTTTATCGTGGGTGTGCGAAACCTTCCTGCATCCAGCCCCACTTGACTTATGGCTGAAGACCTTCAATGTCAAGCCGTAGGTAGTGGGCGGCCGCCAAGCGGAGTGCGGAGGTGCCATGGTGGGCAGGATGGCCAACGTCCTATGGCTCAAGGGCTCCTTTGTGGAGACCATAAAAGGGTGGCAATCGGGGTGGTTCTACATCACCAAGCCGCGCGACTCTCAATGGGCGGCGGCCCCTGAATTCCGATCTGGCTTCCCTACACGGCTCACCTCATGGAAAGAGACGTGCCTAATGTGGGGTAATTCGGAAGAGCTGGCCGGACTCCAAACCTGCGTCTGAAACCTGGTGGACAAGAATCTCAAGCTTGTCAACGTAATCCAGGTGATGCTCATCCGCCGGATTCTCCCATGCCAGCAACGGGCCTTCAACTTTTGGGAGTTTGATCTGGCAGATCACCGAACCTTGAGCCGGCTCTTCGACACTACGTATGAAGATGCCTGGAAGGTGCTGTTCAAGGGCGCCGAAGCTCCCGCATCGCTGCCGAAGATCGCGGATTCAGCTCGCAGCATCAAGACAGCGAGGTAAGTTATTCTACCTTTACGGGAATCTTTTTTCATAGTTTGACTCTATGCGGGATCTAAAACTCCCTCACCTTTGACAGGACTGGCTGAAGACGTCCGGACAGATCGACTCTCTGGCTCCCTTGCCAGAAGACCCAACGGACGCCCGATTGACGAGGCTGCTGGTTCCGGCACCTCACGTGGTGCCGGAAAAGAAGGCCAAGAAGAAGGCCACGGGAACTCGAAGGAGTTCCCGGCGCCAGGTGCTATCGGACTCATCGTCCGATGACGCCGAGGCGGACTCCTCCCGCGAAGACGAGGAGGAGGAAAAAGAGGCCTCTCCCCCAGCGGGGGGAGAGACGAAAAGGAAGGCCGCCCCAACTGGGGAGGCCGAAGGGTCCAAGAAGGAAAGGACCCTTCCTCCGGACTACACCGCCAATGCCGTCGACGACGAAGAGGGTGGGCTCCAAGCCCCTGGCAAAATCGTAAGTGTCCGGACAGCAGAATAACTCATGGCGTTCCATTTGTCGCACATCATCTTATAACGCCGGATATAACCATGCAGCCCGCCCAAGGATGGGCTCGACGATTCGTCGAGCGGCTCCCTAGATTCGTCAGAGGTGAATAGCACCTCACTTCCAACCGCCTCGTCTCCTCCCGGCCTTGATGACGCCGGGTGGAGTCCCAAAAGGGGCCCAGCCAGAGGAGGTGGCTATGGAGGTGCCGCAAAGGCGACCTCCGAATCCGGGCTCAAGGGGATAAAACCCCGAAGGGCTTCAAGTCCGACCTGTCTTGGGACTGCATCAAACCTTTAGTGGTTCCGGAGTCCAACAGGTGACCCTTCGTAAGAAGGGCAAGGCTATGACGCCGGTGACCTCCGTCCAACCGGAGGCACCGGATGATTTGATGGAGGCGCTTAACGGCGCTTCCATCGACGAGGAGCACCGCACTGTTATGAGTGCGGTGAGCCAGAAAGTTCAGTCCGCCAAGAGCGGGCTGACTGAAGCCTGTGCCAGCCTTCTAACAGTCTTTGAGGTATGTATTTAAGATATGTAAAAATATTACCGCATAGACAGTAGCCCCTGATGCTCAATTTGGTGTTCGGAAAGAAATAGCTGAACTGAGGATCTAAAAAGATATACGCAGGAGTCTAACATAAGTATGTCAATATGGGAATGCAGGCTCTTGCTTGACCTCTGCCGCATGTTGCGGAGGTTGATGCATTAAGCAGAGCCTCGAGCGGTCCGAGAACGAGTTCGGACTTTCAAAAAGCAGCTCGAGGACAAGGAAGGTAAGTAATACCTTATGGGAGTATTTAAAAGATGTGTTTGCAAAAATGACAGGAATAACGTGAATATTGCAGGGCCACGAGCGAGGTGGCGACCACTGAAGGAAGCGGTGTCGGGCCGAAAGCAATGCGGCCATGAACGCACCGAGCGAGAGAAGCAGGAGGCGCGGGTGGCGAAGGTACGGCAAGAGCTCCAGGCTCTCGTGAAAAAACATGAGAGTTTGGAGCGTGACTCAAAGACTCGAGAGTCCGAGCTCGCCTCGGCCCTTGAGAGCGCCAAAGCCGCTAAGGCCGGAGCACAAAAAGCCCTCCAGAAAATTGAGGCGATGAAGAAGATAGCGGCGGGTAAGGCATTCTATTTGCAAAGCAAGCATGTGAAAGTGAATTATCTGTTACTTACCCGAATCCGGAGCTCTCCAGGGGCATTCACAGATCTTTCCCGCAGTGTGTCTGATGCTGCCGTATTCTACCGAGCCGAAGAGGGAAGCTCGACGGAGAAGGTGTTCTGGTTTCAGTATGCTGAGGCCGGACACCCGGTGCCCTTAAGCGACCAGTTGAAGCAGCTGGTCGAGCTCCATAAGGTGGCCGAACAGGCCATGAAAGGCCTCATAGTTTGGCTGTGGCCTAAGGAAGCCATGCTCGGGAGCTACTTCGGGCTGGTGAGTCGGCTGGTAGACGCCTATCCATGGGTTGAAGTCATCAAGCGCTCCGTCTGCATCGAAGGTGCCCGTAGGGCCCTTGCCTTGCTAAGGTGCACTGGGGCAAGATGGACGCTGAGAAGCTTGTGACGGACGGACCACCACCGAAGAAGGAGCATCACAAGCCCGAAATGTATTGTGAGGGCGTCCTGAAGGGTGCCTGCCTTATAGCGGATGAATGCTCTAAAGATACAATTTTTGAGTAGACTCGCATTTGTTATCCTGTACGCTGAAAACTTGTTCATATGCGCTAAGCAACACTTTTGAATTTAAAATATTACCTTTTGTGCGGCCGTTTATCAAATTTGAGAGATGGCGAGTCGTCGGCTTCAGCCCCCATGCCACGAGTGTTGGGGTGTTCGGGATAAACTTGAGCGCTCTTGTTCCCATTCTTGGGTCCTTCGAGGGAGGCGGTCAACACAACGAACAAGGCAACCGGACTATAATGCTTGAACACTCTCACTTAGCCATAGAATTCTATAATTTTAAATTTGGTGAAGCCCCGGTATTCGGAAGACCGAAGTTCGGGCGCTATCCACGCCTAGGCCGGACAATGCCGACTCCTCGCTCTAAGCGGCATAAGTCTTTAGGGACTCGAAAACCTCTCGAACAGCGACCGGCTCTCACCCTATCATGACGATCACTTTTAGCTTTCTCCACTGAGGTGCTTAACCCGGCTCAACCGGGGCACAATCGCAGTGGTTCTCCCAGCGCTACCTTAGCCGATATAACGGAACATAAGGTACCAAAACATGGGAGCCGGGCAAACCCAACTATTGACCCAAGACATGATTCGGAGCCGATGCATATAATGCTATAAGTTCGGGTGCCGACTTGTGAAAGTGTTCGGACTTATCACACCATATTGTGGGGTACTTAAGACCCTGGTGTATTGCCCGTACCAAAGAGTACGGTTGCACAATGTCATAAATGAACATATATATAGAAAAAGGGAATTCAATAATAGGCGGAAGCTATATATTGTTTATTCAAAAGGGCTGCGATGAAGCGAGCGATACAAATAGGGCGATAAGCAAGGGACGAGACTTTTTAACATGTCTCCCTCGAGGGGTAAGCCGCGGGATGGTGTGTAAAATAGATATATTGCTCATAATAGAGACCACCTGGACACTCGATGTAGCTTTCTGCTTCCCTAGCCGTTGCATCGTGTGTTCGGCGATTCTAATGCCGGACAGGGCTTCGTGAGAACGGAGTCCTGAAAGTAAAAAAAAAAGAATGACACAATCGGGAGCCCCTGGTGTGGTTGAGCCGCATTCTGGGCATGCCGTGGTCGTGCCCCTTCCCCTATGCCCATGGTATTTCCAGAGCGTAATTATGTACGCGTAATACTGGTTTCGCAATTTCGCGAGGGCTAGGGCTTGGGCCGCATTGCTATGCGTGCTCGGAACGTGCCAGACGGTCTAGTTGTAGGTTACTCCGGGCGCGCTTGACGGTGTCTGGACGTTTAATAGCCGGACTCGAGAATTGCCTTAAGAGGCTGCTTTGTGCTTCCGCCGCGAGGGCCACCGTATGCTCCTCCGTCCGGAGAGAGCGTTCGGTGTTTCCATTGACCGTAATGACTCCTCGAGGACCTGGCATCTTGAGCTTGAGATATGCGTAGTGCGGCACCGCATTGAACTTTGCAAATGTGGTTCGTCCGAGCAGTGCATGATAGCCGCTGCGGAATGGGACTATGTCGAAGATTAACTCCTCGCTCCAGAAGTTATCCGGGGATCCGAAGACCACTTCAAGTGTAACTGAGCCTGTACAGTTGGCCTCTACACCAGGTATGATGCCTTTAAAGGTCATCTTTGTGGGTTTAAACCTTGATGGGTCTATGCCCATTTTGTGCACTGTATCCTGATAAAGCAGGTTCAGGCTGCTGCCGTCGTCCATTAGGACTCTAGTGAGGTGAAATCCGTCGATGATTGGGTCTAGAACCAATGCGGCGAATCCGCCATGGCGGATGATAGTGGGGTGGTCCCTTCGATCAAAAGTGATCGGGCAGGAAGACCATGGGTTGAACTTTGGGGCGACTGGCTCCATCGCATATACGTCCCTTAGTGCACGCTTCCGCTCCCTTTTGGGTATGTGGCTTGCGTATATCATGTTCACCATCCGCACTTGCGGGGGGAAGCCCTTCTGTCCTCTATTGTTCGGCGGCCGGGGCTCCTCCTCGTCATCTCTATGCAACCCCTTGTCATTGTTTTCGGCATTTAACTTGCCTGCCTGCTTGAACACCCAACAATCCTTGTTGGTGTGATTGGCTGGATTTTTGGGGGTGCCATGTATCTGGCACGAGCGATCGAGTATTCGGTCCAAATTGGACGGGCCTGGAGTATTTCTTTTAAATGGCTTTTTCCCTGACCGGGTTTAGAGCCTCTGAATCCGGCATTGCCGGCCATATCCTCAGCATTATCGCCGTTAATGCAGCGCTTGTGCTTGTTGCGACGCGACCTGCCACTGCTGTTCTTGGTATCCGAATTACCAGGGCTCTTGGTCATGTTGTTACTACGAGCTAGCCAGCTGTCCTCTTCCGCGCAAAAGCGGGTCATGAGTGTTGTGAGGGCTGCCATGGATTTCGGCTTTTCCTGTCCTAGGTGCCGGGCAAGCCACTCGTCGCAGATGTTGGTTTGAAGGCTGCAAGGGCCTTGGCATCCGGACAATCGACGATTTGATTTTTCTTGGTTAGGAACCGTGTCCAGAATTGTCTGGCCGATTCCTCTGGCTGCTGAATTATGTGGCTTAGGTCATCGGCGTCGGGTGGTCGCACATATGTGCCCTGGAAATTGTCGAGGAATGCGGCTTCCAGGTCTTCCCAACAACCAATTGACTCTGCTGGCAAGCTGTTAAGCCAATGCCGGGCTGGTCCTTTAAGCTTGAGTGGGAGGTATTTGATGGTGTGTGGATCATCACCGCGGGCCATGTGGATGTGAAGGAGATAGTCCTCGATCCAAATCGCAGGATCTGTTGTGCCATCGTATGATTCAATGTTTACGGGTTTGAAACCCTCAGGGATTTGATGATCCATCACTTTATCTGTGAAGCATAGTGGGTGTGCGGCGCCTCTGTATTGGGCTATATCACAACGCAGCTCAAATGAGCTTTGTCTCGTGTTCGTCCCGGCGGAGTTGCCATATCCGGCGTGATTATAAATCACGTGTCGTGGGCGCCCACGCGATCCGTAGATCGATCTTGTTTGCCTTGCCTTGTCCTCCAATATATCTCGCAGTCTGGCGCATTTCCCCGCCTTTGTATTTTTTGAGCTGACGGTGTGCGGCTTGAGTTGAGGGCCGAGAGGCCTCTTCCGTCAGCGGCCACGAGGTGGCCGGTCAGCCATATCATGCACTGGTGATGTAGGTTTAGGTGCTTCCTCCTCTAATCGGGGTAGCAGCCTGCGTCTTGGGTAGGTCTTGGAGGGGCGCTTGAGTTCATACTCTTCTGCCGCAAGGACTTCAGTCCATCTGTCAGTTAGCTAATCTTGGTCAGCTCTAAGCTGTTGCTGCTTTTTCTTGAGGCTGCTTGCCGTGGCCATGAGCCTGCATTTGAAACGCTCTTGTTCGACGGGATCCTCGGGCACGACGAATTCGTCGTCGTCGAGGCTTGCCTCATCTTCGGAGGGAGGCATGTAATTATCGTCCTCTACCTCTTTTTCTACCGCTCTCTCATGAGGGCTGGCTTCTCCATCCTCCTGCGCTGAATCTTGCTGGAGGGGGTTGTCTTCGACATTGTCCAGGGTGTTATTGTCTCCCGTGCCGGAATCACCGTTTTTGCTGTGGCGGGATTTAGAGCGGCGCCGCTGACGCCGGCGCTTAGGCTGTTTCTTGGAGGGGTCATCCTCCGCTGATCCATCGCCATTCCAAGACCTTAGTGAATTCAAAATGTTGCCGAAGGGCGAGTGCTGAAAGATGTCCGCGATAGTGAATTCCATGATCGGCGCCCAGTCGGATTCGATTGGCAGGGGCGCGGAAGGCTCGGAGTCCGGCACCTTGGAGTTACGAGCTTCACAAAGGATGGGGTAGGTGTATGGCTCAATCATTGTAGAGATCGCAGCCCCCGAGGCGGTGTCCAGCCACCCGTCCTCGATTGGCGCGGTCGGCTCCGAGCTAAAGGTCGGAGCAGACTCTGGTGCGGCCTCCAGGACACTATTCGGCGGCAGAGCTAGATCATGCCCCTCGTGATGGTCTGGCGGCGCTTGGGCGTGGCTCGAACCCATCGAAGATCAAGTCTCCGCGGATGTCAGCCGTGTAGTTCAAACGTCCAAATCTGACCTGATGGCCAGGGGCGTAGCTTTCAATCTGCTCCAGATGGCTGCGAATTGGCCCATAGCATAACGCCCGAATACAAAGATCTGTTCGGGGAGAAAAGTCTCACCCTGGAGCGCATCATTGTTGATGATCGGAGGAGCCATCGGGCCTAAAGATGACGACAGAGAGGAACTCTCAATGAAAGCACCAATGTCGGTGTCAAAACCGGCGGATCTCGGGTAGGGGGTCCCGAACTGTGCATCTAGGCGGATGGTAACAGGAGACAAGGGACACGATGTTTTACCTGTGTTCGGGCCCTCTCGATGGAGGTAAAACCCTACACCTGCTTGATTAATATTGATGATATGGGTAGTACAAGAGTAGATCTACCACGAGATCAGAGAGGCTAAACCCTAGAAGCTAGCCTATAGCATGATTTTTGTTCGTCCTACGGACTAGAACCCTCCGGTTTACATAGACACCGAATAGGGTTAGGGTTACACAGAGTCGGTTGCAATGGTAGGAGATCTACATATCAGTATCGCCAAGCTTGCCTTCCACGCCAAGGGAAGTCCCATCCGGACAAGAGACGAAGTCTTCAATCTTGTATCTTCATAGTCCAGGAGTCCGGCCAAAGGTCATAGTCCGGCTATCCGGACACCCCCTAATCCAGGACTCCCTCAGTGTGCAAGAACTCGGAGGTGCCGTAGTTTCGGTGCTTGATCGGTCGGGCCATGAAGACGTACGACTACATCAACTGCGTTGTGCTAACGCTTCCGCTTCTGGTCTACGAGGGTATGTGGATACACTCTCCCCTCTCGTTGCTATGCATCACCATGATCTTCCGTGTGCGTAGGATTTTTTTTGAAATTACTACGTTCCCCAACAGTGGCATCCGAGCCTAGGTTTTTATGCGTTGATGTTATATGCACGAGTAGAGCACAAGTGAGTTGTGGGCGGTACAAGTCATACTGCTTACCAGCATGTCATACTTTGGTTCGGCGGTATTGTTGGATGAAGCGGCCCGGACCGACATTACGCGTACGCTTAAGCGAGACTGGTTCTACCGACGTGCTTTGCACATTGGTGGCTGGCGGTGTCAGTTTCTCCAACTTTAGTTGAACTGAGTGTGGCATACGCCCGGTCCTTGAGAAGGTTAAAACAACACTAACTTGACGAACTATCATTGTGGTTTTGATGCATAGGTAAGAACGGTTCTTGCTCAGCCCGTAGCAGCCACGTAAAACTTGCAACAACAAAGTAGAGGACGTCGACTTGTTTTTGCAGGGCATGTTGTGATGTGATATGGTCAAGACGTGATGCTATATTTTATTGTATGAGATGATCATGTTTTGTAACCGAAGTTATCGGCAATCTGGCGAGAGCCATATGGTTGTCTTTTTATTGTATGCAATGCAATCGCCCTGTAATTGCTTTGCTTTATCACTAAACGGTAGCGATAGTCGTAGAAGCAATAGTTGGCGAGACAACAGCGATGCTACGATGAAGATCAAGGTGTCGCGCTGGTGACGATGGTGATCATGACGGTGCTTCGGAGATGGAGATCACAAGCACAAGATGATGATGGCCATATCATATAACTTATATTGATTGCATGTGATGTTTATCCTTTATGCATCTTATCTTGCTTTGTTTGACGGTAGCATTATAAGATGATCACTCGCTAAATTTCAAGATAAAAGTGTTCTCCCTGAGTATGCACCGTTGCCAAAGCGTGCCCAGACATGTCACGACCGGTTTTCCGGGTAATAATTTCTAGAAAATGGCCGTTGTGCTCACCAGCCCTAGGATTACTGTTAGCTGATGAGGCACCAACTTGATGCAGAAATTCCAAGCAAAATACAAAAAAATTATGTAGTACAAGACCATTCTGGCCTATGAGTACAACAAATGGTTTCTAGTGGTTGATGGCGGAAGCGGTTTGTGGATCATCAGTGTCTATGGGACTCCATTTCCCACAAGAACAGCTGACCAGGATAACTCCTATCTTCGCCGGGCTGCGGTCTCCGTTGCTTAGGTTCCGGGGCGATCATCGCAACGCTCCTCTCCATGAAAGAAATCTGGCCAAGACAATAGCCAGGGACAAGCCAGTGAGTACTTTGAATGTACTCGAAACATTATGAACACAGGTATAATATAAATGATAATCATGCACTGAAATATTCTATGATCACATCGTCAGTCATAAAATAAAATCTCTGATGCATGCGAGCAGGTTATTTATATGCAACATGGATATGCAATAATGTGGTAAAAAAATAACATGCACCGATCGGGTGTCTGAAGCGACGCCTCGAAAGGATCATGATACGAAGCATGCCTCAGTCGGGCGTCTAAGCGACACCACATAAAGGGCTTATAAGGTAAATAAATAACAAGCATGCCACGCGATTAGCGTCGTGGTGACACCACATAAAGGGCTTATAAGGTAAATAAATAACAAGCATGCCACAGTCGTTCGTCTGTGCGACACCACATAAAGGGCTTATAAAGTAAATAAATAACAAGCATGCCACAGTCGGGCGTTTGTGCGACACCACATAAAGGGCTTATAAAGCTAATACATTCATAGTGAATATCCAGGAGGTAGAACCGTCCCAAGGATACTCAATAATTCAAATAATATAATGGGTTAGTCCAAAATAAAGATACACATAATCATCACAAGTCATCAGTCGTGATCCAAGTTCTGATTTAGTAGTTTCTCCTCCGAAGACCGACACTAAGACCGACACTTGACCCATCCCAGACTGTAGTCCTTAACCATGGACACGACTATTTGAATAGGTTTAAGCTCTGCAGAGGGTGTACTCTTTACCCATGAGTAACGGATTCCTTTAGTCCATCGGGACTAATTCCATCTACGGTCTTTTAATTGAAAACACACCTGACTTGCACACACCAGCTTAACTTACCGGTGTCTAGAATCACCCACGACACCTGTCAAGCAAAACTCTAAGTGGGGAGGCTACAACCTCGCGTAGCATGGGATCAAATTTATATCGCGCGCTCTAAGGGGTGTCCTCTTGGTCCCAACCGGAAACACCCATGCCCCGGACCAGGTGGCATGCCTACCAGATGCAGCCGGTATCTTCCACCATGGCCTCTCCATGCGGTGTGTGCCAAGAAAGGGGTTGACAACTTACTGAACCATACCCTACCTGCGGCAGGGACGAGTGGTAGTACGAAACAAGTATGGGGGTTACTGGAACAAGACTCGATCTATGGTCGACTCAGGAGGTTTATAAATTCCCAGCATGATAAGAGTAACCAATATATATTCCGACTAACACAATCACCACTCATTATATTTCACCATACCATACCGGACATAACCGTCCCGACGGAGACCGGAGACAAGCATCATGCCTACCCAAGGCAGAGGCTTTTCCGGGTTTCTTTCCGGCATGCATGCAAGGCATTCGAGGGTGAATATCATCACAAGTATATCTGTTTCCAACAGCAAGGAAAATCTCCAATATGCATTCATGCAAATGATCGCGTCACCACATAAAATAACAAGTTCTCCGAAATAAGGTGGTGTTATAATCGTGTCAACCAACACATCAAAAATATTATGCCAGGGTTCAGGATGCTTGCCTTCAAGTTGTGGAGGGGTGAGGTGCTCTCCAAAACTTTTGAAAGTTTGCTTCTCTCTCTCTCCAAAATCCTATTTAAAATAAATTTGAATTAACACACAATTTCAAAACAGCACAAAAACGTTGTTTGAATTTTTTTCAAATAAATCTTAAAATAAACTAGACTAAATTTGAGAGAGGTAGGAAAAGGAATCAACTTATTTGGAGTTTTATTTAAAAAGATATAGCCAGTCAAAGTTTAGTCAAATTCGATTTTTAAATAAAATGTAAAAAGAAAAGAAAACGTTTCAAAACGCATACACGCCGAAGGCGTATTCTGAAATGCGCTTCCACTTACTCCTCGCGTGGACCGCGCTGGGTCATCGACGGTGGGCCGCTTCGCCCAGTGGTCGTTTGACCGATCCACACGCGTCCCCCTCCGACCGAACAGAGGCGGAGCTCCGGCGAGGATTGCCGGCGAACGGAGGCGTCCCTTGGTGATCTGAGAACATGGGTGTGCTCAGGAGGTCGAGACGAACTCGTGGGTACCCTCCATGGTCGCCGACATGGACGGAGTCGCCAGCGACGAGCTTCGCGGCGGAGAAGGCATTCGGGTGGATTTGGGGTCCTGGGCTATGGTGGCTCTCGGTCGGGGCTGAGGCGATGGGCGGCTCCGCACAATCACGTGGAGTTGGGTGGTGGCGCTGGATTGCCGGGAGGTGCCTTGGTTGCGACGGAATCGGCCGGGACTTGGCGGCGGCCGAACCGGCCGGAGTCGGGGAAGGTGGCCTTCCTCTCCTCGACTGCTGGCCATGGTAGCTCTAGGGGGATAATTTGAGGTTGCTTGAGGACTCGATTGAGCTTTGGGACCCTTATATAGGCGGTGGAGGTCGGTCCCGAGGCGGCCGGCGATAGGGACGACGGCGAACCGCCATTCTGTGCTGCAAGGCGACGTGGCGGCGACGCGAGCTAGAGGACGACTTGTGGATAAGCTCGTGCTGTACCTGAGGGTACCTGGCGCGCTGGGGTGGCTCGGGCGGCGCCGACACGGCCGGGGCCTGCATGCGGCCGTCAGCTAGCCGCCACGGACGACCTGACGGTGGCGCTGTGGGGTGCCAGGGGTGGTCGGGTGGCTTAAGCGGTGCAGAGGAGACGTGGCGTCTGGCTGCGGTTGGCCAAGGGCGAGTAACGGTGCGGGCGAGACAGGCGGCTCGGTCGCGGCACGTGCAAAACGCGCGCTCTGGGCGCGCCCAGAGCATGCACGGGACGTGCTCGACAAAATGCCAGGACATGCTAGAGGTCTCGGGTGAGGTTGGGGTTTAACAGACCTAGGTTAAAGTCATCTAGAGGCTTAGTGGACAAGTTAGTTTTCCCGGAGGTGCAAAGTCACAGTGCAATGAAAAAAGTCATGCCAAAATTGATCATGCCCATAACGTGTTTGACAAAATGCCACAGGCACCTAGGCATTTCTTGGGGTGTCCAAACTCTCCAGGCTAGTGTCTCTTTAATAGCAAAAGAGGGTGGTAAGGTCATTTGGGGAAAAGAAGAAACTTGCTAGTGGAAGTTTTTCAAAACATCAATTTTGGATAGAAGGTAAATGGCATCATTGCATGGACCAAAAATCTCCCAATGGGTCCAATCTCCTGGACTTAAGGGTTTGGTAAGGTGTACTACAAGCAGGAGAAAGCTCATGGGTAGAGGAGCAAGTTAGAAGATGGTTGTAGTACAAATCACCAAGTTGCACCAGAATGAAGATGAGGATGAATCACTCAAAATTTTCGAAGAACATCACTGGGCTTTTGCATAAAGTGGAATAATATGCTCCTACTGACATCCCAAAATTTTGGTAGAAGTTTTAAAGAAATATTTAAATAGGTTGTAGTGTAAAATTGTTCACTGGACCAGGTTTGAAAATTTGATGTAGAGCTCAAAATATCCAATGAATGAAATATCTTTTTGTATAAAAGTGATTTAGAAACATCACATGACATCTCCAAATTTTGGTGGGATTTTTAAATGAATTTATCAAAGGGTTGTAGTGCAAATGGTACCCTAAAACTTATGAAGAACCAATTTAGAGAAATAAAGCTCAGGGAAAAAATAATTATATAGATAATCCCACTGATAAAAGAATCATTTTATATGAGAGGGAAAATAAGTCCAACAGTGATTGAAAAGTTTTTACTAGGGATGGAACTCCACAACTTAGGGGAAAAGAGAGGCTCTGAGATCAAGAATAAATCAAGAAAAATAAAAATTTAATTTCCTGGCAAAATTTTAATTAATAAAACAAGGTTAAAATTTTGGGGTCACACAACACTACCCTCCTTAAGAAAAATCTCGTCCTCGAGATTTGTTAAGGGTTATTTTGAAAATATCATTCCTGTTAGCTGAAACCAAAAAGGTTTAATCATAGCACAAACTTCGCATTGTCGAGGTTGGTTTTTGGCAGCTATGCCCGAGATTAAAATGCAATCGCACACCAACATACTCATGCATGGCTATTACAAAAAAAATAGGGGTGCACAGGCAAACAATATTTAATTACGGCGATACAGGATCACACAGTTATAGGGCGAGGACATACTAAGACTCGGTACTGCTCGGATGACTTAGTCTACCTCGTTAGTATCTACGCGGGCTTGCCTTGCGGACGTCGGGGTTTCTCCACGGTTCTCACCGCTAGGATTAGCTGGAGGGGGTTGAGGGACTGCAGGGTCGGGGTAGCTATGATGACCATCTCGGGGATTGTTGGCCACAATCCCGCTGGAGTGTGTTCCCAAAAGGCGACGAAGCACTTCTGGGGTCATCAAGGTATTTTGGTCGATGGCTGGGGCGGACCTCAAGGACTCGATTGGTTGTCCGAACAGCACGACTGGGTTGTCGGTGTTGGGCTCATCTTCTCTTCTTGCCGGGGCTCGGTGAATCAGCTCTCCACGAGCTGCGATCAGATCAATGGTGATTTGATCGAACAGTTCCTCTAGTGCACCTACATATCGCACAAGATGCAATAACGCATGATCCGTCTCGTGATCCCCGTTGGCAACTTGGGGTGGTCTACCATACCCTTCACGGCTGGGGTAGTAGTAGAATGAGCGACAGTTAACTCTGGGCGACAAATGCCGGAGTTGAACTATAGCCTCTCGCGCGGCTAGTTGGATGGCTTGTGGCTCAAAGGAAGTTGTCCTTCCGGTGAACCTGTAGGGGCGTTCTGGTGACAGACCCCTACCATAGATGTGCACTGTGGCCTAGAATTGACGGCTCTCACCGCTCATGGACCCTCAGTACACAACATATTCTGGGGGTTCTTCTAACGCATAGGCACGATGGGTGAGGTTTGCGAGTACGGTCACAAAACCTCCAAGGTTGGTTGTTGTGGTCTCATTGTGCACGACAGGGCTAGGCATTCTGGCTCGGTTTGAGGAATAGGTTGGGTTGTGCTGTGTTGAGGCTAGCATGCCTTTTTTATAGAAAAAGGGGACGAAGTCTTCCTTCGCACTCTTGCGAATAAGACAAATCTAGGGTCGGTCACTGGCGCGTGATCGACATGCTAGGCCGATAGGTTGGGCACCGACTGCCAATAGTGTCGGGGTCACTGTATGGCTATCTTGCACGAGAAGCTTGGCTGGGGTTTTGGTTAAGGTCTGATGGGTTGGTTTGCCTAAGTTTATTGACCTGGCTAAGATAGGATTAGCCAATGGTCAGCCTGGCTCTGATACCAAGTTTGTCACGACCGGTTTTCTGGGTAGTAATTTCCAGAAAATGGCCGTTGTGCTCACCAGCCCTGTGATTCTTGTTAATGATGAGGCACCAACTTGATGCAGAAATTCCAAGCAAAATACAAAAAAATATGTAGTACAAGACCATTCTGGCCTATGAGTACAACAAATGGTTTCTAGTGGTTGATGGCGGAAGCGGTTTGTGGATCATCAATGTCTATGGGACTCCATTTCCCACAGGGACAGCTGACCAGGATAACTCCTATCTTCGCGGGGCTGCGGTCTCCGTTGCTTAGGTTCCGGGGCGATCATCGCAATGCTCCTCTCCATGCAAGAAATCTGGCCAAGACAATAGCCGGGGACAAGCCAGTGAGTACTTTGAATGTACTCGCAAATATTATGAACACGGGTATAATATAAATGATAATCATGCACTGAAATATTCTATGATCACATCGTCAGTCATAAAATAAAATCTCTGATGCATGCAAGCAGGTTATTTATATGCAACATGGATATGCAATAATGGGGTAAAAACAATAACATGCACCGATCGGGTGTCTGAAGCGACGCCTCGAAAGGATCATGATACGAAGCATGCCTCAGTCGGGCGTCTAAGCGACACCACATAAAGGGCTTATAAGGAAAATAAATAAAAAGCATGCCACGATAAAGGCGTCATGCGACACCACATAAAGGGCTTATAAGGTAAATAAATAACAAGCATGCCATAGTCGGGAGTCTGTGCGACACCACATAAAGGGCTTATAAAGTAAATAAATAACAAGCATGCCACAGTCGGGCGTCTGTGCGACACCACATAAAGGGCTTATAAAGCAAATACATTCATAGTGAATATCCAGGAGGTAGAACCTTCCCAAGGATACTCAATAATTCAAATAATATAATGGGTTAGTCCAAAATAAAGATACACATAATCATCACAAGTCATCAGTCGTGATCCAAGTTCTGATTTAGTAGTTTCTCCTCTGAAGACCGACACTAAGACCGACACTTGACCCGTCCCAGACTGTAGTCCTTAACCATGGACACGGCTATTCGAATAGGTTTAAGCTCTGCAGAGGGTGTACTCTTTACCACGAGTAACGGATTCCTTTAGTCCATCGGGACTAATTCCGTCTACGATCTTTTAATTGAAAACACACCTGACTTGCACACACCAGCTTAACTTACGATTGTCCGGAATCACCCACGACACTGTGGAAGCAAAACTCTAAGTGGGAGGCTACAACCTCGCTGTAGCATGGGATCAAATTTATATCGCGTGCTCTAAGGGGTGCCCCCCTCTCGGTCCCAACCGGAAACACCCATCCCCCCGGACCAGGTGGCATGCCTACCGGATGCAGCCGGTATCTTCCACCATGGCCCCTCATGACGTGTGTGTGCCAAGAAAGGGGTTGACAACTTATCGAACCATACCCTACTGCGGCGGGGACGAGTGGTAATCTGAAACAAGTATGGGGTTCTTGGAACAAGACTCGATCTATGGTCAACTCAGGAGGTTTATAAATTCCCTGCATGATAAGAGTAACCAATATATATTCCGACTAACACAATCACCACTCATTATATTTCACCATACCATACCGGACATAACCGTCCCGACGGAGACCGAAGACAAGCATCATGCCTACCCAAGGCAGAGGCTTTTCCGGGTTTCTTTCCGGCATGCATGGAAGGCATTCGAGGGTGCATATCATCACAAGTATATCTGTTTACAACAGCAAGGAAAATCTCCAATATGCATTCATGCAAATGATCGCGTCACCACATAAAATAACAAGTTCTCCGAAATAAGGTGGTGTTATAATCGTGTCAACCAACACATCAAAAATATTATGCCAGGGTTTAGGATGCTTGCCTTCAAGTTGTGGAGGGGTGAGGTGCTCTCCAAAACTTTTGAAAGTTTGCTTCTCTCTCTCCAAAATCCTATTTAAAATAAATTTGAATTAACACACAATTTCAAAACAGCACAAAAAGTTGTTTGAATTTTTTTGAAATAAATCTTAAAATAAACTAGACTAAATTTGAGAGAGGTAGGAAAAGGAATCAACTTATTTCGAGTTTTATTTTAAAAAGATATAGCCAGTCAAAGTTTAGTCAAATTCTGATTTTTAAATAAAACAGAAAAAGAAAAGAAAACGTTTCGAAAACGTACACGTCGAAGGCGTATTCTGGAAATGCGCTTCCACTTACTCCTGCATGGACCGGCGCTGGGTCACTTACGGTGGGCCCGCCTGGCCCACTGGTCAGGTTTGACCAGTCCACGCTGCTGCCCCTCCGACCGAACAGAGGCGGAGCTCCGGCGAGGATTGCCGGCGAACGGAGGCGTCCCTTGGTGATCTGAGAACATGGGTGTGCTCAGGAGGTCGAGACGAACTCGTGGGTACCCGCCATGGTCGCCGACGTGGACGGAGTCGCCGACGACGAGCTTCACGACGGAGAAGGCATTCAGGTGGATTTGGGGTCCTGGGCTATGGTGGCTCTCGGTCGGAGCTGAGGCGATGGGCGGCTCCGCATGATCACGTGGAGTTGGGTGGTGGCGCTGGATTGCCGGGAGGTGCCTTGGTTGCGACAGAATCGGCCGGGACTTGGCGGCGGCCGAACCGGCCGGAGTCGGGGAAGGTGGCCTTCCTCTCCTCGACTGCTGGCCATGGTAGCTCTAGGGGGATAATTTGAGGTTGCTTGAGGACTCGATTGAGCTCCGGGGCCCTTATATAGGCGGTGGAGGTCGGTCCCAAGGCGGTCGGCGATAAGGACGACGGCGAACCACCATTCTGTGCTGCAAGGTAACGTGGCGGCGACGCGAGCTAGAGGACGACTTGCAGATAAGCTCGTGCTGTACCTGAGGGCAGCTGGCGCGCTGGGGTGGCTCGGGCGGCACCGACATTTGGGAACTGCATCGGCCGTCGGCCTAGCCGCCACGGCCGACTTAATGATGTGGCTGGGGTGCAGGGGTGGTCGGGGTGGCTTAGCGGTGCGAGGAGACGTGGCGTCTTTGGCTGCAGTTGGCCAAGGCGAGCAGGTCTTGAGGGCGAGGCAGCGCGGCTCGAGGCGGCACGTGCAAAGCAGCGCCTGGCGCGCCCAGAGCACGCACGGGACGTGCTCGACAAAATGCCAGGACATGCTAGAGGTCTCGGGTGAGGTTGGGGTTTAACAGACCTAGGTTAAAGTCATCTAGAGGCTTAGTGGACAAGTTAGTTTTCCCAGAGGTGCAAAGTCACAGTGCAATGATAAAAGTCATGCCAAAATTGATCATGCCCATAAGGTGTTTGACAAAATGCCACATGCATGTAGGCATTTCTTGGGGTGCCCAAACTCTCCAGGCTAGTGTCTCTTTAATAGCAAAAGAGGGTGGTAAGGTCATTTGGGGAAAAGAAGAAACTTGCTAGTGGAAGTTTTTCAAAACCTCAATTTTGGACAGAAGGTAAATGGCATCATTGCATGGACCAAAAATCTCCCAATGGGTCCAATCTCCTGGACTTAAGGGTTTGGTAAGGTGTACTACAAGCAGGAGAAAGCTCATGTGTAGAGGAGCAAGTTAGAAGATGGTTGTAGTACAAATCACGAAGTTGCACCAGAATGAAGATGAGGATGAATCACTCAAAATTTTCAAAGAACATCACTGGGCTTTTGCATAAAGTGGAATAATATGCTCCTACTGACATCCCAAAATTTTGGTAGAAGTTTTAAAGAAATATTTAAATAGGTTTTAGTGTAAAATTGCCCACTGGACCAGATTTGAAAATTTGATGTAGAGCTCAAAATATCCAATGAATGAAATATATTTTTGCATAAAAGTGATTTAGAAACATCACATGACATCTCCAAATTTTGGTGGGATTTTTATGAATTTATCAAAGGGTTGTAGTGCAAATGGTACCCTAAAACTTATGAAGAACCAATTTAGAGAAATAAAGCTCAGGGGAAAAATAATTATATAGATAATCCCACTGATAAAAGAATTGTTTTATATGAGAGGGAAAATAAGTCCAACAGTGATTGAAAAGTTTTTACTAGGGATGGAAACTCCACAAATTAGGGGAAAAGAGAGGCTCTGAGATCAAGAATAAATCCAGAAAAATAAAAATTTAATTTCCTGGCAAAATTTTAAGTAATAAAACAAGGTTAAAATTTTGGGGTGTCACAAGACACCACGTGATGATCGGGTGTGATAAGCTCTATGTCCATCTAAAATGGGTGCAAGCCAGTTTTGCACACGCAGAATACTTAGGTTAAACTTGACGAGCCTAACATATGCAGATATGGCCTCAGAACACTAAGACCGAAAGGTCGAGCATGAATCATATAGTAGATATGATCAACATAGTGATGTCCACCATTGAAAACTACTCCATTTCACGTGATGATCGGTTATGATTTAGTTGATTTGGATCACGTGATCACTTATATGATTAGAGGAATGTCAATTTAAGTGGGAGTTCTTAAGTAATATGATTAATTGAACTTAAATTTATCATGAACTTAGTACCTGATAGTATTTTGCTTGTCTATGCTTGTTGTAGATAGATGGCTCGTGCTGTTGTTCCGTTGAATTTTAATGCGTTCCTTGAGAAAGCAAAGTTGAAAGATGATGGTAGCAATTACACGGACTAGGTTCGTAACTTGAGGATTATCCTCATTGCTGCACAGAAGAATTACGTCCTGGAAGCGCCGCTGGGTGCCAAACCTGCTGCAGGAGCAACACCAGATGTTGTGAACGTCTGGCAGAGCAAAGCTGATGACTACTCGATAGTTCAGTGTGCCATGCTTTACGGCTTAGAACCGGGACTTCAACGACGTTTTGAACGTCATGGATAATATGAGATGTTCCAGGAGTTGAAGTTAATATTTCAAGCAAATGCCCGGATTGAGAGATATGAAGTCTCCAATAAGTTCTATAGCTGCAAGATGGAGGAGAATAGTTCTTCAGTGAGCATATACTCAGAATGTCTGGGTATAACAATGACTTGATTCAACTGGGAGTTAATCTTCCAGATGATAGCGTCATTGACAGAATTCTTCAATCACTACCACCAAGCTACAAGAGCTTCATGATGAACTATAATATGCAAGGGATGGAAAAGACAATTCCCGAGCTCTTCGCATGCTAAAGGCTGCGGAGGTAGAAATCAAGAAGGAGCATCAAGTGTTGATGGTCAATAAGACCACAAGTTTCAAGAAGAAGGGCAAAGGGAAAAAGAAGGGGAACTTCAAGAAGAACAGTAAACAAGTTGCTGCTCAAGAGAAGAAACCCAAGTCTGGACCTAAGCCTGAGACTGAGTGCTTCTGCTACAAGCATCGCGGTCATCGGAAGCGGAACTGCCCCAAGTATTTGGCGGATAAGAAGGATGGCAAGGTTAACAAAGGTATAGGTGATATACATGTTATTGATGTGTACCTTACCAGAGCTTGCAGTAGCACCTGGGTATTTGATACTGGTTCTGTTGCTAATATTTGCAACTCAAAACAGGGACTACGGATTAATCGGACACTAGCTAAGGACGAGGTGACGATGCGCGTGGGAAATGGTTCCAAAGTCGATGTGATCGCCGTCGGCACGCTACCTCTACATCTACCTTCGGGATTAGTTTTAGACCTAAATAATTGTTATTTGGTGCGGCGTTGAGCATGAACATTATATCTGGATCTTGTTTGATGCGAGACGGTTATTCATTTAAATCTGAGAATAATGGTTGTTCTATTTATATGAGTAATATCTTTTATGGTCATGCACCCTTAAATTGTGGTCTATTTTTGATGAATCTCGATAGTAGTGATACACATATTCATAATGTTGAGGCCAAAAGATGCAGAGTTGATAATGATAGTGCAACTTATTTGTGGCACTGCCATTTAGGTCATATTGGTGTAAAGTACATGAAGAAACTCCATACTGATGGACTTTTGGAATCACTTGGTACTTGCGAACCATGCCTCACGGGCAAGATGACTAAAACACCGTTCTCCGGAACTATGGAGCGAGCAACTGATTTGTTGGAAATCATACATACTGATGTATGTGGTCCAATGAATGTTGAGGCTCGCGGTGGATATCGTTATTTTCTCACCTTCGCAGATGATTTGAGCAGATATGGGTATATCTACTTAATGAAACATAAGTCTGAAACATTTGAAAAGTTCAAAGAATTTCAGAGTGAAGTTGAAAATCATTGTAACAAGAAAATAAAGTTTCTACGATCTGATCGTGGTGGAGAATATTTGAGTTACGAGTTTGGTTTACATTTGAAACAATGCGGAATAGTTAATGTCGTAATCGTACTTTACTAGATATGGTATGATCTATGATGTCTCTTACTGATTTACCGCTATAGTTTTGGGGTTAAGATTTAGAGACGGCCGCATTCACGTTAAATAGGGCACCATCAAAACCGTTGAGACGACGCCTTATGAACTGTGGTTTGGCAAGAAACCAAAGTTGTCGTTTCTTAAAGTTTGGGGCTGTGATGCTTATGTGAAAAAGCTTCAACCTGATAAGCTTGAACCCAAATCGGAGAAATGTGTCTTCATAGGATACCCAAAAGAAACTGTTGGGTACACCTTCTATCACAGATCCGAAGGCAAGACATTTGTTGCAAAGAATGAATCCTTTCTAGAGAAGGAGTTTCTCTCGAAAGAAGTGAGTGGGAGGAAAGTAGAACTTGATGAGGTAACTATACCTGCTCCTTTATTGGAAAATAGTTCATCACAGAAACCGGTTCCTGTGACGACTACACCAATAAGTGAGGAAGCTAATGATGATCATGAAACTTCAGATCAAGTTACTACAGAACCTCGTAGGTCAACCAGAGTAAGATCCACACCAGAGTGGTATGGCAATCCTATTTTGGAGGTTATGTTACTTGACCACGGCGAACCTATGAACTATGAGGAAGCGATGATGAGCCCAGATTCCGCTAAATGGCTTGAAGCCATGAAATCTGAGTTGGGATCCATGTATGAGAACAAAGTGTGGACTTTGGTTGACTTGCGCGATGATCGGCAAGCCATCGAGAATAAATGGATCTTCAAGAAGAAGACTGACGCTGATGGTAATGTTACTGTCTACAAAGCTCGACTTGTTGCGAAAGGTTTTCGACAAGTTCAAGGTGTTGACTACGATGAGACTTTCTCACCCGTAGCGATGCTTAAGACCGTCCGAATCATGTTAACAATTGCCGCATTTTATGATTATGAAATTTGGCAAATGGATGTCAAAACTGCATTCCTGAATGGATTTCTGGAAGAAGAGTTGTATATGATGCAACCAGAAGGTTTTGTCAATCCAAAGGATGCTAACAAAGTGTGCAAGCTCCAGCAATCCATTTATGGACTGGTGCAAGCCTCTTGGAGTTGGAATAAACGCTTTGATAGTGTGATCAAAGCATATGGTTTTATACAGACTTTTGGATAAGCCTGTATTTACAAGAAAGTGAGTGGGAGCTCTGTAGCGTTTCTAATATTATATGTGGACGACATATTATTGATTGAAAATGATATAGAATTTCTGGATAGCATAATAGTAAAAGTTTTCCAGTGAAAGACCTCGGTGAAGCTGCTTACATATTAGGCATCAAGATCTATAGAGATAGATCGAGACGCTTAATTGGACTTTCACAAAGCACATACCTTGATTAAGTTTTGAAAAAGTTCAAAATGAATCAAGCAAAGAAAGGGTTCTTGCCTGTAATACAAGGTGTGAAATTGAGTCAGACTCAATGCCTGACCACTGCAGAAGATAGAGAGAAAATGAAAGAAGTTCCCTATGCTTCAGCCATAGGCTCTATCATGTATGCAATGCTATGTACCAAACCTGATTGTGCCTTGATATTAGTTTAGCAGGGATGTACCAAAGTAATACAGGAGTGGATCAATGGACAGCGGTCAAGAACATCCTGAAATACCTGAAAAGGACTAAGGATATGTTTCTCGTTTATGGAGGTGACAAAGAGCTAGTCGTAAATGGTTACGTTGATGCAAGCTTTGACACTGATCCGGATGATTCTAAATCACAAACCGTATACGTGTTTATATTAAACGGTGGAGCTGTCAGTTGGTGCAGTTCTAAACAAAGCGTCGTAGTGGGATCTACATGTGAAGCGGAGTACATAGCTGCTTCGGAAGCAGCAAATGAAGGAGTCTGGATGAAGGAGTTCATATCCGGTCTAGGTGTCGTACCTAGTGCATCGGGTCCAATGAAAATCTTTTGTGACAATACCGGTGCAATTGCCTTGGCAAAGGAATCCAGATTTCACAAGAGAACCAAGCACATCAAGAGACGCTTCAATTCCATCTGGGACCAAGTCCAGGTGGGAGACATAGAGATTTGCAAGATACATACGGATCTGAATGTTGCAGACCCGTTGACTAAGACTCTTCCACGAGCAAAACATGATCAACACCAAGGCTCCATGGGTGTTAGAATCATTACTATGTAATCTAGATTATTGACTCTAGTGCAAGTGGGAGATGAAGGAAATATGCCCTAGAGGCAATAATAAAGTTAGTATTTATTTCCTCATATCATGATAAATGTTTATTATTCATGCTAGAATTGTATTACCCGGAAACATAATACATGTGTGAATACATAGACAAACATAGTGTCACTAGTATGCCTCAATTTGACTAGCTCGTAAATCAAAGATGGTTAAGTTTCCTAACCATAGACATGATTTGTCATTTGATTAACGGGATCACATCATTAGGAGAATGATGTGATTGACTTGACCATTCCGTTAGCTTAGCAATTGATCATTTAGTATGTTGCTATTGCTTTCTTCATGACTTATACATGTTCCTATGACTATGAGATTATGTAACTCCCGCTTACCGGAGGAACACTTTGTGTGCTACCAAACGTCACAACGTAACTGGGTGATTATAAAGGTGCTCTACAGGTGTCTTCGAAGGTACTTGTTGAGTTGACGTATTTCGAGATTAGGATTTGTCACTCCGATTGTCGGAGAGGTATCTCTGGGCCCTCTCGGTAATGCACATCACTATAAGCCTTGCAAGCAATGTAGCTAATGAGTTAGTTACGAGATGATGCATTACGTAACGAGTAAAGAGACTTGTCGGTAATGATATTGAACTAGGTATTGGATACCGATGATCGAATCTCGGGCAAGTAACATACCGATGACAAAGGGAACAACGTATGTTGTTATGCGGTTTGACCAATAAAGATCTTCGTAGAATATGTAGGAGCCAATATGAGCATCCATGTTCCGCTATTGGTTATTGACCGGAAATGTGTCTCGGTCATGTCTACATAGTTCTCGAACCCGTAGGGTCCGCACGCTTAAGGTTTCGTTGACAGTTTTATGATGAATTTATAAGTTTTGATGTACCGAAGGTTGTTCGGAGTCCCGGATGTGATCACGGACTTGACGACGAGTCTCGAAATGGTCGAGACATAAAGATCGATATATTGGACGACTATATTTGGACACTGGAAAGGTTCCGGGTGAGATTGGGACAATACTGGAGGTCCAGGAGGTTATCAGAACCCCCTGGGAGGTATATGGGCCTTATTGGGCCTTAGTGGAAAGGAGGGGAAAGGAGCAAGGGAGGGGGTGCCCCCGCATGCCCAATCCGAATTGGGAGGGGGGCCGACCCCCCTTTCCTTCCTCCCTCCTTCCTCTTCCTTCCCTCTCCCTCTCCTAATAGGAAAGGGGGGAGTCCTACTCCCGGTGGGAGTTGGACTCCCCCCCTAGGGCGCGCCACCCCCCTTGGTCGGTCCCCTCCTCAACTCCTTTATATACGGGGGAGGGGGGCACCCCATAGACACAACAATTGATCTCTTGATCTCTTAGCCGTGTGCGGTGCCCCCCTCCACCATATTTCCCCTCGATAATATTGTAGCGGTGCTTAGGCGAAGCCCTGCAACAGTAGAACATCAAGACCGTCACCACGCCGTCGTGCTGACGGAACTCTTCCCCGACATTCTGCAGGATCGGAGTACGGGGAACATCATCAAGCTGAATGTGTGCAAGAACTCAGAGGTGTCGTATTTTCGGTGATTGATCGGTCGGGCCGTGAAGACGTACGACTACATAAACCGCGTTGTGCTAACGCTTCCGCTTTCGGTCTACGAGGGTACGTGGATACACTCTCCCTTCTCGTTGCTATGCATCACCATGATCTTGCGTGTGCGTAGGAATTTTTTTGAAATTACTACGTTCCCCAACACCTAGTTCATCTCTTTTATCCAATTCTTGTCTCCAAGTCATGGATTGGTACTAGTAGGTTGCTAGTAGTGTTGATTACTCCTCCTAGTTGATGCTAGTTGGTTTATTTGGTGGAAGATCGTATGTTCAGATCCTATATGCATATTAATACCCCTCTGATTGTGAACATGAATATGCTCTATGAGTAGTTACGTTTGTTCCCGAGGACATGGGAGAAGTCTTGCTATTAGTAGTCATGTGAATTTGGTATTCGTTCGATATTTTGATGAGATGTATGTTGTCTAGCCTCTAGTGGTGTTATGTGAACATCGACTACATAACACTTCACCATTATTTGGGCCTAGAGGAAGGCATTGGGAAGTAATAAGTTGATGATGGGTTGCTAGAGTGACGGAAGCTTAAACCCTAGTTTATGCGTTGCTTCGTAAGGGGCTGATTTGGATCCATATGTTTCATGCTATGGTTAGGTTTACCTTAATACTTTTGTTGTAGTTGCAGATGCTTGCAATAGAGGTTAATCATAAGTGGGATGCTTGTTCAAGTAAGAACAGCACCCAAGCACCGATCCACCCACATATCAAATTATCAAAGTACCGAACGCGAATCATATGAACGTGATGAAAACTAGCTTGACGATATTCCCATGTGTCCTCGGGGCGCTTTTCCTTATATAAGAGTTTGTCCAGGCTTGTCCTTTGCTACAAAAGGATTGGGCCACCTTGCTGCACTTTATTTACTTTTGTTACTTGTTGCTCGTTACAAATTATCTTATCACAAAACGATCTGTTACCACTTATTTGATTACTTACGAGAGAATACCTTGCTGGAAACCGCTTATCATTTCCTACGCTCCTCGTTGGGTTCGACACTCTTACTTATCGGAAGGACTACGATAGATCCGCTATACTTTTGGGTCATCAAGACTCTTTTCTGGCACCGTTGCCGGGGAGTGAAGAGCCTTTGGTGGGTGGAATTTGGTAAGGAAAAATTTATATAGTGTGCTGAAATTTACTGTCACTTGTTACTATGGAAAGTAACCCTCTGAGGGGCTTGTTCGGGGTATCTTCGCCCCGACCAGTAGAGCAAATAGTTGCTCCTCAACCTACTGAACGTACTGAAAATGAAAATGTTCCCTTTGAAGTTCCTTCAGGTATGTTAGAAAAACTGCTAGATAATCCTTTTGTAGGAGATGGAACAAAGCATCCTGGTGAGCACCTAATATATGTGGATGAAGTTTGTGGATTATTTAAGCTTGCAGGTATACCCGATGATGTTGTTAAGAACAAGGTCTTCCCTTTATCTTTGAAGGGAGATGCATCGACATGGTATAGGCTATGTGATGACACGGGATCATGGAACTATAAACGAATGAAATTGGAATTTCATCAGAAGTATTATCCTATGCATCTTGTTCATCATGATCGCAATTATATATATAATTTTTGGCCTCGCGAAGGAGAAAGCATCGCTCAAGCTTGGGGGAGGCTTAAATCAATGTTATATTCATGCCCCAATCATGAGCTCTCAAAAGAAATAATTCTTCAAAAATTTTATGCTCGGCTTTTTGAAAACAATCGCATCATGCTTGATACTTCTTGTGCTGGCTCTTTTATGATGAATACTATTGAATTCAAATGGAATTTATTGGATAGAATTAAACACAACTCTGAATATTGGGATCTCGACGAAGGTAAGGAGTCAGGTATGCCACCTAAGTTTGATTGTGTTAAGTCTTTTATGGATACCGATGTTTTCCGTAAATTTAGCACTAAATATGGACTTGACTCTGAGATAGTAGCTTCATTTTGTGAATCTTTTGCTACTTATGTTGATCTCCCCAAGGAGAATTGGTTTAAATATCATCCTCCCATAGAAGTAAAAGTAGATGCACCTACTAAAGTTGAAGAAAAGACTGTCACTTATAATGATCCTATTGTTCCTACTTCTTATGTTGAGAAACCACCTTTCCCTGTTAGAATAAAGGATCATGCTAAAGGTTCAACTGTGGTTCGTAAAAGCAATATTAGAACTTATACACCTCCCGAGCAAATTAAAGTTGAACCTAATATTGCTATTGTTCAAGATCTCTTAGCTGATAATATTGACGGGCATGTTATTCATTTCTGCGGTGAAACCGCTAGAATTGCCAAACCTTGTGCTAAAGATAAACATAGACCTATGGTAGGCGTTCCTGTTATTTCTGTTAAAATAGGAGATCATTGTTATCATGGCTTATGTGATATGGGTGCTAGTTCTAGTGTTATACAACATACTTTATACGAAGAAATTAAGCATGAAATTGCACCTGCTGAGTTAGAAGGTATTGATGTTACAATTAAACTTGCCAATAGAGATACTATATCAACAATGGGAATTGTTAGAGATGTTGAAGTCTTGTGTGGGAAAACTAAATATCCTGTTGATTTTCTTGTTCTTGGTTCCCCACAAGATAGCTTTTGTCCTATAATATTTGGTAGACCCTTCTTGAACACTATTAATGCTAGGATAGACTGCGAAAAGAATGTTGTTACTATTGGTTTGGGTGATATGTATCATGAGTTTAATTTATCTAAATTTAGTAGACAACACCGTGAAGAAGAATTGCCTAGTAAGGATGAAATTATTGGTCTTGCTTCTATTGCCGTACCTCCTAGTGATCCTTTAGAAGAATATTTGCTAGACCATGAAAATTATATTTTTATGAATGAAAGAAGGGAAATAGATGAAGTATTCTTTAAACAGGAACCTATTCTGAAACACAATTTGCGTGTTGAAATCCTAGGGGATCCTCCTCCACCCAAGGGTGATCCCGTTTTTGAGCTTAAACCGTTGCCTGATACTCTTAAATATGCTTATCTTGATGAAAAGAAGATATATCCTGCTATTATTAGTGCTAACCTTTCAGAGCATGAAGAAGAAAGATTATTGAAAACTCTAAAGAAACACCGTGCTGCTATTGGATATACATACTCTTGATGATCTTAAGGGCATTAGTCCCACTCTATGTCAACATAAAATAAATTTGGAAGAAGATGCCAAACCGGTTCGTGATCATCAACGAAGGCTGAATCCTAAGATGAAAGAAGTGGTAAGAAAAGAAATACTAAAGCTTCGGAGGCAGGTATAATTTATCCGTTCTTTGATAGTCGATGGGTAAGTCCATCCATTGTGTCCCTAAGAAGGGAGGTGTTACTATTGTTCCTAATGATAAAGATGAATTGATTCCGCAAAGAATTATTACAGGGTATAGGGTGGTAATTGATTTCCGCAAATTAAATAAAGAAACTAAGAAAGATCATTACCCCTTACCTTTTATCGATCAAATGCTAGAAAGATTACATAAACATACACACTATTGCTTTCTAGAAGGTTATTCTGGTTTCTCTCAAATACCTATGTCAACTAATGATCAATCAAAGACTACTTTTACCTGCCCTTTTGGTACTTTTGCTTATAGACGTATGCCTTTTGGCTTATGTAATGCACCTGCTACCTTTCAAAGATGTATGATGGCTATATTCTCTGACTTTTGTGAAAAGATCTGTGAAGCTTTTCCATCTATGGATCTTCTTTTGATGATTACTTGAGCAACCTTGATCGAGTTCTGCAGAGATGTGAAGAAACTAATCTTGTCTTGAATTGGGAAAAGTGCCACTTTATGGTTAATGAAGGTATTGTCTTGGGGCATAAAGTTTCTGAAAGAGGTATAGAAGTTGATAAAGCGAAGGTTGATGCTATTGAAAAGATGCCATGTCCCAAGGACATCAAAGGTATAAGAAGTTTCCTTGGTCACGTCGGATTTTATAGGAGGTTCATTAAGGACTTCTCCAAAATTTCTCGGCCTCTGACTAATTTATTAGAAATAGATATACCATTTGTCTTTGATGATGATTGTGTACAAGCATTTGAAATACTTAAGACAACATTGATCTCTGCACCTATTGTTCAACCACCTGATTGGAATTTACCCTTTGAAATTATGTGTGATGCTAGTGATTATGTCAGAGGTGCTGTTCTAGGGCAAAGAGTTGATAAGAAATTAAATGTTATCCATTATGCTAGTAAAACTCTAGACAATGCTCAAAGAAATTATGCTACTACTGAAAAGGAATTCTTAGCAGTTGTATTTGCTTGTGATAAGTTCAGACCTTATATTGTTGATTCTAAAGTAACTATTCACACGGATCATGCTGCTATTAAATATCTTATGGAAAAGAAAGATGCTAAACCTAGACTTATTAGATGGGTTCTCTTGCTACAAGAATTTGATTTGCATATCATTGATAGAAAAGGAGCTGAGAACCCCGTTGCAAACAACTTGTCTAGGTTAGAAAATGTTCTTGATGACCCACTACCTATTGATGATAGCTTTCCTGATGAGCAATTAAATGTCATAAATGCTTCTCGTAGTACTCCATGGTATGCTGATTATGCTAATTACATTGTTGCTAAATTCATACCACCTAGTTTCACATACCAACAAAAGAAAAAGTTTTTCTATGATCTTAGACATTACTTTTGGGATGACCCACATCTTTATAAAGAAGGAATAGATGGTGTTATTAGATGTTGTGTACCTGAGCATGAACAGGAACAGATCCTACGCAAGTGTCATTCCAAAGCTTATGGAGGACACCACGCTGGAGATAGAACTGCACATAAGGTACTGCAATCCGGTTTTTATTGGCCTACTCTCTTCAAGGATGCTCGTAAGTTTGTCTTATCTTGTGATGAATGTCAAAGAATTGGTAATATTAGTAGACGTCAAGAAATTCCTATGAATTATTCAATTTTTATTGAACCATTTGATGTTTGTGGCTTTGATTATATGGGACCTTTTCCTGCCTCTAATGGTTATACACATATTTGAGTTGCTGTTGATTACGTTACTAAGTGGGTAGAAGCTATTCCAACTAGTAGTGTTGATCATAACACTTCTATTAAAATGCTTAAAGAAGTTATTTTTCCGAGGTTTGGAGTCCCTAGATATTTAATGACTGATGGTGGTTCACACTTTATTCATGGTGCTTTCCGTAAAATGCTTGCTAAATATGATGTTAATCATAGAATTGCATTCCTTATCACCCACAGTCTAGTGATCAAGTAGAATTGAGCAATAGAGAGCTCAAATTAATTTTGCAAAAGACTGTCAATAGGTCTAGAAAGAATTGGTCCAAGAAACTTGATGATGCATTATGGGCCTATAGAACTGCATATAAAAATCCTATGGGTATGTCTCCGTATAAAATGGTTTATGGAAAAGCATGTCACTTACCTCTCGAACTAGAACATAAGGCATATTGGGCTATTAAAGAGCTCAACTATGATTTCAAACTTTCCGGTGAGAAGAGGTTATTTGATATTAGCTCACTTGATGAATGGAGAACCCAAGCTTATGAAAATGCCAAGTTGTTTAAACAAAAAGTTAAAAGATGGCATGACAAAGGATACAAAAGCGTGAGTTTAATGTAGGTGATTATGTATTGCTATACAACTCTCGTTTAAGATTTTTTGCTGGAAAACTTCTCTCTAAATGGGAAGGCCCCTACATTAACGAGGAGGTCTATCTTCCGGTGCCATAAAAATCAACAACTTCGAAGGTACAAATCCGAAGGTGGTGAACGGTCAAAGAATTAAACATTATATCTTAGGTAATCCCATAAATGTTGAAACCAATGTTATTGAAACCGTAACCCCGGAGGAATACATAAGAGACACTTTCTGAAACGTTTCAGACTCCGAAAAGGAATAGGTATGTGGTACGGTAAGTAAACCGACTCCAAAACAGCTTTTAAGGCAATATTTCTCCGTTTTGGAATATTTAGAAAAATAGAAAAATAAGTAGCAGTCCGGGAAGGACACGAGGGCCCCACGAGGGTGTAGGGCGGCCCTACCCCCCTGGGCGCGCCCCCTACCTCGTGGGCACCTCGTGTGCCTTCCGGACCCCGTTTTCTTGCATGATACGTATTTTGGTCGGTAAAAATTCATTATATATTCTCCCGAAGGTTTTGACCACCGTATCACGCAATTATCCTCTGTTCTTGTTTCGAGCTGTTTTTTGTTAGGGTTGTCAAGGCCAGGCATCATGTCGCCCCCCTCCTCCAACAATGGTGACAATGATGCTTGCCTAATGAAGATAGAGCTGAAGAGGGAAGAACCCGTGGAGATCAACAAGGATGAAGGGATCAAGAAGGCCACGGAGGATCAAGCTCCGCCAGCAGAAGACTTCCTTCAACTTGATCACAATCTTCTTATCCCAACTGAGATCGAAGCTTTCAAGATGATTGAGTTAGCTCGTATATAGAACAAGTATCTCACACGTGAAAATATTTTGTTGAAGGAGCATATCATTGCACTCAAAGGCATTATCTGCAAGCTGGAGGACCTCTCACGCTCGATGTGCGACTATCCATCATCAACATCACCACCACCTTCTTCACCAACAATAAAGAAGGAGATATAATCACATGGGCATGGGCACTCCCCTTGGCAACTGCCAAGCTTGGGGGAGGTGCCCCGGTATCGTACCACAACCACATCTCCTATCTTTACCGTTTTTCTTAGTTCAATCCTATTAGTAGTATCTTGATCTAGTAGAATAAAGTCTATGGCATGGTCTAGTTTTGAGTTTTGCTTTATGATCTCTCTATGTAATCGAGTCCATGAGCTATATATAATAAATATTAGTGTTGAATCAAGGGCTTGATTGTTTTTCCATGATCTTGAGTGAATAAAAGAAAAAATAGAATAAAAAGAAATAAAGAGTTCATATTAATCTTAGTTGAGAGTAATGACTTCACATAGAAATAGTATGATGTTTAAAAATTGTTGAGAGTTGACAAACATAGCCTTGGTCATCGTTGCAATTAATAGTAAGTAATAACGAAAGAGAGGTTTCACATATAAATATATTATCATGGACATATTTTATGATTGGGAGCACTCATTAAAATATGACATGCTAAAGAGTTGACGTTGGACAAGGAAGACAACGCAATGGGTTATGTTTTCTTATATCTGAGATAAAGTATATTGTCATGGATCATCCAACATGTTGAGCTTGCCTTTTCCCCTCATGCTAGCCAAATTCTCAAAGACCAAGTAGAGATACTGCTTGTGCTTCCAAAAACCCTTAAACCAGTTTTGCCATGAGAGTCCACCATACCTACCTATGGATTGAGTAAGATCCTTCAAGTAAGTTGTCATCGGTGCAAGCAAAAAAAACTTCTCTCTAAATATGTATGACTTATTAGTGGGGGAGAAAATAAGCTTTATACGATCTTGTGATGTTCAAGAAATAAAAGCGACGGACTACATAATAAAGGTTCATATCACAAGGGGCAATATAAAGTGACGTTCTTTCGCATTAAGATTTTGTGCATCCAACCATAAAAGTGCATGGCAACCTCTGCTTCCCTCTGCAAAGGGCCTATCTTTTATTATTATCCTCTACCTTATGCAAGAGTCATGGTGATCTTCACCTTTCCTTTTTACATTTTATCCTTTGGCAAGCACAGGGTGTTGGAAACATCCTGATAGATATATCTAATTGGATGTAGGGGAGCATGAGTTATTATTGTTAACATTAAAAGGTTGGGAGGCGAAACTATAAGCCCCTATCTTTCTCTGTGTCCGATTAAAACTCCGTAACCACAAGTATCGCGTGAGTGTTAGCAATTATGAAAGACTAAATGATAGTTGAGTATGTGGTCTTGCTATTAAGCTCTGACATAGGCTCTTTCTGATGTTATGATAAATTGCAATTGCTTCAATGACTGAGATTATAGTTATTAGTTCTCAATAAAGTTTATGATTCGTACTTTTGCATTGTGTATAGATTATTACTTGAGCATAAGAAATCATATGACAATATCCATCTATGTTGCTGTTATGAGAATAATCATGATGCCTTCATGTCTGTATTTTATTTTTATCGACGCCTCTACCTCTAAACATGGGGACATATTTATCGTTATCGGCTTTCGCTTAAGGACTAGCGAGGTCTAAGCTTAGGGAAGTTGATACGTCCATTTTGCATCATGCTTTTATATCGATATTTATTGCATTATGGGCTGTTATTACATGTTATGTTACAATACTTATGCCTATTCTCTCTTATTTTACAAGGTTTACATAAGGAGGGAGAATGCTGGCAGCTGGAATTCTGGGCTGGAAAAGGAGCAAATATTAGAGACCTATTCTGCACAACTCCAAAAGTCCTAAAACTCCACGAAAGTCATTTTTGGAAATAATGAAAAATATTGAGCGGAAGAAGTTCACGGAGGGGACCCACCGCCACGAGGGTGGGGGGCGCGCCCTATCCCCCAGGGTGCGCCCCCTACCTCGTGGGCCCCCTGTTGGCTCTCCGATGGCCATCTTCTGCTATATGAGGTATTTCATCAAGGGAAAAATCATAAGCAACCTTTCGGGACGAGACTCCGCCGCTACAAGGCGGAACCTTGGCGGAACCAATCTAGGGCTCCGGCAGAGCTGTTCTGCCGGGGACACTTCCCTCCGGGAGGGGGATATCATCGCCATCGTCCTCACCAACGCTCCTCTCATCGGGAGAGGGCAATCTCCATCAACATCTTCACCAGCACCATCTCCTCTCAAAACCCTAGTTCATCTCTTGTATCCAATTCTTGTCTCCATATGCAGGATTGGTACTAGTAGGTTGCTAGTAGTGTTGATTACTCCTTGTAGTTGATGCTAGTTGGTTTATTTGGCGGAAGATCATATGTTCAGATCCTATATGCATATTAATACCCCTCTGATTATGAACATGAATATGCTTTGTTAGTAGTTACGCTTTGTTCACGAGGACATGGGAGAAGTCTTGCTATTAGTAGTCATGTGAATTTGGTATTCGTTCGATATTTTGATGAGATGTATGTTGTCTAGCCTCTAGTGGTGTTATGTGAATGTCGACTACATAACACTTCACCATTATCTGAGCCTAGAGGAAGGCATTGGGAGGTAATAAGTAGATGATGGTTTGCTAGAGTGACAGAAGCTTAAACCCTAGTTTATGCGTTGCTTCGTAAGGGGCTGATTTGGATCCATATGTTTCATGCTATGGTTAGGTTTACCTTAATACTTTTGTTGTAGTTGTTGCAATAGAGGTTAATCATAAGTGGGATGCTTGTTCAAGTAAGAACAGCACCCAAGCACCGGTCCACCCACATATCAAATTATCAAAGTACCGAACGCGAATCATATGAACGTGATGAAAACTAGCTTGACAATATTCCCATGTGTCCTCGGGAGCGCTTTTCCTTATATAAGAGTTTGTCTAGGCTTGTCCTTTGATACAAAAGGATTGGGCCACCTTGCTGCACTTTATGTACTTTTGTTACTTGTTGCTCGTTACAAATTATCTTATCACAAAACTATCTGTTACCACTTATTTCAGTACTTGCAGAGAATACCTTGCTGGAAACCGCTTATCATTTCCTTCTGCTCCTCGTTGGGTTCGGCACTCTTACTTATCGAAAGGACTATGATAGATCCCCGATACTTGTGGGTCATCAGGATGCCCTGGCATCCCAAGCTTTATCCAAATATGAGAAACCAACTAAGCTTGGGGATGCCCCCGAGTGGCATCCCCTCTTTCTTCTAACGACCATCGGTATTTTACTCGAGGCTATATTTTTATTCGTCACATGATATGTGTTTTGCTTGGAGCGTCTTGTATGATATGTGTCTTTGCTTGTTTTATTTTGTGTTTTAAGTCATCAATCCTTGCTGGACACACCTATTTGAGAGAGCCAAAATTATATCATGACTTGTTATAATTGCTCTCTATGCTTCACTTAAATCTTTTATGAGCTAGGACTTGCTCTAGTGCTTCACTTATATCTTTTTGAGCATGGTGTGCTTAGTATTTTTGAAGAAATGCTCTCTTGCTTCACTTAGATTTATTTGAGGGTTAGTAAAATTTTGAAGAAATTCTCTCTTGCTTCACTTAAATTATTTTGAGAGAAAGAAAATTTGTTATGCTCATGGTCTTCACTTATATTTGTTTGAGCTTATGAAAAGCAACACATGAAAATTAGTCCCAATGTGATAGATATCCAAGAAGGATAAAGGAAAAAATGTCATGACTATCATTGGACAAAATAAACTTGATTCTTAGTAATAGTTTTGAGACATGATGATGTGATATGTGAGTTATGTTGATGAGTAATTGTGCTCTAGTAAGAATATTGGTGTTAAGGTTTGTGATTCCTTATGCATGACGAAAGTCAATAATCATGCAATGAAAATTATATCGTACTTGTGGTGCATTATTTGGTGTTAATTATGCTTAATGCTTGCTTATGAGATTATCCGTTTCTTGGTTGGTCGCTTTTCAATCATTTTGCTAGCCTTCACTTTGCACTAAGTATGACTTCTACTTGTGCATCCAAGATCCTTTAACCAGTTTTGCCACATGACTCCACTATATCTACCTATATGTGGTATTCTATTGCCATTCTAAGCAAATTTGCATGTGCCATCTCTAATTTTCAAAACAAACTTCTCTTTTATGTGTTTGTTTCGCTCGCGGAACGGTAACGAGTGGCTAATATTTTCCATGGTGGATGTGTTATTCTCACGATGAGTGTTTATTCACTTGTCATTGCACGAGAGTAAGGCAAAGGTTTTAGGGATGCCCAGTCCCGAAATGCAAAAATGAATTTACTTTATGTTGTCAAATAATAAATTCCTTGGAAAGTGTTGGTATGGAAGGCACCCGTGGATACGGTTAGCCATGGAAAGTGAAAGTATGTTGGCAAAGGAATAAACTTTATTTTCTGTTTGGGAACCGCCTATGGCATATCTAGCATGGAAAGTGTTCGGAACTCTAAGTCGTTTTCGTTGGTGGGATGGATACACCTTCTAAAATGTTTTTATCTCTAATTTTTTTCCGCTTTGAGCTCTGGCACCTCTACAAATCCCTACTTCCCTCTGAGAAGGGCCTTTCTTTTACTTTATGCCATTTTTATTTAGAATTTGAGTCTCCATCTTCTCTCACGAATGGATCAATGTTTGAGCATGATGGGCTAGGGATAACTTGTTTTAGCATTGATATTTTGAAAGACATGGTTGCTTGTTGATATGCTTGAGTATCTAAATCATTATGTCAAAACTAGACTATTGCTTTGAATCACATAAAATTCCAAATGTCCATGCTATAAAGAAAAGAATATGATATGACTTGATAAACATCACTCCACATCAAAAATTCTGTTTTTATCACTTACCTACTCGAGGACGAGCAGGAGTTAAGCTTGGGGATGCTGATATGTCTCCAACGTATCTATAATTTTTGATTGTTCCATACTGTTTTATTATCAATCTTGGAAGTTTCATAATCATTTTATAGTCATTTTATATCATTTTTTGGGTACTAACCTATTGACATAGTGCCAAGTGCCAGTTGCTGTTTTCTGCATATTTTTTACATCGCAGGAAATCAATATCAGACAGAGTCCCAATGCCACGACACTTTACGATGATTTTTTATGGACCAAAAAGAAGAAGTTGGGCCCTGGTTGCACCTAGAGTGAGTCCCGAGGAGGGGACAACCCACCAGGGCGCGCCCTGGTGGGTTTTTCCCACCTCGGGTGCCCCCCGGACCGCCTCTTTGCTCTATAAATACCCCAAAAATACAGAAACCCTAGGGGAGTCGACGACGTATTCATCCAGCCGCCGCAGAGTCTAGAACCACCAGATCCAATCTAGACACCATCTCGGATGGGGTTCACCACCTCCATTGGTGCCTCTCCGTTGATGCGTGAGTAGTTCTTTGTAGACCTTCGGGTCCGTAGTAAGTAGCTAGATGGATTCCTCTCTCTCTCTCTCTCTCTCGCTGAATTCTCAATACAATGGTCTCTTGGAGATCCATATGATGTAACTCTTTTTGCGGTGTGTTTGTTGGGATCTAATGAACTTTGAGTTTATGATCGGTTATATCTTTTTATATCCATGAAAGTTATTTGAGCTTCTTTGATCTCTTATATGCATGATCTCTTATAGCCTCGTATTTCTTCTCCGATATTTGGGTTTTGTTTGGCCAACTTGATCTATTTATCTTGCAATGGGAAGAGGTGCCCGGTAGTGGGTTTGATCTACGGTGCTTGATCCCAGTGACATAAAGGGAACCGACACGTATGTATCGTTGCTACTAAGGATAAAAAGATGGGATCTATATCTACGCAATAGATAAACGGATCTTGTCTACATCATGTCATCGTTCTTTTTGCATTACTTCCTTTTTCGATGAACTTAATACACTAGATGCATGCTGGATAGCGGTCGATGTGTGGAGTAATAGTAGTAGATGTAGGCGGTCTACTAATCTTGGACGTGATGCCTATATAATGATCATTGCCTGGATATCGTCATAATTATTTGAAGTTCTATCAATTGCCCAACAGTAATTTGTTTACCCACCGTTTGCTATTTTTCTCGAGAGAAGTCACTAGTGAAACCTACGGCCCCCGGGTCTTCTTTCTCATATATATGCTTGCGATCTACTTTCCTTTGCATTTTTTATTCAGATCTATTAAACCAAAAATACAAAAATACTTTGCTGCACTTTATTTTATTTGTGATCTACTATTTCAATCTATTTCTGGGATCGTTACCCGAAAGGGATTGACAACCCCTTTAACACGTCGGGCTGCGAGGTGTTGTTATTTGTGTGTAAGTGCTGTTTATGTTGTGTTGCTTGGTTCTCCTACTAACCTTGGTTTCATCACTGAGGGAAATACCTACCTTCGCTGTGCTACATCATCCCTTCCTCTTTGGGGAAATACCGACGTAGTCCTTGTCGGGGAACGCAGTATTTCAATTTTTTTACCTACGATCACGCAAGATCTATCTTTGTGATGCATAGCAACGAGCGGGAGAATGTGTCCACGTACCCTCATAGACCGAAAGCTGAAGCGTTAAGTAACACGGTTGATGTAGTTGAAAGTCTTCGCGATCCAAGTGATCAATTACCGAACGCACAACACCTCCGCGATCTGCACACGTTCAGCTGTGTGACGTCCCTCGAACTCTTGATCCAGCTGAGGCCGAGGGAGAGTTTCGTCAGCACAATGGCATGATGAAGGTGATGATGAAGTTATCGACGCATGGCTTCACCTAAGCACTACAACGATATGACCAAGGTGGAAATCTGTGGAGGGGGGCACCGCACACGGCTAAGACAACTGTCAACTTGTGTGTTCTAGGGTGCCACCCTTCCCACGTATATAAAGGAGGGAGGGGGAGGCCAGCCGGCCCTCATAGGCGCGCCAAGGGGGGAGGAATCCTCCTCCTAGTAGGAGTAGGACTGGCCCCTTTCCTAGTCCTACTAGGAGAAGAAGGAAGGAGGGGGAAAGAGAAGGAAGGAGGGGGTGCATCCCCTCCCCCTAGTCCAATTCAGACTAGGCCCATGGGGGGTGTCGTGGGAGTAAACCTGACAATAGAATAGGGGGTATGTATGGAGAGGCAAGATCCTAACTACAGTGAGGTTGTGCACGCAAGGTTTACGAGTTCAGGCCCTTCGCGGAGGAAGTAACAACCCTACGTCTCGGTGCCCGGAGGCTTGGTCAATTGGATTATGCATGAAGTTACAGGGGGTGTGAACCCTTGTCCCAGAGGAGGGGGGTGGCTTATATAGAGTGCGCCAGGACCCCGGCCATCCCCCGTTACATAGGGTTCAATGTACATTAAGACAGGGCATTACTGGTAACACCATCAATAAAGGCATATAAATGATCATTAAGACTACAGAGTGAACGCCCGACCGTTGCCGTTCTGAGTGGCATTAGATCTTCTGTCTTCTGAGTGATTTCTGCTGTGGTCGAGTGAGTACACTCTGGTCGAATGAAATTGGGTTTTCTGAGTGGAATGCTTCCAGTCGAGTGGAAGCTGTTGTCCTTTGAATACCCTTGATTTTAAGGAAGTGTCTTTGGGAAGGGTGTCTAGGTCATGCCTGTTACCCTACCCTAGGTACATGTCTTTGTCATTAGCCCCCGAATGGTTCAAGGTTTGAGTGAAAAAAATGGTTGAAGATGGTTCCGACCTAGTTTTCGCACTTCGGAAGCGTTTTACTTGGATTGATGAACCACGCAACAACTTCGATTTCAGTTTCAGTCGCCTTGACCCATTCCTGAGTTGTCGAGTGAATTTTGCCGATAAGCTTCGAGTGTTGATCTGATATGAAAACTTTGGCGCGATTGACTGTGCTACCGTTCCCGGATCTCACGGGATTTGAAATTTGGGGAAGCGCGCGGGGCGAAGGGCACCGCAGTAAACGAGACGGATTAGGCAGGGGCGCATCGATCTTCACGCTGCCTTTTTCACCACGTGCCCAGTGCACGACTGTTGCGAGATTTGACAGGATCACTTGAGTCCACGAGTCAGCCACTCGGTTATGAGCCCATATAAGGCGTTGCGGCCAAGGTATTTCGCACACTGCTCCCCATCCCCTTCTTCTTCCTCTGATTCTCCATCGCATTTGCCCTCACCATCGTCGCTGCCGCCCCATCTGAACGTAGCCTGCTGCGATGGGAAAGGAGAAGACGGTGGCTCTTGAGCGCGCAAAGAAGGCGATGGCGGCAGCAAAGGGCAAGAAGACGAGTCGGGGCGGGTCGTCGTCGAGGTCCGGCCTGCCACCCGGCTGGATCCAGGGCGACTGGATCAGATCCACGATCCAGAAGGAGGACATGAAGGATTTGGTCGAAGGGGGCTTGATTGCCCATGAGTTTTGGCGGTTGCCGGGAAGCGAGACCGAGCCGCGGCCACAAGAGGGTGAGTGCGTCCTCCTTGCGACTCGGGTCGACCGCGGTTTCTCCTTGCCTCCACATCCGTTTTCCAAGGTTTCTTGAATTTCTTTGGATCTCAACTTCATCACTTTTCCCCCAACACCATCACCTATCTTGCTGCATTTGTTTCTCTGTGTGAGAATTTCTTGGGCTGTCGACCGCGCTGGGGTCTCTTCAAACATATATTCGCCTGCCGCTCTCAAGCTGTAAAAAAGCAAATCCGAGCGATGAGAGAACGCATGTGATCCAGATGTGCGGGGGTCTGGGAATTCAGATGAGGGGTAGGAGCTCTTTTCGGGCTATGATGCTTCTCGATTCAGGTAGAGGGTGGCAGTCGACCAGGTTCTACTACAAAGACCAACCGACTCCTCGTCAGTCGACTGGGCTTCCTCCCTTTTCCATGGATTGAGTCCAGCCGCCCTCTCCTTTGAAAGTGAACCCAGAAGAGAAAGCAGAGGTGAATATGCTAGTTGAATGAGTAGTCCAGTTAGTCCGTGATGGCGTGACTGGCATGGATTTGCTTGAAGTATATCTCAGTCGATGCATCCAGCCACTCCAGGCTCGTGATCATCCTATGTGGATGTACTCGGGTATTGAGGATACCACTCGGATCCACCCAGAGGAGGTCACCGAGGAGGTAGTAGAGCAGTGGCTGCAGGGCATCACTATTAACAAAGACAACCCCAGGGGGTCCAAGAGGGTTCCACCATTCGGCAATGCCAACGAACCAGAAAAGGTTCGATTTTCGACGCTGAATGCCTTTTGTTCTGATTTGTCAATAAGCTCCAATCCGACTGACATTTGTGCGACTCTTTGCTCTGCAGATATATACTGAGATGTACTCGATGCCCAACGGAGAGCAGACCCAGGTGGGAGAGGAGAGCGGAGGCGACAACGCGGTTGGAACTCTGACACTAAGGGTGATGAAGAGGACGAAGACTCGAGTAGCGGTGAGGAGGTCGACTCACCAACTCGTTCGGAAAGACGTTCCAAGCAGAAGCACGACCCAGCAAGTATCCGGAGCAAAGTGACGGCACCGACTGGCCAGACTTCAAAGCACACTCGGACATATTCTCCGGTGCCGACTGAGAAGGCTCCGAAGCAGCTCAAGGTTGCACCGTCAAAGCCTCAGAAGGCCTTGCCTGAGATCAAGGTTGATGTTCCCATCGCCTCTGCGTAAGTGTTTCGTTTTCACCTTTTGCTCAGGGAATCTTATATCGGTTGTCGACCCATTTTCTTGCTTGACCGAGTGAATCTTGAGATTTGCAGTGCTGCTACCTCTGGGACTTCCGTTTACCAGGACGATGATGAGGAGATGGAAGACGCGGTCACATCCAGAGCGGGAATGACTCTTGTCATCTTATCTCTACTTTGCCAACTATTTTCTCGGCTGACTGAACTCTTGCGGTTGATTCTTTTGTACTTTCGCAAAAATTTATTGAACTTCCAGATGACGATGAAGATGTGCCTCAGAAGCCCACGGGAAGGAGGGGTAAGACCTCAGGCAGGAGGGTGCCAGCCAGCAAGACGCCCCAATTGACCCCGACGACAGAACCAACAATCCCGCAGTCTGGAGACTTCAACCGCGCTTCTGTTACTTTAGTAGTTCCCTTGTCGAGTGGACATCCTTCAGTGTCGACTACGCATGCCCCTGATTCGTCTGTGCAACTCCATGCCTCAGATCCCCAAGCTGCTGCGACTGTTCCATCAACTTCACTCTTCGCTGCCCATCCTTCCCCAGAGGACCCAATAAGTGCCGCTAAGGAAGCTATATGCTAGGCGGGCCTTATGATGGAGCAAATGAAGGTAGTGCGTGATGCTAGCCAAGCTGCTTATGACGCCAGCTCAGCTCTCCAAGCTAACATCCAGGTTAGTTGACTTCCGACTGATCTTTAACTTGGCGCTTGTTCTGTTAGGATATGCTACTTGAAAACTGCTGCTTTGCTATCCGTAAGATGTCCGTGGATGAGTGTTCTGGAACCATAATGTGCATCTACCACGAGTCTGCATCTTTGTCGGAGTAAATAGCTAAGGGTAGCCTCATTGTCCCCCCATGGCGCTTCAAGACATCGGGGGCGACTGCCCCCTCAAGATTCAGAGAGCCAAGCGCCGCCTCCTCGCCATCGACTGGTCCGAGCGGCCGGCTGCGAGGAGACGGCAAAAGCCTTGCAGGCGGCCACAAGGAGGGCCGACTCCTAGCAGGCGGCCTCCAGAGAGGCCGGCTCTTAGTAGGCGGCCCAAGACATCCTCGATGACTGCACCCACATAAATATGGAGAGACATGGCGTGGCTACAGCACTGTCGGATCACAGGTTCCGGCAAAACCCTTAAGGTTCGAACTCTGGGGTGCGCGCGAAGTTCTTTCCCCCCCTACCGATCCGTGCCCTAGCTTGCTAAGAACTCGCGGACGAACTCAACGAACTCACAACAAAAAATACACAAGATTTATACTGGTTCAGGCCGCCATTGTGGTGTAATACCCTACTCCAATGTGGTGGTGGCGGATTGCCTCTCGGGCTGATGATGAACAGTACAAGGGGAAGAACAGCCTCCTGAGGTTGAGGTGTTCTTGTGCTTAGTGTGTGGCTAAGGATCAGCTAAAGATCACATGAGATGCCTCCGAATGGCCTCTCCCCTACGGTAGTGGCTAGTTCTACTTATATAGGCCCTGGTCCTCTCCCCAAATATTGAGCGGGAAGGGAGCCAACAACGGCCAATTTGAAAGGGGACATCTAGTACAGCTTATCCCGACAAAAGCGGTCTTCGCCTGCAAAAGACTTTGGTGGTGACGCCGCCTTGGGCTCCATGGTGACCTCCGTCTTGCCATCCGGCTGGTCTTGGTCTCGTTGCACCGATATGGAAACCTTTGCCTGACGCCTTGGTACTCCGCGACTGCGTTTGCTTCCTTAGCACCAAAGGGGAAACAAGGACACTGCGCGCACTGGCGCCCGCCTGGTGCCAGCCTGATCTTGATCATCACGGCTCACATCACGAGAACCTCATGAGGTTTGCCTCTCCTTGATCTCTCCGCTCCTCGCGAGCCAACATGGTGAGGCTGCTCCTGAGGAGGTCTGGTGTCGTCCGCCTTGCGAGGCTTGGCACCTCGCGAGGGTCTTGAATGCCTTGTTGATGAAGATGGGCCGTACGGGCCTACGAGCAGAGCCACGCCGTGGGCCGCAGGCAGGCAAGTCTGGGGACCCCAGTTCCCAGAACGCCGACAGTAGCCCCCGGGCCCAAGGCACGCTCGGGCTTGGCTTCCAAGCGAAGCCAAAGGTCAAGTACGGAGCGTCGCGGGCCCCAAAGCCTGCGGCCTTGGTCGACGCATGGCGGTTGATTGGACGTGGGCGTCTTCGCTTCCCCACGCTGCCTCGGCAACTGCCCGACTTGACAAGTCCCTGCGACATGCAAGGGAAAATCATCGTTACCTGTGATCGTCGGAGGCGCCGGTTGGCCTTCTCCCGCTATAAATGAAGAGGCGGGCAGAGCCCCCATCGCCCATCTCTTCGCAGTCCGCTTGCTTCTTCCTCCTTGCTCCTCTGCTAGTAGCGATGTGATATGTCTCCAACGTATCTATAGTTTTTGATTGTTCCATGCTATTATATTATCCATTTTGGATGTTTATGGGCTTTATTAAACACTTCTATATTATTTTTGGGACTAACCTATTGACCCAGAGCCGGTGCAGTTCCTCGCTTTTTTCTTTGTTTGATGTTTCAAGAAAAGGAATATCAAACGGAGTCGAAACAAAATGAAACCTTCTGGAGAAGTTATTTTTGGAAGGAAAGCTACCCGATGGACTTGGAGTGCACGTCAGGAAATAAACGAGGGAGCCACGAGGTAGGGGGCACGCCCACCCCCCTAGGGCGCACCCTCCACCCTCATCGGCCCCTCATGGCTCCCCTGACGTACTTCTTCCTCCTATATATACCCATATACCCTAAAACGATCTGGGAACATAATAGATCGGGAGTTCCGCCTCATAAGCCACTTTGTAGCCACCAAAACCTCTCGAGCCTGTTAGGCACCACCGCGGAGGGGGCAACCCTCACCGGTGGCCATCTTCATCATCGTGATCTCCATGACGAGGAGGGAGTAGTTCACCCTCGGGGCTGAGGGTATGTACCAGTAGCTATGTGTTTGATCTCTTTCTCTCTCGTGTTCTTGATTTGGCACGATCTTGATGTATCGCGAGCTTTGCTATTATAGTTGGATCTTATGTTGCTTCTCCCCCTCTACTCTCTTGTAATGGATTGAGTTTTTCCTTTGAAGTAATCTTATCGGATTGAGTCTTTAAGGATTTGAGAACACTTGATGTATGTCTTGCCGCCCGTATCTGTGGTGACAATGGGATATCACGTGATTCACTTGATGTATGTTTTGGTGATCAACTTGTGGGTTCTGCCCATGAACTTATGCATAGGGGTTAGCACACGTTTTCGTCTTGATTCTCTGGTAGAAACTTTGGGGCACTCTTTGAGGTTCTATGTCTTGGTTGAATAGATGAATATGAGATTGTGTGATGCATATCGTATAATCATACCCACAGATACTTGAGGTGAAATTGGAATATCTAGGTGACATTAGGGTTTTGGTTGATTTGTGTCTTAAGGTGTTATTCTAGTACGAACTCTAGGGCTGTTTGTGACACTTATAGGAATAGCCCTACGGATTGATTGGAAAGAATAACTTTGAGGTGGCTTCATACCCTACCATAATCTCTTCGTTTGTTCTCCGCTATTAGTGACTTCGGAGTGACTCTTTGTTGCATGTTGAGGGATAGTTATATGATCCAATTATGTTATTATTGTTGAGGGAACTTGCACTAGTGAAAGTATGAACCCTAGGCCTTGTTTCCTAGCATTGCAATACCGATTACGCTCACTTTTATCATTAGTTACCTTGCTGTTTTTATATTTTCAGATTACAAAAACCTTTATCTACCATCCATATTGCACTTGTATCACCATCTCTTCGCTGAACTAGTGCACCTATACAATTTACCATTTTATTGGGTGTGTTGGGGACACAAGAGACTCTTTGTTATTTGGTTGCAGGGTTGCTTGAGAGAGACCATCTTCATCCTACGCCTCCCAAAGATTGATAAACCTTAGGTCATCCACTTGAGGGAAATTTGCTACTGTCCTACAAACCTCTGCACTTGGAGGCCCAACAATGTCTACAAGGAGAAGGTTGCGTAGTAGACATCACGATGGCGTCGATCCGAAGGTTCTCCGCTGAGGAGAAAGGAAATGCTCCCCGCGACGAGCCAGGGCCATCTCCGTCGAAGAAGAGGCCAGCCCACCGTTCCGGCATTGTCGTGAGGGCGGAAGTGACGAGGCCCTGGTGCGAATGGCCGCCTCCAGGGTATCCTCTGCCCTTGTACGCCCAAGCCGAGGGCTCAGGAGGAAGGAGCAACGAGCGGTGCTGCCCGCGCCGCGTCCGCGGTTGCCGCGCGATGGCGACACGCACCGTCGCCCCTGGAATACATGCTGCGGACTCCTCTCGCGAGCTCGTGCTGTGGGCGGCGATGCCCCCAAGCACATGTATTCGCTTCCCGCGGTTCTTCTCTGACGTGATGCCACCGAGGGGGCCCCTCGAGCTCTGGTTGCAGCATGCTGACTGCGACGCCCCGGCGACCGGAGCGGAGGTTGAGGTGGTCTCCTCCGGCAAGATCTTCATGACCCGCGGCTGGGGCGAGGTTGCGCGGGTTTGCCGTGCTGAGGGCGCCCTCGCGATCCACTTCGAGTTTGACGGCGCCTCCACGCAGTTCTTCAAGGTCTTCGATGCGGAAGGCCGCCGCTTGGAGTGCTGCCCTAGAGGGGAGCTCCAGGACGATGCGCGCCCGGCCTGCAGCTCCTTCAGCAGCATCGACTCTTGGGCGTCCAACGGTTCTCCTGAGTTCTACGAGACTCCAGAGACGAGCGACGACAGCTACGTGACCCCGAGCTCTCGTCGCGCCCGGAGCAGGGCTGCGACGTGCATCCACTGATCTGGATGGGGTTGGTGCCGGCCTCCCACGGCCCACTGTTGATGACGGCGTCGGCCACGGGAGGGCGTAGATAGGATTCCCCTAAGTTCTCGTCTTTTGTTCCCTGCGAGGAACCAAGAAGTACCCTGTGGGGTGTGTAAAAGACCTGTAATGTCTTTTGTTGATACTATCCTTGTTATGGAAAATTGCGAATGCATGTCCTGTTTAGGCTCGGTCTCCCCTTTCCAACCTCGCGACGACTCGTCGCTCTATGCTGACAGGTCCCAGTCCCCAGGCAAGCTGCAGCCGTTGCTGGTATGCCAGGTCGCGTGCCGTGGTCAATGCCAGGAGGTGAGCGGCCCGAGGTCCAGCAAGAGCCCCTGAGGCACGACGCTCAGGAGGTCCCCTTTAGTGCTCAAGCAGCTGGGGTAAGGTGAGAAAGGGAGGCTATGTTGCCGCAATAGGGCTGCAGTGAGCGTGACTCCTTGGCTCCAGCGATTAGCCGGTCTGAGCGCGAGACTTATCTTTGCGGTCCGGAGTCGACTCCTTGAGATGTGCCATGTTAATGCGTAGCTAGGCCAGGCCCACGCGAGCCTCTCCTCCTTCTCCATGCTCTCCTTTATGCTCTACATCCTCAGGTCCCGGCCCTCGAGCGAGCTCAGCCGCCGCTGGTATGCCAGGTCGCGTGCCGTGGTCAAGGCCAGGGGGTGAGGGCTGGAGAGCCACTAGGAGCTCCTGAGTCGTGATGCTCGGGAGCCCCCGTTTTAACGCGCAAGCAGGTTGCAGGTTGCTCGCGATGCTGTCATTCTCATGAGGTTCATGCGAGCCAGCACAAGGAGAAACACAGTTTGCCATTATGGTTGTCAGTCCGCCTGGTTACTTCGCGAGGAGACGAAGGCACTGAGGGCCTGGTGAGGTGACGTGCGCGGGGCGTGCCGCGAGCCAGAGCTCGATCGCTCAGATTTGTCAATGTTGCAGGGGACGGACCCGTGCACAAGCGCCATGCCAGTGCGAGCAGCCCCCGTGGGAGGTGAGAGTCGAGCAGGTGGTAGTCACAGATAAATTAGGTATGGAAAGCAAACTGGCTAAGGCAAATGCAGGGAAGATACATGCCACTGGGATAGGCCCGAGCGGCTTGGGGATGATGCAGCCCGAGGGGCGCCCCTAGCAAGGTAAGCTAAAGACATAAGGAAAAGGGATAATTGATTTTATGCCCCTAGTTGGGTCACACTCAGCAGGTTTACCCCTAGTTTCCGAAAACACTTGTTCTTTCCCAAACCACTTTGCTCCTCTTATGCTTTTGCCCTTTGACCATTTGACCATCACTTTGAAAACTTCATAAAAATTTAATACTAACTCAGAAAAATTCAAATAAGATATCAAAATGTTCAGAAAAGCATCACATATATGTGCATGTCATTTGCATTCATGAAAAAAGTGCTGGCTAGTCCCCATCTCTGTTTTAGCTCATATGATCTTAGCATGAACAGTAAAATCTAAAAAAATTCTAAAAAAATTTGGTGGCAAACTTTGACCAATGTTTTGAGTGCTTGCCAAGTTTCATAAGGGAATGGCATTCATGGAAGTCGTGGCAAAAAAACAAAAATCAATGCTCCAAAATTTCATTTTGTTGCCACGACTTCCACGGATGTCATTCCCTTATGAAACTTGGCAATTAATCGAAAACATTGGTCAAAGTTTGCCACCAATTTTTTTTAGAATTTTTAGATTTTACTATTCATGCTAAGATCATATGAGCTAAAACTGAGATGGGGACTGGCCAACACTTTTTTCATGAATGCAAATGACATGCACATATAGGTGATGCTTTTCTAAACATTTTGATATCTTATTTGAATTTTTCTGAGTTAGTATGAAATTTTTATGAAGTTTTCAAAGTGATGGTCAAACGGTCAAAGGGCAAAAGCATAAGAGGAGCAAAGTGGTTTGGGCAGGAACAAGTGTTTTCAGAAACTAGGAGTAAACCTGCCGAGTGGGACACAACTAAGGGCACCAAATTAATTATCCCTAAGGAAAAGGGGTACATGCCACAGGGACAGACCCACGCGGCCTGGGAATGATGCAGCCCGAGGGGCGCTCCCAGCTAAACAAACTTGGAAAATGTCACCTGGTTCTGACGATGAAGAGATGTCGGGGCAGCTGAAGGTACACGATGAAGGAGTGCGCGCGAAGGAGTTGCTCCTCATGAGCCACCGGGGCCCTGAGCCTCGAGAGGCTCTGGGGGTCCACACGGTTCCTTGAGGACCGTCTCCATCTTCGCCAGGGCGGCGTGGTGCCTGGACTCCCAAGCCGCCAGGACGCGTCGCAAGTTGCGCTGATAGGCGGACAACACGCTCGGCAGGCCAAAAGGCATGCGAACGTAGCTGTGCGGTGGACCCTCGCAGCGGCCCTTGAAGGCTAGAAGGGCTCTGCAGATGCGCCCCTGTTGAGCCTCGACGCCGATGCGCACGCCGCAACCCATTATCCTCGCCTGGATGGGAAGCTACGCTTCGTGAGCGGCGGTCGCCGCACATGGCCCTTGCGTCTTGCAGTTCCTGAGTGGCCTTGGTGATGAACTCCTGAGCGGTGGGCGCTCCTTGCCCTGTGTTCTCCTTAGGGAAACGTGCCATGAAGCACGCCTCCTAGTGGTGCCCGAGCGCCTCCCTCGTGATGTTGGAAAGGTCTGAGGCCCTCCAGAAGAGAGCCCCCGAGCCCTGCCCGAGAAGGGCGCCGGGCGCGCCTTCCTATGTGATGGAGGGAGGCGCCCCTGGCGCGGGCGCTGATCCTGACGAGGTTCTAGTCGCGACGCCACCCTCCTCAGGTCCTGCACAGCGCAGCTACTTCTTCTTCTTCGGGGTGACCTCAGGAGGGCACTCGCCCTTGCTGTCGGGGTCGTCGATTACTGCAGCTTGAAAGGCATGCTCAAGGGAGCACACCACATCTTTTTCTTCACATGGGACTGTGATGAATCTGCCGCTTCCCGGCATCTTGAGGACATTGTAGCCGTGATGGGTCACCGCCATGAACTTGGCCAGGGCTGGATACCCGAGTATGGCATTGTATGGCAGATGGATATGCGTGACGTCGATGTCGATGAGCTCGGTGCGGTAGTTCTTGCGTTCTCCGAGGTGACAGGGAGGCGGACCTGCCCAATCGGGGTGGTGGAGCCGTCGGTCACTCCTGAGAAGGGCTTGGTGGGCTGAAGCTAATCATATGGTACTTGGAGGTTGTCGAACGTGTCGACGGACATGACGTTGAGCCCTGCGCCGCCGTCGATGAGGGTCTTGGTAACTTGCACGTTGCTGATGACCGGGGAGCAAAGCATCGGGAGGGCGCCTCTGGTGACCGCGCACTTGAGCTGATCCGCCAAACTGAAGGTGATGGCGCACTGGGACCACCTGAGCGGGCGTGTGGCCTCAAGCTTGGGGAGGACCGCATTCACTTCACGAGCAAACTGTTTGTAAATACGCTGGGAGGCTGGGGCTTGAGCTCCGCCCAAGATGCAGGCGATGGCACGTGGCTCCTGGAAGCCCCCAGCCCCCTCGTCTTGATGGTGGTCGTCATTCCTTCTTGGCGGCGGCGGTAGTGGAGGAAGACCGGCGTTGCCCTGAGGATGATCCTCACGAGGCTGGTCCCTCTAGGCGCCCTCGTGAGTCTGATCCTGCCAGCGGTCCTCGCGAGGCCGGTCACGCCACTCCTGGCACGGGCCATGGTCGTCCCAGAGTCCGCCACAACGTCCTCCTCCTCGGCCGTAGCCCCGGTCGTTGCGCTCAGGGCGTCGATCGAAGCGTCCTTCTCGAATGGCTCTGAGCTCTTGACAGTCGCTGGTGTTGTGGGTGTTCAGGTTATGGAAGGCACAGAACGGTCAGCTGCTCTTGGATGACTCGGGCTGATCTCTGCGGCGCTTGGTGTCCGGCTCCGCCGCGAGCACGGCTGCTCCCTTGCGCTTCACGTCCTTGGCCTTAGCTTTCTTCTCCTCCGGGTCTGCAGCCGGAGCTCGTGGAGGGAGAGGCGCCTTCCTCAGCTCTGCGCACTTGGTCGCCAAAGTTGAACAACCTGTGGATGTGCACAACTCCTCGTGGATAGCGAGCTCCTCCTTCATCTTGACGTCACGGATGCTGTCAGAGAATGCGGAGATGATGGCCTCGTCCGTCACCTTGGGTATCTTGAGGCGAACGTTGTTGAAGCACTGAATGTACTTCTGGAGGGTCTCTTCTGTTTGTTGCTTGAAGCGGCGCAGGTCACCCGCGGCCGGTGGGCGGTCGCGAGTGCCCTGGAAGTTGGCGACGAAGCGGTCGCGCATCTCGTCCCAGGAGGAGATCGAGCCTGGAGGCAGGTTCAGGAGCCACGAACGGGCGCCTTCTTTTAGCACCATAGGGAACCAGTTCGCCATGACTTTCTCGTCGCCGTTGGCCGCCTCGATGCTCAGCTCGTAGAGCTGCAAGAACTCCACGGGGTCAGGGGTGCTGTCGTAGCGAGGAGGCAGATCTGGCTTGAACTTGCCCGGCTAGACGATGCTACGCAGCTCGCGGGTGAAGACGCGGCAGCCGGCCGTGGTCACCGGGGCCCATCTTGGAGGTGGAGCTTGGTCTTGGCGCCTCTGCGCCGCTACGAAAAGCGGCGCGGGGCCCTGCCGCGGCAGATGATCCTGGCGCAGCGGTGCGGGGAGTGGCGGAGCGTTCTCTTGCGGTCGAGGGACTTCTTGACAACTTCTTTCATGTGCGGGCGCCGGACGCGGTGGGTCGCGCCGTGGAGACGCGCGCCTTGGCGCCAGGGCGCCGCCTTGGTGCAGAGGTGGTGGAGGTGCTCCGTGACCTACGTCTCCCGTAGCTGGCGGAGGGCGAGGCAGTGAGAGGGACGGCGCAGGGGAGCCCCCTGTGGCACTAACAAGCTCGGCGATGCGGTCGAGCCAGTCCTCGTAGAGGTCGTCGACTGGGCGGTAGTGCAGGAGCTCGTGCGCCATGAGGAGCATGGCCCATACGTCCATGGGGCGCGATGAGCGTGAGACGACGAACCAGCGGGAGTCGGTGATGGAGTGGCGGTGCGGACGTCCTGTCGCACCGAGAGGGTGCAACAAGGACGCTTGCTACTTGTTCCCCACCGGGCCGGTGGCGGCGTTGGCGGCAGGCGATGGAGAACGACGAGGTGGCCCGCCGACAGGGGCCGTCTGAGCAACGCGGGTGGCGAGGGCAGCCCGGCGATCGGCGCGGGCGCAGCATGCATCCGCCATGGAGACGATGAAGCAACATGACGCAGAGCGACGGAAGGGAAGCTTCGGCGCACCCCTACCTGGTGCGCCAAATGTCGGATCACGGGTTCCGGCAAAACCCTTAAGATTCGAACTCTGGGGTGCGCGCGAAGTTCTCTCCCCCCTACCGATCCGCACCCTAGCTTGCTAAGATCTCGCGGACGAACTCAACAAACACACAACACAAACGACACAAGATTTATACTAGTTCGGGCCACCGTTGTGGTGTAATACCCTACTCCAGTGTGGTGGTAGTGGATTGCCTCTCAGGCTGATGATGAACAGTACAAGGGGAAGAACAGCCTCCTGAGGTTGAGGTGTTCTTGTGCTTAGTGTGTGGCTAAGGATCAGCTAAAGATCACATGAGATGCCTCCGAATGGCCTCTCCCCTACGGTGGTGGCTAGTTCTACTTATATAGGCCCTGGTCCTCTCCCAAATATTGAGCGGGAAGGGAGCCAACAACGGCCAATTTGAAAGGGGACATCTAGTATAGCTTATCCTAACAAAGTGGTCTTCGCCTGCAAAAGGCTCTGGTGGTGAGGCCACCTTGGGCTCCATGGTGACCTCCGTCTTGCCGTCCGGCTGGTCTTGGTCCTGTTGCACCGATATGGAAACCTTTGCCTGACGCCTCGGTACTCCACGACCGCGCTTGCTTCCTTAGCACCAAAGGGGAAACAAGGACACTGCACGCGCTGGTGCCCGCCTGGCGCTAGCGTGATCTTGATCGTCATGGCTCACGTCACAAGAACCTTGTGAGGTTTTGCCTCGCCTTGATCTCTCTGCTCCTCGCGAGCCAACCTGGTGAGGCCGCTCCTGAGGAGGTCTGGTGTCGTCCACCTCGCGAGGCTTGGCCCCTCACGAGGGTCTTGAATGCCTTGTTGATGAAGATGGGCCGTACGGGCCCACGAGCAGAGCCACGCTGTGGGCCGCAGGCAGGCAAGTCTGGGGACCCCCGTTCCCAGAACGCTGACAAGCACGCCTCGCCACCCCCAAATCCAGGGCCAAGCATGGCCACAGTGCGTCGTACCAGACGAAGATCTCCCGTCCGGCGTGACACTGTTGCTATGACGCCCATGACATCACCCCTGTCAGAGGGAGCCATGCTCCCACGACGTGCTATCGGTACAGCCCGCAGGCGGTGGGCCCCACGCGTCCACGAGGAGCCAGAAGGCGACGAGTCCAGATGAGTCGGCTCGTAGGGAGGCCGGCTCCTGACCAGGCGGCCTTCCCCTCCTTGGAGTTTGTGCGCCATTAACCAGAAGAGATGGGGAATGGCTACAGTGAACGGCCACCAGGCGGCGGCACTGTAGCCACGCCTCCCCGACGAAGCATGCATCATTAGCAGCACCGCTACAGTATTGAGCAGCCGGCAAGACCCGCAAGCAGCGGGTACGGCCTGTCGGCCAGTACGAGACAGACGGCAGGACCCACCAGGTGGCGGGTCCCACCGGCCAGCGGAGTAGCCGGCAACCAGAGACACTGACAGCCGGGTCCTACACCCGACCAGATTACCTTTGTACCCCTAGGGGGTAGGCCTATATAAACCCCCCAGGGCACCCATGCAAAGGGTTCAGCCTTTTAGATATCCACACATACATAGAGAGAGGAGTAGAGCTAGCCTTGCCCTTCTTCCTCCTCTAGCAAACAACTCTAGGAGCAAACTTGTAGCCACTGGAGATATAGTGATCATGCGGAGACCCCGCAGAGCAGGACTAGGGGTGTTATCTCCTAGGAGAGCCCCAAACCTGGGTAAGATTCGTCAGCGTGCATTTCTTCGCCTCATCCCGTTTCCTGCCATCGGCGACGTCTTACTAGCCCCCTCCAGGATAAGCCATCCTTCGGCATATATCGCACGACACCCCCGACATTTGGCGCCCACCGTGGGGCTAGGTGCACCGTCGTCCGGGGATCTTATCTGGACGGGAAACCTTTTCCTCTCCAACGAGCGTAGCCAGCCCGGCACGCCCGTCGGCTTTAGCGCCGACGCGCTGCATGGTGCGGAGCTCACCTGCGCGGCGGCGGCCTCGCCGACCTTGTTGGCGAGCTCCGCCTCTCCGATGAGCCCGCGCCAGGCGCGGGTGCAACCTGCATTGAGAGTTGCCTCGTCGACCTCCTTGGCAAGCTCGACATCGCCAATGAGCCCGCCTCCTACCTGGAGTTGATCGGCTGCACCGACCCGATGCTTGTCGACTCCGACACCGCGTCTCTCGACGCCTTCCCCACCAACGTGGTGGTCATCGACGATCCTCTTCCTCGCACCGACAGCGGCAGCAGCACCGTCACAGAGGTGCTCGTCATCAGCCATGATGGAGCCTCTGGTGGCGGCGCCCAAGACCCGCTCGACGCGGCGCTGTGAGACCTGTCTGCACCCATCCCAAAAGACGCCAATGCTGAGACGCTGGAGGCCTGCCGCGTCTCCCTTGTTGAAAGCGCCAACAAGCTGGCGAGCATGAGACACCTCTCAGAGGCCTACCAGCGCGAGATGGACCGCGCTATTGGCGGCACGCCGGCTTCTAGCGGGCCCAGCCGCATCGGCACGGTCCGGCAGCATGGCGCTGCCATCGCCAGCATGTTCGGTGCAGACCGCCCCATCTACGCCACGCCTGCAGAGAACATACGAGCTGCCCAGGCGGCAGCAGACGAGCTGGACAAACTCGAGGGTGACGAGCATCGCCACATGACGGAGTGCATCCAGCGACTCATTGACGCAGCTGCCGCGCAGCAAGAAGCCGGCTGCCGCGCCGAAGAACCCAACCGGCGGAACAACGACCGCCTCCCCGCCGAGATCACGGGGTGACCTCCTGGACGCCGACAGGTGACGTCCGCGACAAGAGAGACAAGGAGTCGGCTTCCAGGCGTAGCCGGACACGCCTCACCATCGAGTGCGACCAAGATGGCCGCCCAAGAACAGTGGAACGGTGGGACGACTATCCGCCTCCTCCTCCTCCCCATAGGGAGAGGCGCGCCTCCCCGCCGCCTGTTGACCACCCAACACTCGGCGACCACGTTGGCCGCCGAGAAGGAGTCGGAGAGAATCACGCGTGCCACCGAATCGATCGCCTTACTCGATCCCAGGCGCTAGAAAAAGAAGACGCGTTGGGCCCGCCCTGTTTCGGCCCCCGCATTCGTGACGACCCCTTTCCCAAAGGGTTCACGCTTCCACGAGACACGCCCAAGTACAACGGTTCCATGAAGCCGGAGGACTGGCTGGTCGACTACTCCACAGCCGTCAACATAGCAAACGGCAACAAGCGTATTGCCGTAAAGTACGTCCCGCTCATGCTCCACGGCACAGCCCGGACAATGCTGAACAGCCTGAAGCCCCGCAGCATCAACAGCTGGGTAGATTTCAGTGAAGTCTTCGTCCGCAATTTCACCAGCACCTACAAGAGGGCACCAAAGCTACGCCAGCTCTCTCTGTGCGTCCAAGGCCCCAACGAGTCCACTCGCGACTACCTGACGCGGTGGGCTGAACAGTGCAACTCCTGCAAAGGGGTGCACGAGGTCCAAGCAATCGAGTACTTCACTGTGGGTGCCGAGGGGGCACCTTACTCAAGCAGCGACTCCTCTACGACGAGCCGGCCACACTCGACGAACTGCTGATCATAGCAGACAAGTACGCCACTGCCGACTCCTCCATGAAGACGGAGCTTCGGGTGGATGCCTCTGGGAAGGTGCTCCCTCCGACTCCCAGAACACAGGCTGGTGACTCGAGTCGGCGCCAGCAGCAGAATGACAACAAGCGCAAAGCCCTGATGCCGGTTTCCACCAGTCGGCAGCTGGCGACAGTCGAAGACCAGCAGCCAGAAGGGCAACCCTTACCCAAGCGCCAGAGTGCGGCAAGCTGAACTGGTTGCCCGCCTTCTCCTATGAGCAAACCCTTGAAGGTCCCTGCAAGTTCCACAGCGGCGCGAAGCCATCCAACCATACAACCCGGAAATGCCACTGGCTTACCCGAATCTCCAAGGGCGAAGGACTACTGCCTCCCCCGCCTGCTGGCCAGCCGCCGCCGCCTCCTCAGCAACCTGCGGTTTGTCCAGCAGTCGGCGCCATCCAAGATGAATTCCCTGAGGAGCACGGAGCCTATGTTGTCTTCACCAGTCAGAGTGATGACAAGCCAGTCGCCCCAAACGAGATTCGGCAGGTTGGGATGCGGATGACGAAGAAATGCAAAAGATGCGGAAAAAGCCATTTAAAAGAAATATTCCGGGCCCGTCCATTTTGGACCGAATACTGATCGCTTTCGTGCGGATACACGGCACCCTAAAACCAGCCAATCACACCAACATGGATTGTTGGGTGTTCAAGACGAGCAAGTTAAGTGCCGAAAACAATGACAAGGGGCTGCATAGCGATGACGCAGGAGGAGCCCCGCCACGAACAATAGGGGGATGAGGGCTTCCCCCCACAAGTGGGGATGGTGAACATGATATACACAACCCACATCCCCAAAAGGGAGCGGAAGCGTGCACTCAGGGACGTATATGCGTTGGATCCAGTCGCCCCAAAGTTCAACCCATGGTCCTCCTGCCCGATCACTTTTGATCGAAGGGACCACCCCACTAGCATCCGCCATGGCGGATTCACCGCATTGGTTCTAGACCCAATCATTGACGGATTTCACCTCACTAGAGTCCTTATGGATGGCGGCAAGAGCCTGAACCTTCTTTATCGGGATACAAAGTGCAAAAAATGGGCATAGATCCTCAAGGATTAAACCCACAAAGACGACCTTTAAAGGCGTCATACCAGGTGTAGAGGCCAACTGTACAGGCTCGATTACACTTGAGGTGGTCTTGAATCCCGGATAATTTCGAAGCGAGGAGTTAATATTCGACATAGTCCCGTTCGCAGATGGTTATCACACATCGCCGGACGAACCGCATTTGCAAATGTCAATGCGGTGCCGCACTACGCATACCGCAAGCTCAAGATGCCGGGCCCTCGAGGAGTCATTACGGTCAACGGAAACACTGAACGCTCTCTCTGAACGGAGGAGCATACGGTGGCCCTCGCGGCGGAAGTACAAAGCAGCCTTTCAAGGCAATTCTCCAGTCCGGCTATTAAACGTCCGGACACCGTCAAGCGCGCCCGGAGTAACCTACAACAAGACCGCCTGGCATGTTCCGAGCAAGCGTAGCAATGCGGCCCCAACCCCAGCCCTCGCGAAATTGTGAAACCAGTACTACACGTACATAAGTACGCTCTGGAAATACCATGGGCATAGGGGGAGGGGCACGACCACGGCATGCCCAAAATGCGGCTCAACCGCACCAGGGGCTCCCGATTTTGTCATTCTTTTTTCTTCTTACTTTCAGGACTCCACTCTACGGAAGGCCTGTCCGGCAGTACAATCGCCGAACACACGATGCAACAGCCAGGGAGGCAGAAAGCTACGTCGAGTGTCCAGGTGGTCTCTATAATGAGCAGTATACTTGTTTCACATATCATCCCGCAGCTCGCCCCTGGAGGGGGACATGTCAAATAGTCCCATCTCTTGCTTATCGCACTATTTGTATCGTCCGGCTTTTACCGCAGCCTTTTCAAATAAACAATACATAGCTTTTGTCTATTATTGCATTCCCTTTTTTATCTATATATGTTCATTAATGACATTATGCAACCGTACACTTTGGTACGGCCAATACACCAGGGGCTTACGTACCCCAGAATATGGTGTGAGAAGTCCGAACACTCTCATGAGTGCGAACTTATAGCATTATATGCATCGGCTCTGAATCATGTCTTGGGTCAATAGTTGGGTTTGCCTGGCTCTCATGTTTTGGTACCTTACGTTTCATTATATCGGCTAAGGTAGCGCTGGGAGAACCACTGCGATTGTGCCCCGGTTGAGCTGGGCTAAGCACCTCAGTGGAGAAAGCTAAAACTGACCATCATGATAGGGCGAGAGCTGGTCGCTGTTCGAGAGGTTTTCGAGTCCCTAAAGACTTATGCCGCTTAGAGCGAGGAGTCAGCTTTGTCCGGCCTAGGCGTGGATAGCGCCCCGAACTCGGTCTTCCAAATACTAGGGGCTTCGCCGAAATTTAAAATTATAGAATTCTATGGCTAAGTGAGAGTGTTCAAGCATTATAGTCCGATTGCCTTGTTCGTTGTGTTGAGCGCCTCCGTCGAAGGACCCAAGAATGGGAAAAAGAGCGCTCAAGTTTATCCCGAACACCCCCAGCACTCGTGGCATGGGGGCAGAAGCCGACGACTCGCCATCTCTCCAATTTAATAAACGACCGCACAGAAGGTAATATTTTAAATTCAAAAGCGTTCCTTAGCGCATATGAACAAGTTTTCAGCGTACAGGATCACAAATGCGAGTTTACTCAAAAATTACATCTTTGGAGCATTCATCCGCTATAAGGCGGGCACCCTTCAGGATGCCCTCATAATACATCTCGGGCTTGTGATGGTCCTTGCCCGTCGGTGGTCCATCCGTCACAAGCTTCTCAGCGTCCATCTTGCCCCAGTGCACTTTAGCACGGGCAAGGGCCCTACGGGCACCTTCGATGCATACAGAGGGCTTGATGACTTCAAGCCATGGACAGGCATCCACCAGCCGCCTCACCAGCCCGAAGTAGCTCCCAGGCATGGCTTCCCCAGGCCGCAGCTGGACTATGAGACCCTTCATGGCCTGTTCGGCCACCTTATGGAGCTCGACCAGCTGCTTCAGCTGGTCGCTCAAGGCACCGGGTGTCCGGCCTCAACATACTGGGACCAGAACACCTTCTCAGTCGAGCTCCTCTCTTCGGCTCGGTAGAATGCGGCGGCGTCGGACACACTCCGGGGAAGATCTGCGAATGCTCCTAGTGAGCTGAGGACTCGGGTAAGTAACAAGTAATTCACTTTAACATGCTTGCTTTGCATAAAGAATGCCTTTCCCGCCGCTATTTTCTTCATCGCCTCAATTTCCTGGAGGGCTTTTTGGGCTTCGGCCTTGGCATATTTGGCGCTCTCAAGCGCCGAGGCGAGCTCGGACTCTCGAGTCTTTGAGTCAAGCTCCAAGCTCTCGTGTTTTTTCACAAGATCCTGGAGCTCTTGCTGCACCTCCGCCACCCGCGCCTCCTGCTTTTCTCGCTCGACGCGTTCCACGGCCGCATTGTCTTCGGCCTTGTACAGCGCTTTCTTCAGGGTCGCCACCTCGGTTGTGGCCCCTGTAATACTCACGTTGGTCCTGTCATTTTTTGCAACCACATCTTTTTTATATACTTAAATAAGGTATTACTTACCTTCCTTATCCTCGAGCTGCTTCTTGGCAAGGCCGAGCTCATTCTCGGACCGCTCAAGGCTCTGCTTCAATGCATCGACCTCCGCAGTCAGTGCGGCAGAGGTTAGTAGTGCAGCCTGCATTCCCATATTGACAAACTTATGTTAGACTCCTGCGTATATCTTTTTGATCCTCAATTCGGCTTTTCTTTCCGAACACCAAACTGAGCATCAGGGGCTACTGTCTATGCGGTAATATTTTTACATATCTTAAATACATACCTCAAAGCCTGTTAGAAGGCTGGCACAGGCTTCAGTCAGCCCACTCTTGGCGGACTGAACCTTCTGGATCACCACACTCATAATAGTGCGGTGCTCCTCGTCGATGGAGGCGCCGTTAAGCACCTCCAGCAGATTATCCGATTCCTCCGATTGGACGGAGGTCACCAGCGTTGTAGACTTTCCCTTCTTAGTAGGGGGCCGCCTGCAGGATGCCGAAACCGTTGAAGGTTCCAGTGCGGTGTCCGACCCAGGGCCGAACTTAGAGCCCTTCGGGGTTTTATCCCCTTTGCGCCTGGAGTCCGGGAGGTCGCCTTGCGGCGCCTCCAGGACCACCCCCTCCTGGCTTGGACCCTTTTGGGACTCCACCTCGGCATCGTCCGTAGGACGAGGGGAGGTAGCAGTCGGAAGTGAAAGGCTATTCACATCCGACGAATCCAGGGATCCGCTCGATGAAGCGTCGAGCTGGGCCGCGGGCGGACTGCATGATTATATTCGGCGTCAGAAGATACTGTGCAATAAAGGAACACCATGAGTTATTCTGGTATCCGGATACTTACGATTTTGCCAGGGGCTTGGCCCTGGATGGCCACTCCTCTTTGCCGTCGTCGGCGTTGGTGGAGCAGTCCGGAGGAAGGGTCCTTCCCTTCTTGGACCCTCCGGCCCCCCCATTGGGGCGGCCTTCCTTTTCTGTCCTCACCCCGCTGGAGGGGGAGAGGCCTCTTCTTCCTCCTCCTCGTCTTCAGAGGAGGAGTGCGCCTCGGAGTCATCGGACGATGAATCCGACACCACCGGGCGTCGGGAACTCTTTCGAGTTCTCGTGGCCTTCTTCTTGGCCTTCTTCTCCAGCACCACGTAAGATGCCGGAACCAGCAGCCCCATCAAGCGGGCGTCCGGTGGATCTTCGGGCAAAGGAGCCAGACAGTCAATCTGTCCGGTCTTCTTCTACCATTCCTGTCAAAGGAATGGGAGCTTAGATCCCGCATAGAGTCAAACTATGAAAACCAAGTATCCCGTAAAGGGTAAAATAAGCTTACTATGCTGGCTTGGCGCTTCGCGCGGAATCCGCAATCCTCGGTGATGGGAGGGGGAACCTCGACGCCCTTGAATAGCACCTTCGAGGCATCCTCGTGCGTTGTGTCAAAGAGCCTGGTAAGAGTTTGGTGCTGGGTCGGGTTGAACTCCCATAAGTTAAAAGCCCGCCGTTGACACGGAAGGATCTGGCGGATGAGCATGACCTGGACTACGTTGACGAGTTTAACCTTTTTGTCCACCAGGTCTTGGACACAGGTTTGGAGTCCGGTCCGCTCTTCCAAATTACCCCACGAGAGGTGAGCCGTGTGGGGATGCCAGATCGGAATTCGAGGGCCGCTGCCCATTCAGGGTCACGCGACTCGGTGATGTAGAACCACCTCGATTGCCACCCCTTTATGGTCTCCACGAAGGAGCCCTCGAGCCATGTAACATTGGGCATCTTTCCCACCATGGCGCCTCCGCACTCCGCTTGCTGGCCACCCACTACCTTCGGCTTGACATTGAAGGTCTTCATCCATTAGATGAAGTGGGGCTTGATGCGGAGGAAGGCCTCGCACACGACGATAAACGCCGAGATGTTGAGGACGAAGTTCGGGGCTAGATCATGGAAATCCAGGCCGTAGTAGAACATGAGCCCCCAGACAAATGAGTGAAGTGGGAAACCTAGTCTGCGGAGGAAATGGGTGAGGAACACCACCCTCTCATGAGGTCTGGGGGTGGGGATGAGCTACCCCTTTTCTGGGAGCCGGTGTGCAATGTCGTTTGACAAGTATCCGGCCTCCCTCAGCTTCTTGATGTGTCCCTCCGTGACGGAGGAGACCATCCACTTGCCTCCCGCTCCGTACATGGCTCGAGAAGGTTGAGGTGGGATGTGCGGACTTGGGCGCTGGAGCTCGAGTGTGCGGAAATGGATAAGCAAAGGACGAAGAAGGCGTAGATGAGAAAGGTGGATCCTTATCCCCTTATATGGGCGGACGAAACTATGTGCCCCCCACCAGCCTCGTAAAACTCGCTTATCTCCCAAGCGCCGTAATTAATGGCACGGTTGGGTTACCCACACCCGTATTGATGAGAATCCCGGAATAAGGGGACCCGATCTCTGCTTTGACAAGACGTGCCAAGGAAACCGCCTCGCTAAGTGTGCTGAGGTGGGACAGTAAAAATGATTCAAATAAAGGCTTGGTCGTGGTGTGATGTCACGCTGCAAAATACGTCAGCAGATTGGATTTGTGTAAATATTATTCTCTCTACGGTGGTACGTGGAACTTATTTTGCAGAGCCGGACACTATCCTTGTGTTCAAAATCTTCTATGAAGTATTCGGAGGAGGAACCCGCCTTGCAATGCCGAAGACAATCTGCGCGCCGGACTTGTCGTCATTGAAGCCTGGTTCAGGGGCTACTGAGGGAGTCTTGGATTAGGGGGTGTCCGGATGGCCGGACTCCTGGACTATGAAGATACAAGATCGAAGACTTCGTCCCGTGTCCGGATGGGACTTTCCTTGGCGTGGAAGGCAAGCTTGGCGATATGGATATGTAGATCTCCTCCCATTGTAACCGACTCTGTGTAACCCTAGCCCTCTCCGGTGTCTATATAAACCGGAGGGTTTTAGTCCGTTGGACGAACAGCAATCATACCATAGGCTAGCTTCTAGGGTTTAGCCTCTCTGATCTCGTGGTAGATCTACTCTTGTACTACCCATATCATCAATATTAATCAAGCAGGAGTAGGATTTTACCTCCATCGAGAGGGCCCGAACCTGGGTAAAAACATCGTTTCCCTTCTCTCCTGTTACCATCCGCCTAGACGCTCAGTTCGGGACCCCCTACCCGAGATCCGCCAGTTTTGACACCGACAGCGACACCAGCACCAAGAGGTCAACGCTGTCGCCTCTGAAACCCCAGAGTATATGCACTAGTCTGAGAAGCCCATCAGCTGGAGCTGAGCTGACCATCCAGAAGTAATGCCGTCCCCAGGTTCCTATGCCTTGGTGTTGGATGCTACCTTTGCCACAGAGAGGCGAGCTGCTCGTTTTTCCCGAGTCCTGATAGATGGCGGCAGCAGCATCAATATCCTTTACCGTGATACCATGGAGAAGTTGAAGATCAAAGAGAAGCAGCTGCAGCCCAGTCGGACCGTATTTCACGGCATTGTGCCCGGCTTGTCCTTCTCACCAATCGGCGAGATAAAGATAGATGTCCTCTTCGGAGACAAGAATCATTTCCGCCGCGAAGCAATTTGGTTTGTGGTGGTGGATTTACAGAGCCCTTATCATGCACTGCTTGGCCGACCTGCTCTGGCCAAGTTCATGGCAGTACCATACTACGCTTACCTCAAGATGAAGATGCCGGGAACCAAGGGCATTATCACTATAGCTGGAGATTACAAGAAGTCGGCCGACTGTGCAGCAGCCAGCAGCCGGCTGGCCGAGTCCCTAGTGATTGCCGCTGAGAAGAAGCTCCTAGACTGGGTGGTGGCCATGGTCAGCAAGCAGCCGAACCTATCACCAGATCCCAAAGAGTCAGAAACTGAGGGCTCCTTCAAGCCGGCCAAGGAAACAAAGAAGATCCTCTTGGAACCCGAGCACCCGGAGAGGCACGTTGTCATAAGTGCCAACCTTGACAGCAAATAGGAAAGCGAGCTCGTCAATTTCCTTCATGAGAATCGGGACATCTTCGCATGGTCTCCCAAAGACATGCCAGGTGTTCCGACGGAATTCACCGAGCACAAGCTACATGTTAGAGAAGACGCCAAACCAGTCAGATAGCCCCTTCGCTGACTGTACGAAGAGAAGAGAAGAATTGTTGGTGAAGATATAGCCCGACTCCTAGCAGCCGACTTTATCATGGAAGTTTTCTTCCCAGAATGGCTTGCCAACCCAGTCCTTGTATTGAAGAAGAACAACAAGTGGCGCATGTGCATTGATTATATCAGCCTCAACAAAAGCCTACCCCAAGGATCCATTTGCCTTGCCATGGATTGACCAAGTGATAGACTCCACAGCCGGATGCGAGCTGTTGAGTTTCTTGGATGCCTACTCAGGTTACCACCAGATCAAGTTGAACCCGGCAGACCGCTTAAAGACCGCCTTCATCACACCATTCGGAGCCTTCTGCTACCTGAGCATGACATTCGGCTTGAGAAATGCCGGTGCCACGTTTCAGCATTGCATGCAGAAGTGCCTCCTCAAGCAGCTCGGCAGGAATGCCCCGTCTATGTAGGCGATATTGTGGTGAAGATGGAGAAGCGAGGTACCCTCTTAGAAGACCTCAAGGAAACCTTTGAGAATTTGCGCCGGTTTCAACCCGGAGAAGTGCGTGTTTGGAGTACCAGCAGGCCAGCTCCTTGGCTTCCTGGTTTCAGAACGCGACATTGGGTGCAACCCTGTGAAGATCAAGGCCATCGAGAGGATGGAGAAGCCCACCCGACTGTGAGACGTCCAGAAGTTTACCGGCTGTTTGGCATCCATCAGCCGTTTCATCAGTCGGCTGGGCGAGAAGGCTCTTCCCCTGTATCAGCTCATGAAGATGACCACTCATTTCAAGTGGAATGACAAGGCGGATGAAGCTTTCCTCCAGCTGAAGAAGATGTTGACCATGCCGCCTGTCCTGGCGGCTCCGACTCCCAAAGAACCCATGCTCCTTTATATTGCCGCAACCAGCCGGGTGGTCGGCACAGTCATCATGGTACAGCGACCAGAAGACGGCAAGGCACAGCCGGTCCAGAGGCCTGTATACTATTTGAGCGACGTGCTTTTAGCCTCAAAGTAGAACTACCCCCACTATCAGAAGATGTGGTACGGCGTGTACTTTGCCGCCAAGAAACTCAAGCCATACTTTCAAGAGCACCCCATCACGGTCGTTTGCACTGCCCCGCTTGCTGAGATCATGGGCAATAGAGAAGCTTCAGGCCGACTGGCCAAATGGGCAATCGAGCGGGCTCCTTACACCATCTTATACCAGCCAAGCACCTCCATCAAGTCCCAAGCACTGCCCGACTTCCTCGTCGACTGGGTCGAGACCCAGTACTTGCCGCCAGCTCCGGACTCCACTCATTGGCGGATGCACTTCGATGGCTCAAAGATGCGCACCGGCTTGGGAGACGGCATCGTCCTCACCTCTCCCAAAGGCAACAAGCTCAGATACACACTACAAATCCATTTTGCCGCCTCCAACAATGTGGCCGAATATGAAGCACTAATACACGGCCTCCGGCTGGCCAAAGAGATCGGCATTCGCCGGATCGTGTGCTACGGCGACTCCGACTTGGTGGTCCTGCAGTCTTCTGGTGACTGGGACACCAAGGATGCAAACATGGAAAGCTACCATGTCCTCGTCCAGCAACTCAGCGGATACTTTGAGGGGTGCGAGTTCCTTCATCTGCCAAGGGCCAACAACGAGCAAGCAGAAGCCTTGGCCCGGATCGGCTCCCCCCGTCAAGCAATACCAGCCGGCATTTCCCTTCAGTGCCTCCGCAAGCCGTCGATCAAGCCTTCTCCAGAATCTGATTCCATCTTTGTGCTGGCTCCTCCTGAAGCACTCGGATCCGACTCAGGAGCTGCAGCAGCCGGCCTGGGGACTTCAACAGGCGGCGCGGGGACTGCGACAGTCGCACCCGGCCCGGGGATTCCACAACCCGGCCCGGGGGCTGCCGTAGTCGGCGCAGGGACTTCAACAAGCGGCTCGGGGACTGCAGCAGTCACACCTGGCCCGGGGACTTCACAACCCGGCTCGGGGGCTGCGGCAGTCGGCCCGGGGACTTCAGCGGGACAACAAGCGGCAATCGATTCCAACCCGCCGCCTCCCAGCCCAACCTCCCTCGTACTAGTGGCCGTAGTGACAGTAGAAGAGATTCAAGCATCATCATGGGCATAGCTCATCCTCAAGTTTCTAGTGAATAGAGAGAATGAGATCTCGGCCCAGCAAGTGCAGCATCAAGCATGAGCCTACACGATAGTAAACAGAGAGCTTGTCAGGCGCAGCGTGACTGGAGTCTTCCAACGCTGCATAGAATCAGAGAAAGGCCAAGCAATCCTCAAATATATTCACCAAGGCGAGTGCGGCCACCACGCGGCCTCCAGATCTCTTGTCGCCAAAGCCTTCTGCCATGGTTTCTTCTGGCCGACTGCTTTGGAGGACGCCAAGGAACTAGTCAAGGATTGCAAAGGGTGTCATAAGTTCAGCTCACGGCAACATCTACCGGCTTCTGCACTCAAGACCATTCCCCAGGCCTAGCCCTTTGCCGTCTGGGGGTTGGATATGGTGGGACCATTCAAGACAGCATGCGGCGGCATGACCCATCTCCTCGTCGCTGTGGACAAGTTCACCAAGTGGATTGAAGCAAAGCCAATCAAGAAGTTGAATGGACCGACACCTGTGACCTTCATTGCAAACATCACTACCCGGTACGGAGTACCACACAGCATCATCACCGACAATGGCACAAATTTCACCAAAGGAGCCTTGGCCCATTTCTGCGCAACGCAGGGCATCCGACTGGACTTAGCGTCCGTTGCCCATTCGCAGTCAAACGGCCAGGTCGAGCGAGCAAACGGCCTCATCCTCTCCGGCATCAAGCCCCGACTGGTCGAGCCACTGGAATGCTCGGCCGACTGCTGGATCGACGAGCTAGCAGCCGTCCTCTGGAGCCTCCGCACCACTCCGAACAAATCAACCGACTTGACTCCATTCTTTCTCGTGTATGGTGCCGAGGCCGTTATCCCAACTGACATTGAGTTTAACTAAACTCACCTCACATCACCATGTACACGGAAGCGGAGGCGAAGGAAGCACGAGAAGATGGTGTCGATCTGCTGGAAGAGGGCCGACTGTTGGCACTCAGCCGATCCGCAATCTACCAGCAAAGCCTACATTGCTACCACAGCTGGAAGGTCAAGCCAAGGTCCTTCCAAGAGGGAGACCTTGTGCTCCGGCTAACCCAGCGAATAGCCGGCCAGCACAAGCTCTTGGCCCCTTGGGAAGGCCCCTTCATCATTAGCAAAGCATTGGGCAACGACTCCTACTACCTCATCGAAGCACGGCAGCTCAGATCACGTAAGAGAGACGACTCAGGCAAGGAATCGGAGCGCCCATGGAACACCAATCTCCTCCGAAGATTTTACAGTTGAATGCAGTATGTACCATGCTACCTTTTGAATTAAGTACAAAGACATCGGGTCCCTCGAGGAGCACTCGGGGACTACCCTCTTTTATCTATATGATAAGTATTGTGCCTATGAATGTGTTATTTCATTATTCTACCTGGCACCAGGTTCGACCTGTCGGCCCGAGGGCTTGCCCCCTTGTATTATGTCAATGCCACCTGCAGTCGGACAAGTAGTGTGCCAGCACCTAATCCCTCTCTTTCCACAAGCCGTAGTTCGCAGAGCGACTGTCCGGCCGGCAAGAGATGAGGGCAGCAAACGGTGCCCACACGAAAAATGGCTAAGGACTAAGGCGTCTACATAGGCCAAGTTGGCTCTTCACATCGCCAACCGGCTGCTGAGCAGCCGGCCGGCCGGTTTCTAACTTAAATTGCAACACTCTACCAAACGGCTAAAGTACTTACCCTTCCCAAACGGCCAAGTACTTGACCCAGCCACAGACTGCAGAGCGGATGTTTGGCTGGCAAGACGGCAACCAAGGGAAGGCGGCAAAGGAAAAAGCTAAAGGCTAGAAAAGCAAGACAAGTCGGAAATCAGAAAAAGATAACTTTTTACAGCAAAGGCCCTTGGTCGGCATTCAACGGAGTTTGAATACAGCCCCAGCGGGTGGAATTGCGTGAACTTAACAAATTTTGTTCAAGATTTACAAAGCAGGGAAAGAAAGATAACTTGGCGCCTAGGCTAGAGGAGCAGCAGCCGGATCGGAGGGGTCGGTGGAGGTAGAGGCTCCGGGTGGTGGAGCGGCCACCTGGTGGGTCTCGGCCTGGTCAGCGTCGGCAACAGCCGGCTCGCCGGCGCTCCGCCCGTTGGTCGATGCTTGGTCAGGCTGAGGCCGACCGTCGTCTTCACCATCCGGCGCATCGCCTTGGTCGTCCTCGTCCTCACCCTCATCTTCACCATCCGGCGCATCGCCTTGGTCGTCCTCGTCCTCACCCTCATCCCCCTCGCCTTCATCGCTGGAGGCGATCTCCTCCACGGAGTCCTCGCCGTCTTCTGGGTTCAGCCCGAACCAGTTGGGCGGCACCTCGGCGCCCGCTTCATCTAGCTCAGGAAGGAAGACGCTGGTGTCCGTGTACTCGGCAATCGCCGCGGCGCGCTGACGAAGTTGAGGCGCCGCGGCCTCCAACTCCGCGCCGGCTTCGGCACGAAGAGTGGCCAGCTGGTCCAAGTTCAGCCCAGCGTACCACCCCTTGACGAACTCAAAAGCTCGGCGTGCGCCCGCCCGAGCGGAGGATCCCTTCCACGACTCGATGCTTCAGCCACCTCCAACCAGTCGGAGGTCCGGCTGGCGATGGGCAGAATGGGAGTGCCCGACCAGAGGGCAGAGACCACATGGGCTCCAGCACGCTGAAGACAGCGGAGAGCCCAACGCGCCGGCTGCAGATAAGTCTCGATGGCGAGCATCTGCTCGGCAAGAGTTCGAGGGGCATCGGGCGCGACCATCGCTCCGGTCTGCCTCCGCTCGTCGCAATGGGCTTCGACGACCTGGCTGGCGGTGACAGAGTAGCCAGGAAAATACTCAGCTCAAGAAAAGAAGAGAGAAGTGAGAAGGCGGAGGCCGGCATGCAGGACAGGCCGGCAGGCAGAACAAGAAAAAGAGCAACCTACCATCGAGCATATCCTTGATCTCACCGTAGCCGGCCTCCAGGGCTAGCTCCATGTCAAGGGGACCCAGTACCATAATCTCAACAACGGGCACACAAGGTTATCTCTGCTTACCGGGCCAGGGTAAGCATGCCGTAACCTTCCCTAGTGGAGGCACCGACCATAGGCATGACAACGGACCGAATCAAGGCCTTAGGCGAATGTGGTTGCACTGGGAAAAACTCGATTCAGTGGCACCATGACCCGGCCAACGATATAATCAAGTTGAGTGATACTCAGGTTCAACTAAAAGTAAAAAAATGACCGGTGTCATCACATGCCATGAAAATGCAACACTACATATGCATCACATATCAACGGAGATGACTAAGTCAACTATATTCACACTAAGCATAAACATCAACAACTCATGCCACTTTTCTGGTTAGGATAAACCTCACTTTAAATAGAATATTTTCTAGCAAATTTTATTATTTTACTCATGCAAGAAAATAACTTCAAGTAATTACTCATATGCATAACAATATAATTCTATCATCACCACAAATGAATACTAGTTTCTTTACCAACTAAGTTAGTTTCAAACATTCTATAAATCAAGCATATTTACTAAAACAAGCACTTAACAGAATATAAATAACATAATAGTTATTTAAATGCATGGATTAAATCTTTCATTCAAGTAAGAAAATCATAAATATTGAAATGGCACCATGAAAATGTTGCTGTGGCTTGCCTTAGTGCAGATGAGGTTCACAAGCCTTCTGGTGATCCTCAAGACAAGCCTCACCCTCTGAAAATAATTTTAAACACAAGAAGAAAATATCAAGAACACTTCTGAATATCACCAGAAAATCTAGACAGCGCAGAAAAATCTCATTTTTGGTGAGCTCTTAGATTTCTTTGCAAAGAACACAATGCAAAAAGAATCAATTCATTTGGACTTATGGTTAAAGAGTTATAGCTGTTTGAAGCTCTCTGGAAAATATATAAATTTGAATTTAAATAAGACAAACTATGGGGCGGGGGGTGACGTCAAAGGCGTAAAGCCTCGGGGTGCCACCACTCGTACCGCTTCGCGTGCGTACTGAGTGGCTGACTAGCGGGCCCTGCTAGTCAGTCGAGGGGGAAAGGGAGGAGGAAACAGAGGGGGTCGCGGCTTCGCCGGAGCTCTCGCCGGTGACGAGGGCTCCTTGGCCAAAACGAGAGGGAGGGATCGAGAGAGGGGATGGAGGCGCACCTGCCCGTACCCGTAGCGTAGCTAGGGGTGGTCGGACGATGTCGGAATCGACCTCGCAAGTGGAGGCAGAGAGCAGAGGTCGCCGGAGACAAAGACGGCGAATAGAGGCAACTCCAGGGGCTCCAAGTGGACAGAATAGCTTCACCGAAGGGTGGAGGAGGCTCTGGAAGGGTCGCCCAGGCCAGGGAGGGGCTGGAGCTACCGCGACGACCCGGGGGGATCGCCGGCAAGCTCGAGCTCGGGGACGGCGGCCCGTGGCCTACCCGGCCGGGCTACGGTTTCCTACGAGGTTGTGGAGTGTGTGGGAGTGGAGGGTGATACTCGAAGATGCTGGGGAGGGGCTCCATTTATAGGCGAGCACCGAGGGGGTTCGGGCTCCGCCGGTGACACCTAGACACGGCGCCCGGCGACGAGCTGCGTCAGTGAGAGGGGGAGAAGGCGACGCAACTCACAGCTGGACTGTGGGCGAACGGGGACGAGCACAGGATCGAGAGGAAGGCGACGAGCACAGTGCAGAGCGCACTGTTGCGTTGGCCGGACCATGCATGTGCTCGCTACGGCGAGCTCCGACGTTGGCGAGTGCCAGGGGGAGTTAAGGGGGTTGGGACGAAGATGGTGGCGAGGTTTGGCGCGCTATGCCAATCGGGGACGAGAGCACGCGCGAAACAGAGCGCTCGGTGTCACTCATAGCGCGTCGACATGCAGGCTGGCATCATGTACATGCGTGGTCACCACGTGAACTCTACCCTCAGGCCGACCTACGTCCAAAGTTCATGTCTGGCTTGTTGTTCATGGTAGTTTTGAAGATTACCACGCTTTGGTTTGGATCCAGACGCAGTAGAAAATATTTCACAAGCCAGGTAAGTTTCTGATTAGTAACTTTGAGAGGTTACTGAGGTCTAATGGCTGGGAGTTGGGGGCTGTGCTTTGGAGGCTAGCAATCATCTACTAAGGTGATGATGCACAAGCAAAATCAGCCACAATGGAGCAAGTAAAATGGTAGTTGCTGTAGAAACCACCATTTCTGTCCAGAACAGAAAATATTTTCTGTAGAAAAAATATTCCAAAAAGTGGTGCAATATTTTTGCTCAGGAAGGTGCCCTCGGGTTCAAAGAATATTTCTGAATTTTGTCAGATTTTTGTGGGCAAGACAAATTGGGGTTTCTTTGGAGCACATTGAGCTAGCTAGGGTTTTAGAGAGGAAAATGAATATTTTTCATTAAAGAAAAATATTCCAAATATTATTTTGGGGTGAACCAGAGAGGGAATGATGGTTAGAGATGGAAATGAGGCACTTGGGTGAAAGCCAAGGGTACCCAATTGTTTAAGTCCATATGAAAAGATTCAAAAACTCCAAATTTCAAAATCAATTCAAATGAAAATCAGGCAAATAAAGGAGGGCAAAAACTAGGCTGTCACAAACCTCCCCTTCTTAGAATGAATCTCGTCCTTGAGATTCGGTTGCTTGGGAAAACCATTCTGGATAATGTGCCCTTAGAAATTCTTCCCGTTCCCACATTGATTCTGACTCCGTGTGATGCTCCCACTGAACTTTGTAAAACTTCCTTACTTTACTGCGAGTGACTCTTTCTATCTGATCCAAAATTGTAATTGGTCTCTCTTCATATGTTAAATCCCTTGCCAACTCTATCTCGGCCATAGTAGTCCTTTTTTCAGGCGGCGATATGTATCGCCACAACTGGGAAACATGAAACACGTTGTGCACGTCCGACAATTCAGGGGGTAGTTCCAACTGATATGCAACAATGCCCACTCGGGACATGACTGGAAATGGACCAATAAATCTAGGTGCCAACTTCCCACGAGTTTGAGATCTCTTGACTCCTTTCATAGGAGTGACTCGGAGGTATACGTGTTCTCCGGGTTCAAAACTGATTTGTCGGTGCTTTGCATCATAATAACTCTTCTGTCGAGATTAGGCCAATTGCAATCTGTCTCTAATCTCCTTAACTTGTTTCTCAGCCTCCCTCATGAGATCTGTTCCGAAGATACGGCTATCTCCAGTTTGAGCCCAATTTAAAGGAGTGCGGCACTTACGGCCATACAAGGCTTCATATGGTGACATTTTTAGACTGGTCTGGAAGCTGTTGTTATAAGAAAACTCGGCATACGACAAGCAGTCTTCCCATTTAGGCCCTTGGGCCAAAACACAGGCTTGCAACATATCTTTGAGTATTTGGTTTACTCGCTCTGTCTGTCCATCAGTCTGAGGATGATAAGCGGTACTGTATTGCAGTGCTGTCCCCAAGGCTTGATGGAGACGTGACCAAAAAGCGGAGGTAAAGAGTGAACCTCGGTCGGAAGTGATTGTTCGGGGTACTCCATGCAGACTGACTATTCTAGATACATACAACTGTGCAAGTTGATCTGCTCGATATGTGGTTCTGATCAGGATAAAGTGAGCAACCTTGGTTAAGGTGTCCACTATGACCCATATTGCATCATTGCCTCGCTGAGTCTTAGGTAGTCCTGTGATGAAATCCATGAAAACATAATCCCACTTCCATTGCAAAACTGGCAGGGGTTGGAGAAGTCCGGCTGGCTTCTGATGCTCTGCCTTCACCTTGTTGCATATGTCGCAACAGGCCACAAAATAGGCAATGTCTTTCTTCATTCCATCCCACCAGAATATTTGTCGAAGGTCTTCATACATTTGTGTACCTCCAGGGTGAATAGAATATGAGGATTCGTGTGCTTCCGACAGGATTTTATTCTTTAAGTCCGACTGATTGGGTACACAAATCCTTCCATGAAACTGGAGGGTAGCGAATTTATCCTTTGAGAAATCTGGAGTCTGTCCTGCCATCGTGCTCTTGACACGTTTCTGTAGATCGATGTCAGCTGGCTGGGCCTTGCGGATTTCTTCCTCAAGTGTGGGGGTAACTTCCAAACTATTAGCAAGGCTAGCATTGACTATGACCAGGTTGAGCTGAGCGATCTCCTCTCGAAGTTCAGGAGGCAAGGACTTCAATATGACAGTCAGGCTGACATGCTTTCGACTGAGTGCATCGGCAACCACGTTGGCCTTACCCGGGTGGTAATTTATTCCAAGATCATAATCCTTGACCAACTCAAGCCATCTTCGTTGGCAGAGATTTAAATCCGGCTGAGTAAATATATACTTGAGACTTTTATGATCGGTAAAAATTTGGCACCTCTTCCCGATGAGGTAGTGCCTCCAAATTTTTAGAGCATGAACCACCGCGGCCAATTCCAAATCATGAGTAGGATAATTTCCCTCGTGGGGTCGTAGCTGTCGCGATGCATATGCTACTACCTTGCCGTCTTGCATAAGTACGCATCCAAGTCCTTGTCTGGAGGCGTCACAGTACACATCAAAACTGCGGTAGATATCTGGAAAAGTCAATACCGGTGCGGTCGTCAGCCGTATCTTTAGCTCATTGAAACTTTTCTCACAGTCCTCAGTCCATTCAAACTTCTTATCCTTTTTGAGCCGCTCTGTCATGGGCTTAGCAATCTTGGAAAATCCTTCAATGAAACAACGATAATATCCGGCTAATCCAAGGAAACTCCTAATCTGAGTTACGGTCGTGGGTGGCAACCAATCCAGCACATCCTTTACTTTGCTCGGGTCCACGTCTATACCTTCAGCAGATAGTACATGTTCGAGAAACCCAACTTGCTTGAGCCAAAACTCGCATTTACTGAATTTGGCGTATAGCTGATGGTCGCGGAGTCGTTGTAGCACTGCTCGGAGGTGATCCTTGTGATCTTTGGAGTAAATGAGTATCTCATCGATGAAGACTACCATGAACTTATTGAGGAAGTCCATGAATACTTTGTTAATCATATGCATGAAGAAGGCAGGGGCATTGGTGAGACCAAAGGACATAACTGTATATTCATAAAGACTGTACCGAGTAGTGAATGCGGTCTTAGGAATATCTTCCTTTTTAATCTTGAGCTGATGATATCCCGTCCATAAATAAATCTTAGAGAATACCTTGGCCCCACTGAGCTGATCAAACAGATCATCAATCCTTGGCAGTGGATATTTATTTTTGATGGTGACATCATTCAGCTGACGGTAATCCACACACCTGCGGAGGCTGCCATCCTTTTTCTCCACGAAAATAGCAGGTGATCCCCATGGTGAAGAGGTGGGACAGATATATCCTTTCTGGAGCAGTTCATCAAGTTTTTTCTTTAGCTCCACTAATTCTGATGAGGGCATCCGGTAATACTTCTTGTATAACAGTGCGGTTCCGGGCACAAGATCTGTTGCAAACTCAAGCTCTCGATCTGGTGGCATGCCTGACAGTTCTTCTGGAATACATCAGGATACTCGCTGACCACAGGAATTAATTCCAATTCACCAGTCACAGCAGTGAAGACCATTTCTTTCTTGGGTATACTTTTGCGAGCATAGAATTTTGTAGTCTGCCCATTCTGACTGGTCAAAGTGACTTCTCGGGTCGCGCAGTTTATGCAAACTTGATATTGGGTCAACCAATTCATACCCAATATAACATCCAGCTTGGCGGACTCAATAATTATCAAAGAAGTTTGAAAATCGACTCCGTTGATATTGATTTCCAGATTACGGTAGACCAGATTGCTCTTGATTAAGGATCTCGGGGTTTGTACCAGCATATTTTTGCCCAAAAGTGAACAAGGAAATTTGTTTTGGGCAATAAAACTCCGAGAAATAAAAGAGTGGGAATCCCCAGAGTCAAATAAAATTACTGCAGGTATGTTATTAACAGAAAACATACCAATGACGACTTCGGGGTTCTCTTGGGTATCATCGGCAGAGAGGTGATGAATGTGTTCAGTGATGTTTTGCTGGGTCGGGCATGACTCCATATAGTTGACTTGTGGCCTGAATAGGGCATTCACCTTGCTATTCTTGGGACACTGTCTGGCATAATGTCCGTTTTGCCCACAACTGAAGCAAGAATTGTTGCGCTGGCGCTCCTCGTGCACTGGGTTGGTCACGACATTCTTGACTTGAGTGGTGGTCTTGTTAACATTCTGTTGCCAATTGGGCTTGTATTTCACCTGAGTCTGCTGCCAGCTACGAGCCTTTTGCACTGGTTGTCCATCCTTCTTTGGCTCAAACTTGCGCTTGTGGTCGTTGTTAGCAGGCCTATTATCTGATACAAGCTTGTGCTCCCTTTCAGCAATGAAAGCCTTGTTTACCAGAGTTTGGAAATCTGGGAAATCAAACATACTGAGAGTGCACCAGAGTTGCGGATTTAATCCACCAAGAAATCAGTCAATTTTTCTTTCTTCGGTGGCCACGTCATAAAGGGAGTAACAGGCCAGATGATTGAATTTTTGCAAATATTCCCCCACAAACTGATTTCCTTGGATGAGTGCGAGAAATTCACGCTGTTTAGTCTTCATAATTCCTGTAGGGATATGATATTTCCGGAACTGATCCTTGAATTTTTACCAGGTTATTTCTTCATCAGCAGGCCACATGGCTTTTGCGTTTTCCCACCATAAGGCAGCAGCGCCTTCAAGATAATGAGTTGCAAATGGAACTTTATCATTTTCTGGAGTACGAGCAATCTCAAGCTTTTTCTCAATGGTGCATAACCAATCGTCTGCATCCAATGGATCAACAACCTGACTGAAACTAGGAGGCTTGGTCCTCTGAAAATCTAACAGTTTGGAGTAATGACCGTTCTGATTTCCATTCTGTCCAACCATAGCTTGCACACTTCTTAATATTTCAAGCAGATCATTGTTCTTTCTTTCCTCAAACATACGCAGAATTTTCTCGGTGGAGGGCGGACTTGGTGGTGGAGGCGGTGGTGGAACGTACGGCTCGGGGGAGTGTCCTGCCTGTCGTGCGGAACGGCGAACAGGGGTACCCTCACGAACGTTGCTACTTCTGCCTCCCCGCGACATCCTATTATGATTTTTCCCAAGGCAACACAACCGAGATGAGAAACATTCAAAATAAATTGGGGAAAAGCCAGCAGCAAAAGCCCGAGAAAAACCGAAATGACGAAGAAAACACGGCGAATAAAATAGAGTTCCAACATAATTATACATAGGCTCATACATTAAAGATAACCAACATGCCAGGTTCAACTACTCTCATACAGGCAACAAAATATCATGAATCGCACGACTACATCCGTACACCATCCTGACGACTGCGAATACTCAGGGGTACTACTGCTCTGCTGGTGCTACGGTGTCCTCTCCTGAAGCGGACTCGGATCCTGAACTGACGAGGTTAACTGAGACCTCCTGGTTAAAGGTAACACGATGATGCTGTCTAGAGGGCTCTCCCTCAGGGGCAGGGGTAGGGTGAAGCATCGGGGCTACAGGAGTAGTGAGAAGGGAAACCCACTCAGCAGGAGCACTGAGAGGATTTACGGTCGAGGCGCCCGAGCTACTCGGAGGAGTAACCGGCGAAATAGGGGAACTAGAACTAGCTGGAATATACGGAGTAAACCCCAGAGAGGATGGAGTAGTGGCAGATCTAGTAGAGACTAAAGCAGTACGGGCACGAGTCAGCTCTCTAGCCAGCTCATGGATCATAAGATAGCTAGCGGTGATATAACGAGCAAGATGGCTAGCAACACTATCAGACTCCGGATCAATGATAGGGAAACGGACACGCCCATTGTCGTGCAAAGAAGGATAGTAGTAGAAACCTGGGTGCTTCTACATCCGGACCTTGTTGTAGCGAAGCTCGACAAGGACCTCGAATGCAGCAAACTGGACAGCCTGAGAAGCGGTAGAAGCATAACCGCTCCGAAAGGTACAAGTGTAAGTGCTGGAATCGGAACTGGTGCGCAGAGTAACCACTGCGTGATACTCATACACTGAGTCAGCTAGACGCTCCCGATACACATAATAGACTGGATCGTCTCCGAGGGGGTATAGCCGACGCCACACGATGCGAAGGAGGTGCGGTGGCATGTACGGCATCAGCTGCAACTGGAACGGATACGGCACCGGAGCCATCTACACTCACAACCATTAGCAGGTTAGCATAAAAATAAAACCAGTGCATGCAATGGAACAACCAGCTATAAATGCTACCGGCACTCAACTTAACTCATATCTAATGTCCAGTTAATACGTCGTAGTCTAGCGTGGCTTATAGTCAGCGCGACTCTGATACCAAGCGTTGTGGCACCCCGGCTCAGAGCGACCGGTTTACCATGCATTGCCAGCCCAGAGACCATGTCATCTGGCAACACACAACATCTTGTTACAGAAAACAACCGCTTTATTGATGCTAGCGGATCATAGTTTATATTACAACAGGTGTCGAGGCCAAGCGGCACACACGGTGCGGCTGAACAATATGTACATTATTTAGTGAACATAATGGGTCCTCGATCATAACAACTACGCGGCAGTGGAACAACGTCGTAGCGGAAACTCCATAGCACAGGGACACCAATGTGGACACGATCTAGACTCGAGCAACACTCCTTTCCAATGAGACTTTCCTGAAATCTGGCATGACACGCCAGGTCAGTACATGGAATGTACTTGCAAGCTCACAACAGGCATAATCATAATGACAAACAATATCATGATAATTAACCAATTAATAATGCAATAATGTTTCAACATGTTGTGATCATGCTCTTGTGATAACAGTCCCTCGGGACTGGCTTACCAACCGTGGTCGTTCTTGGATCACAAACATACCACCATCGTGGTCTTGACTAGGGGTATCTCGTGATCCTTACGGCGATCACAACCACGACCAATACTAGGTCTCTAACATATCGATGGTCTTCCCACCATCATCAATAGTGCAAGGTTCATAACTTAGTGTGCAAAATTTATTAAACGTTGACCCATGGTGTGACCTACTAGGAGCATGTCCGTAACCGTGGACTCGGCTATCAATAGATTTTTACACTCTGCAGAGGTAGCACACTGTACCCACACCACGGAACCCATGGCCCCGCACTCCCATTTGGGTGGACCAACGGCATTCCAACGAAACCCCTCCATTGCCATGACACTCTCCCGGCCACTCCGACTCACTCCCCATCGGGCTAGTCCTGGGTGGCCCCGTGTCTACCAAAGACACAACAACCACCGTCGTGGCCAAAACGATCCCACAAGGGGACCCGATACCATAATCTCAACAACGGGCACACAAGGTTATGTCTGCTTACCGGGGCAGGGTAAGCATGCCCATAACCTTCCCTAGTGGAGGCACCGACCAGAGGCATGACAACGGACCGAATCAAGGCCTTCCCATAAAGGCAAATGTGGTTGCACTGGGAAAAACTCGATTCAGTGGACCATGACCCGGCCAACGATATATTCAAGTTGAGTTATATTCAGGTTCAACTTAAAGTAAAAAAAATGACCGGTGTCATCACATGCCATGAAAATGCAACACTACATATGCATCACATATTAACGGAAATGACTGAGTCAACTATATTCACACTAAGCATAAACATCAACAACTCATGCCACTTTTCTGGTTAGGATAAACCTCACTTTAAACAAAATATTTTCTAGCAAATTTTATTATTTTACTCATGCAAGAAAATAACTTCAAGTAATTACTCATATGCATAACAATATTATTCTATCATCACCACAAATGAATCCTAGTTTCTTTACCAACTAAGTTAGTTTCAAACATTCTGTAAATCTAGCATATTTACTAAAACAAGCACTTAACAGAATATAAATAACATAATAGCTATTTAAATGCATGGATTAAATCTTTCATTCAAGTAAGAAAATCATAAATATTGAAATGGCACAATGAAAATGTTGTTGTGGCTTGCCTTAGTGCAGATGAGGTTCACAAGCCTTCTGGTGATCCTCAAGAAAAGCCTCACCCTCTGAAAATAATTTTAAACACAAGAAGAAAATATCAAGAAACATTCTGCAAATCACCATAAAAGCTAGACAGCATAGAAAAATCTCATTTTTGGTGAGCTGCTAGATTTCTTTGCAAAGAACACAATGCAAAAAGAATCAATTCATTTGGACTTATGGTTAAAGAGTTATAGCTGTTTGAAGCTCTCTGGAAAATATATAAATTTGAATTTAAATAAAAAAACTAGGGGGGGTGACGTCGAAGGCTTAAAGCCTCGGGGCGCCACCACTCGTACCGCTTCACGCGCGTACTGATTGGCTGACTAGTGGGCCCCGCTAGTCAGGCGAGGGGGAGAGGGAGGAGGAAACAGAGGGATTCGCGGCTTCGCCAGAGCTCTCGCCGGCGACGAGGGCTCCTAGGCCAACACGAGAGGGAGGGATCGAGAGAGGGGATGGAGGCACACCTTCCCGTACCCGTAGCGTAGCTAGGGTGGTCGGATAGCGTTGGAATCGACCTAGCAAGCGGAGGCAGAGAGCGGAGTTAGCCGGAGACGAAGATGACGGCGAACAGAGGCAACTCTAGGGGCTCCAAGTGGACGGAACGGCTTCACCGAAGAGTGGCGGGGGCTCTGGAAGGGTCGCCCAGGCCAGGAAGGGGCTGGAGCTACCGCGACGACCCGAGGGGATCGCCTGCGAGCTCGAGCTCGGCGACGGCGGCCCGTGGCCTGCCCGGCCGGGCGACGGTTTCCTACGAGGTTGTGGAGTGTGTGGGAGTGGAGGGTGATGCTCGAAGAGGCTGGGGAGGGGCTCCATTTATAGGCGAGCACCGAGGGGGGGTTCGGGCTCCGCCGGTGACACCTCGACATGCCGCCCGGCGATGAGCAGCGTCAGTGAGAGGGGGAGAAGGCGACACAACTCACGCGGGGACTATGGGCGAACGGGGACAGAGCGCACTACAGCGAGCTCCGGCATCGACGAGTGCCAGGGGGAGTTAAGGGGTTGGGACGAGGATGGTGGCGAGGTTTGGCGCGCTATGGCAGTCGGGGAAGCGAGCACGCACATAACAGAGTGCTCGGTGGCACTCAGACCGCGTCGACATGCAGGCTGGTATCATGTACACGCGTGGTCACCGCGTGAACTCTGCCCTCAGGCCGACCTACGTCCAAAGTTCATGTCTGGCTTGTTGTTCGTGGTAGTTTTGAAGATTACCACGCTTTGGTTTGGATTCAGACGCAGTAGAAAAGATTTCACAAGCCAGGTAAGTTTCTGATCAGTAACTTTGAGAGGTTACTGAGGTCAAATGGTTGGTAGTTGGGGGCTGTGCTTTGGAGGCTAGCAATCATCTACTAAGGTGATGATGCACAAGAAAAATCAGCCACAATGGAGCAACTAAAATGGCAGTTGTTGTAGAAACCACCATTTCTGTCCAGAACAGAAAATATTTTCTGTAGAAAAAATATTCCAAAAAGTGGAGCAATATTTTTGCTCAGGAAGGTGCCCTAGGGTTCAAAGAATATTTGTGAATTTTGTCAGATTTTTGTGGGAAAGAAAAATTGGGGTTGCTTTGGAGCACATTGAGCTAGCTAGGGTTTTAGGGAGGAAAATGAATATTTTTCATTAAAGAAAAATATTCCAAATATTATTTTGGGGTAAACCAGAGAGGTAATGATGGTTAGAGAGGGAAATGAGGCACTTGGGTGAAAGCCAAGGGTACCCAAGTGGTAAAGTCCATATGAAAAGATTCAAAAACTCCAAATTTCAAAATCAATTCAAATGAAAATCAGGCAAATAAAGGAGGGCAAAAACCAGGCTGTCACACACGACGTGCTGTCGGTACGGCCTGCAGTCGGCGGGCCCCACGTGTCCACAAGGAGTTACAAGGCGGCGAGTCTAGACCAGTCGGCTTGTAGGGAGGCCGACTCCTGACCAGGCGACCTTCCCCTCCTTGGAGTTTGTGCGCCATTAACCAGAAGAGATGGGGAATGACTACAGTGAACGGCCGCCAGGCGGCGGCACTGTAGCCATGCCTCCCGACGAAGCATGCATCATTAGCAGCACCGCTATAGTACTGAGCAGCCGGCAAGACCCGCAAGCGGTGGGTACGGCCTGTCGGCCAGTACGAGACAGACGGCGGGACACACCAGGCGGTGGGTTCCACTGGCCAGTGGAGAAGCCGGTAACCAGAGACACTGACAGCCGGGTCCTACACCCGGCCAGATTACCTTCGTACCCCTGGGAGATAGGCCTATATAAACCCCCCAGGGTACCCATGCAAAGTGTTCGGCCTTTTAGATATCCACACCTACATAGAGAGAGGAGTAGAGCTAGCCTTGCCCTTCTTACTCCTCTAGCAAACAGCTCTAGGAGGAAACTTGTAGCCACTTGAGATATAGTGATCATGCGGAGACCCTGCAGAGCAGGACTAGGGGTGTTATCTCCTAGGAGAGCCCCAAACCTGGGTAAGATCCGTCGGCGTGCATGCTTTCACATCATCCCGTTTCCTGGCACCTGCGACGTCTTACTAGCCCCCTCCACGATAAGCCATCCTTTGGCATATGTAGCACGACACCCCCGACAATCTTGCATCTGTACACCCACTGGGTGTTCTCAATTTTTGCTGAGTAATGTTCCCACTTGAGTCGACCATGTTGTGCCGAGTGTATCTTTGAATCAGTGGGGGCACGAAGAGTGCACCCACTGGGTGTAGTCGCCAAGACCGTCGTCGAATGTTTGATTCGGTGGGGGTCTTTATCAAAAAAATACCACTTTATTGTTCTTCCACTCGGTTTAGACTGATCGTCCCGAGTGAGATTTGGACCTGTGGGGGCACGCCAAGTGCATCCACTGGGTGTAGTCCCCGAGACCGCGGTCGACTGCGGGCAGTCAGCGGTGGTCTGAGAACAAGTATTGCAGGCACTTCTTCTTGTTTTTTTTGAACCACGTCGAGTGGAAAGCAGAACCAGTGGGGGCATGCCAAGTGCACCCACTGGGTGTAGTCCCCGAAACTACTGTTGAATGTTTGATTCGGCAGTAGTCTTAGAACTTTTTTGCGGTAATGACTTGAAATTGTATCTTTTTCGCTCGGGAGCAATTTATCTCTGTCTCAGTCAGTTGACACGCCTTATTCATTGCCTGCAGAAATCTTGTGATTTCGGGAGTCAGTTTGCTGATTTGCAGAAGCAACAGATCCAACTCAACCTCGAACTGGCACTAGACAAGGAGAACTTGAAGAAGGCACATTATGAAGCAACTGCCATGGGAGGTAATGACTTGTCGACTGTTTACTTTGTCACCTTTCTTTTTCATTCGTTGAACCGAGTGACGCTACTCGAGCAGATGCGTGTAGTGAAAACAGACAACTCCAGGCTCGTCTGAAGAATACTATTTCTTTAGAGAAAATGAAACAGGAGCTGGAACAGAAGGACCTTGACCTTGCCGCAGCTCAGAAGACGGCGCGAGAGAAAACCGAACTTGCCGACAAGAAGCTGGCTTCAGTCGGCAAGTTACAAGATGAAAACGCCAAACTAAAGACTGCCATCGGCGAGGCCAACAAGGAAGTCGTGCAGCTGAAGAAAGACAAAGCGGCCCTCGCCGACAAAGTTGGAGATCTCACTCGGAAGAGAGACGAACTAGAGGCTTATCTGGGAGGGCTCGCCAAGAAGTTGTTCCTTATGCTTGAACGTGCTTTTCCTTGTCTGACTGACTTGCTGTTGTTGACTCGTTATATAGCAGTTGAGTCATCGTTTTATTGTGTGTGCGCAGAATTCTGCCAGAACTTCGAGGAGGAGACTAGGCGGATTGAGACGAGCTTGGACCCCATCCTATCCCCTGTTAAGGATGAAGCTGCCATGAACGTGCTCCGTCTGGAGTCTCGCCTTGCCAGTGTCATGGACTACCTTACACGACTGAAGGTGGTGGTCGGCGCTCTGCCAAAGGTGACATTTCATAATGATCTCGAGTCTATGATGACTCGACTTAATGAGATCCCTGGTCGAATGCAAGAATGGAAGAAGTCATCCGCACGATGTGGCGCTAACGTGGCTCTGTCCCTGGTTTGCATTCATTGCAAGGAGGCCAGGGGAGATAAGCTTGCACCTATCAAGGTCGCCAACACCAAGAAGCTTCAATTCCAGTCCTTCATGGAGACCTTCATTGAAGCAGCCACTCGTATTGCAGATGGAATTGACTTGGATGAGTTCGTCGAGCCTGCCATCCCTCCTCCTGCGGAGTGAACAAACTTTATGCTCCAATTAAATTTGCCTCGGAATGCCGAGTGATTTTGTAACCATTAAACTCCTTCGGTCCTGATGTCTGAGTACTTTTATCAGTGGTTCGGAACCTCGTGGGATTTATCTAAACTTGGTTTTTCCTTGAATATGATTGACTTTGTCTCCGAGTGGCACTAGTTTCTTCACTCAGAACAGACTTTTGTATATGTGATGCAACTCTGAAGAGAAGGTCGCAGACGACCTGCACCTCGTCGACCTTGCGGATCGGGATGGAGCGCACATTATATTTGTGGCGTAGCTCCGAGGAGCGGGTTGCAGACGGCCTGCACCTCGTCGTCCTTGCGGATCGAGATGGAGCGTACATTGTACTTGTGGCGTAACTCCGAGGAGAGGGTCGTAGACGACCTGCACCTCGTCGTCCTTACGGATCGAGATGGAGCGTGTGGCCAAGTCTCCGAGGGAGAGGATTGCTCTTCACTCGGAGGTTTTAAAAACTTAGGCAAGCATGGGACTGCAACTAAGCCCCCGAGTGAAGAGGATTGCTCATCACTCGATGGGATTTTTAGAACTTAGGCGAGTACGAGACTGCAGCTAAGCCCCGAGTGAGAGGGTTGCTCATTACTCGATAGGATTTTTAAAACTTGGGTGATTACGAGACTGCAGCAAAGCCCCCAAGTGAGAGGGTTTCTCATCACTCGGTAGGATTTTTAAAACTTAGGCGAGTACGGAACTGCAGCTAAGCCCCGAGTGAGAGGGTTGCTCATCACTCGGTAGCATTTTTTAAACTTAGGCGAGTACGGAACTGCAGCTAAGCCCCCAAGTGAGAGGCTCGCTCTTCACTTGGTAGGATTTTTTAAATTAGGCGAGTACAAAACTATAGCTAAGCCCCCGAGTGAGAGGGTTTCTCACCACTCGGTAGAATTTTTTAAAACTTAGGCGAGTACAGGACTGCAGCTAAGCCTCCGAGTGAGAGGGTTGCTCATCACTCGGTAGGATTTTTAAAACTTAGGTGAATTAGGTTCGCAGCTAAGCCCCCAAGTGAGAGGCTTGCTCTTCACTTGGTAGGATTTTTGAAACTTAGGCGAATCAGGTTCGCGGCTAAGCCACCCGCTGGGGTTTTTTTGAACAAATGCATACGTAAGAACAATCATTTAGAAGACTATAGAACTGTGTCTTTGATAAACAAACTGAAAGGTACTGCTTATTACATCTCACCAGACTGAATGTTTAAGTATAAAAATGGCGGAGCAGCTCTGCATTCCAAGCGCGTGGATCGCCTTTCTTGTGTTCCAGATTGTAAAGATGATATGCTCCGTTGTGTAGCACCTTGGTAATGATGAAGGGACCTTCCCAAGCAGGAGCAAGCTTGTGGGGCCGTTGTTGATCCACTCGGAGCACAAGGTCTCCTTCCTGAAATGCTCGACCTCTCATGTTTCTGGCATGGAATCGACGGAGGTCTTGCTGATAAATGGTCTTCCGTACCAGGGCCATCTCCCTTTCTTCTTCCAGAAGATCAACAGCAATCTGTCGAGCTTGTTCTGCTTCAGCTTCTGAGAAGAGTTCTACTCGGGGTGCATTATGAAGCAAATCACTCGGCAGCACAGCCTCAGCCCCATATACCATGAAGAAGGGAGTTTGACCAGTCGACTTATTCGGTGTTGTTCTTAATCCCCAAAGGACTGATGGAATCTTATCTACCCAAGCGCCTGCTGCATGTTTGAGGTCACGCATCAATCGAGGTTTCAGCCCTTGGAGGATCAAATTGTTTGCTCTTTCTGCCTGTCCATTCGACAGTGGGTGGGCGACTGAAGCGTAGTCGACCCGAGTGCCTTGGGAAGGCAAAATGCTCTGAACTCATCAGAATCAAAGTTGGAGCCATTATCTGTGATAATGCTGTGAGGGACTCCGTATCTGAATGTCAGCTCTCTGATGAAACTAATGGCAGTGCCAGAATCAAGATTCTTGATGGGTTTGGCTTCGATCCATTTAGTGAACTTGTCGACTGCTACAAGAAAATGAGTGAAACCACTTCTGCCGGTCCTCAGGGGTCCAACCATAACCAACCCCCAAACAGAAAATGGCCATCCGAGTGGAATGGTCTTCAAGGCTAATGCAGTCTTGTGGGACATGTTGGAGTAGAACTGACAACCTTCACATTTGTCGATATATCTTTTGCCATCTCATTTGCTCGTGGCCAATGGAATCCTGCTCGGTATGCTTTGGCCACGATGGTCCGAGAGGACGCATGGTGACCACAGGTCCCCGAGTGGATGTCATTGAGGATCATCGGACCTTCTTCTGATGTGATGCATCGCTGAGAAACTCCAGTAACACTCTCTCTAAAAAGTTGTCCACCTATCACTGTGAAAGCTTTGGATCGACGGACAATCTGACGGGCCTCATCTTCATCTTCTGGAAGTTCTTTCCTAAGTAGATATGCAATATATGGCACCGTCCAATCGGGGATGACGACCAAAACCTCCACGATCAGGTCGACCACGGCTGGAATCTCAACTCCAGTCGGATCGGTAGAAATTTTTGGTTGCAGGGGCTCCTCTGTGAAAGGATCCTCTCGAACTGACGGTGTGTGAAGATGCTCTAGGAACACATTGCTGGGAATGGGCTCCCACTTTGAACCTATCTTCACTAAGTCATCAGCTGCTTGATTCTTCAGTCGGGGTATATGGTGGAGTTCTAACCCTTCAAACTTTTTTTCTAACTTTCTCACCACATTGCAATAGCCAGTCATAGCCCGGCTCCTGATGTCCCACTCATTCATCACTTGATTGACCACTAAATCAGAGTCGTCGTAAACCATTAGGCGACGGACGCCGAGTGAAATGGCCATACACAACCCGTACAGAAGTGCTTCATACTCAGCTTCATTGTTGGAGGAATCAAAGTGAATCTGGAGAACATAAATTAGCTTGTCACCTCGGGGAGGTACCAGTACTACTCCAGCACCAGACCCATTCAGCATCTTGGATCCATCAAAGAACATATTCCAATGCTCCGAGTGAATCTGAGTCGGCTGTTGCTGCTCAACCCACTCGGCGAGGAAATCTGCTATTGCTTGGGACTTGATTGCTTTGTTTGCCTCAAACTTGATATCCAATGGAAGGAGTTCAATCGCCCATTTTGCCACTCGACCAGTTGTGCCTCTGTTGTTCAGAATTTCTGACAATGGAGTGTCGCTGACGACTGTAATCGAATGATCTGAGAAAAAATGTGCAACCTTCTTCGTGGTCAAGTAAATTCCATAAACAAGCTTCTGATAATGCGGATATCTCTTCTTGGATGGAGTCAAGACTTCATAAATATAGTACACTAGGTGCTGAACCTTTTAGGCTTTATCTTCTTCTTCCCGATCGACCGTGAGTACTGTACTGACAACTTGTCCAGTGGCTGCAATATAAAACAGTAAAGGCTCTTTGTTGATTGGAGCAGCAAGCACTGGCTGGGTGGAAAGCAGGGCTTTGAGCTCTGCAAACGCCGCGTCAGCTTCAGGAGTCCACTCGAACTTATCAGATTTCTTCATCAGTCGGAAAAGAGGCAATGCCTTTTCACCAATACGAGAGATGAATCGACTCAAAGTGGCCAAACAACCGGTGAGCTTCTGAACGTCATGCACACGCACAGGGCATTTCATTCGGAGAGTGGCACCAACTTTCTTTGGGTTTGTATCGATCCCTCGTTCGGAAACAAGGAATCCGAGTAACTTTCCACCCGGGACTCTGAATGTGCACTTCAACGGGTTAAGATTGATATCATATCTCCTCAGGTTGGCAAAGGTTTCAGCAAAGTCAGACAGCAGGTCGGAACCTTTACGCGACTTAACCATGATGTCATCCATATATGCTTCCACATTCCGACTGATTTGAGTGAGCAGGCACTTCTGAATCATTCTCATAAATGTGGCACCAGCATTCTTGAGGCCGAATGGCATGGTAACATAGCAAAAGCACCCGAATGGGGTGATAAAAGGTATTTTTATTTCGTTGTGACCATACAGTCGGATCTGATGATACCCGGAATATGCATCCAGAAAAGACAAACACTCACACCCCGCAGTTGAGTCGTCAATCTGGTCGATGCGGGGGAGAGGGAAGTTATCTTTCGGGCAGACCCGATTGATATTCTTGAAATCAATGCACATACGAAGTGAATTGTTCTTCTTGGGGACCATGACAACATTGGCGAGCCACTCGGAGTGGTAAATTTCACGGATGAACTCAGCTACCAGAAGCCGAGCCACTTCCTCGCCGATTGCCTTTCTCTTCTCCATGGCGGACCGACGGAGATGCTCTTTAACAGGTTTTGCTTTTGGATAGACTCGCAAACGATGCTCAGCCAGTCCCCTGGATACACCTAGCATCTCAGATGGCTTCCATGCGAAGATGTCCCAGTTCTCACGGAGGAACTGGATGAACGCTTCTTCCTATTTGCTATCGAGTGTTGTTGAGATATGAGTCAGAGCAGCATTGGGGTCGGTCGGGTGAATGTGAATTGGCTTTGTTTCACCGGACGACTGAAATGCAGAATCTGAGGCAGGATTCTTGGCTCGCAACAAATCATTCGGATCTGCATTCTTCTGATATTCTTGCATTTCAACTGCTGCCATTTGTTCAACAGCAATTTTCGAGCCCTTCTGGAGGCACTCTTCTGCTCTCTGCCGATTACCAGTAACTGTGATCACACCCTTGGGACCTGGCATCTTCAGCTTAAGGTACACATAACACGGTCGAGCCATGAAACGAGCATATGCAGGTCTGCCCAGAATAGCATGATAGGCACTTTCAAAATCCACAACTTCAAATGTCAACTTTTCCTTACGGTAATTCTTTGAATCACCGAAAGCCACGTCAAGAGTGATCTGGCCGAGTGAATCAGCTTTCTTTCCAGGGATGATACCATGGAACCTCATGTTGCTCTCGCTAAGATTGGACATCGGAATGTCCATTCCTTTCAGGGTTTCAGCGTAAACAATATTCAGACCACTGCCACCATCCATCAATACTTTGGTCAGTCGAGTGCCCCCAACAACTGGGTCAACTACCAATGCTTCCCGCCCTGGAGTGGCAACACGTGCTGGGTGATCAGACTGGTCGAATGTGATTGCAGTTTGTGACCACATCAAATATGTCGTCGTTGCCGGAGCAACCATATTCACTTCTCTGTTGATAACTTTCAGTCGACTTTTGCTCTCGATGTCAGCAAAAATCACAAAGGTGGAATTGACATTGGGGAAACCATCATCCTCCTCTTTGTCTTCTTCCTTATCAGATTCCTTCTCTTTTTCACTGGGTTATTTCTCTCGGAACTGCTGGATAAGGAGTCGACACTGTCGAGTGGTATGCTTGGGATAAATCAGATTTCCCTCTTCGCCTTTCTTGGTGTGAATGTGACATGGAAAATCCAACACATTGTTCCCTTCTTGATGTTTTACCTTCTTGGGAGTCCAGGGCCCCTTAGGTTTTCCCTTGAATTTTCCTTGAATCACGGCTGGAGTCTCACCAGGCCCTGCGGGTTCAGCTTTGCGCTTCTGCTTCCGACTGGAATTCCCTCCCCCAGTGTCCTGGCCGACTGGTTTGCTCTTGCCACTTCGGAGTTGGTCTTCTTCTTCGCTGTTAGCGTACTGAGTGGCTATTTCCATCATCCGGGTCAAGGTCATATCTCCTGTCCGACCGAATTTCAAGTTAAGCTCTCTGTACCGAACGCCCTCCTTGAAGGCGCAAACTGCTTGATGCTGAGACACATTTTCCACTGTGTGATGCAAAGTAGTCCACCTCCGGATGTAATCCCTCAAAGTTTCATTCGTTTTTTGTATGCAATGCTGCAGTTCTGCCAACCCTGCAGGTCGTTTGCATATGCCCTCAAATGTCCTGACAAACACTCGGGCCAACTCTTCCCAACTGAATATGCTGCTTGGAGTCAACTGATTCAACCACGCTCTGGCCGAACCCTCCAACAAAGGAAGATGTTTCATTGCCACCTCATCATTACCACCACCGATCTGCACAGCCACCCGGTAATCTTCCATCCAAGTGTTAGGCTTTGATTCACCGGTTGCCAACCTGAAGTTGGGGGGGTGATCTCAGCAGCTCTGGTGGCTCTGCTGAAACACTCTGGATCGGAAACATGAACTCTACTGCCAGTCGGACGATCTCTGTCAAGTCCTTCTCGGTGTGCTCTGTTCCTGTCGACCAGACCTTGGACGAGGATCGACCTCGCATCAAAACCTGGCTCTCTGGGGTTGACCGGTACCCTCCGCTCACCGCTGTGCGGGCGCCTATCCTCATACTGTCGGGGCACATATGATCCACTCCTCGGGGGAGATGTAGGCACTCGATGGCGGTCATCACTACCGAGTCGGTGATCATACTGCTCGTGGTTCCGACCCATGTACTGCTCTTGGCGACGCCCACGTCCCTTACGCCGCAAGGGCGATCTTGGGCTATGAGCTGACTGAACAGTGTCAGCCATCACAGACCTATTGCAAGACTGAGAAACAGCTGAGTTTTGCTCTCCTACTGCCCTAAGCAGTGCCCTGATCTGCATCAAACCTCTCCCAGCCTCTGACTGAGATGGCTGGATCGACTCTGCTATACCGGCTGCATCTATAAGATTCTGAATCGGAGTGCGATATACCAAAGGTTCAGGCGGAAACAACTATCGTCATCGAATGGAATCAGGAATCCGCTGCCGAGCACGCTCGTCGAGTGCATGTTGAAGGTTCTCCAGTCGAGTGCGCTCAGCCAAAGTGGCCAGGCGCGCTGCCTCCAAGGCCCCAGCCTCAGAGGTTTCTCCGACGATGGGCGTGTGGAGCGCCTCCATGTTGCAGCAGTGAAGTTCCTCCCTCTCCTGTGAACTGAGGGCTTCAGGATTATATTCCTCGTGAATGCGCGATGGATCGCCTCCGCCATCGCCACCGTCACCGCGACGGAAACCTGGCGGGCTGTGCGGCGCATCGACCACCAAGATTTCCGCCGCAGGGTCGCTGCTGTTGCACTCGGAAAGGGTCTCGATGGAGCCGGTCGAACAGGCCATAGAGAGATTCATCGGGCTCGATTGCCGCGACTTGAGGGGTGGCCGACTGATGTGCCACTGCATGCTTCACCCATCGCTGAAGCCGCCACCGACCGGATCGCTTGCGCCGGCGAACAGCGGGGAACGAAGACACCATGGGAGCCGACCGATACTGGGGCGCCGGCTGCCGCAGAAGGACGCCACGAACGCACGCATGAAAGTGCGCCGCCCCGCGGACAGGGTGTGTCTCCACGTCGAGGGGAGTCTCTTGGAGCCAGGCGGAGTCATCAGCGGCGAAAACGAGCGCGCCGAGACGGATCTCGCGGCCCTCAGCCAATCCACGCTGGAAACCATGATGATGGGAATCGGAAAAATCGCAACCTCACCGAAAAGTCGCAAAGACACCGGCCCCACGGTGGGCGCCAACAGTCGTGGGAGTGAACCTGACAATAGAATAGGGGGTATGTATGGAGAGGCAAGATCCTAACTACGGTGAGGTTGTGCACGCAAGGTTTACGAGTTCAGGCCCTTCGCGGAGGAAGTAACAACCCTACGTCTCGATGCTCGGAGGCTTGGTCAATTGGATTATGCGTGAAGTTACGGGGGGTGCGAACCCTTGTCCCAGAGGAGGGGGTGGCTTATATAGAGTGCGCCAGGACCCCGGCCATCCCCCGTTACATAGGGTTCAATTTACATTAAGATAGGGCTTTACTGGTAACGCCAGCAATAAAGGAATATTAATGATCATTAAGACTACGGAGTGAACGCCCGACCGTTGCCGTTCTGAGTGGCTTTAGATCTTCTGTCTTCTGAGTGATTTCTACTGTGGTCGAGTGAGTACACTCTAGTCGAATGAAATTGGGTTTTCCGAGTGGAATGCTTCCGGTCGAGTGGAGGCTGTTGTCCTTTAAATACCCTTGATTTTAAGGTAATGTCCTTGGGAAGGGTGTCTAGGTCAGGCCTGTTACCCTACCCTAGGTACATGTTTTCGTCAGGGGGCACGCGGCCAGCCCTTGGCAGCCCCTCTCTCTCTCTCGCCTAGGCCCAATAAGGCCCATTACTTCTCCAGTGGTTCCAATAACCCTTCTGACACTGATATTTATCTGGTGACCCCTGGAACTCATCCGGTGTCCGAATAACATCGTCCAATATATCAATATTTATGTCTCAACCATTTCGAGACTCCTCGTCATGTCCGTGATCACATCCGGGACTCTGAACTACCTTCGGTACATCAAAACACATAAGCTCATAATACTGATCATCATCAAACGTTAAGCGTGCGGACCCTACGGGTTCGAGAACTATGTAGACATGACCGAGACTCATCTCCGGTCAATAACCAATAGCGGAACCTGGATGCTCATATTGTCTCTCGCATATTCTACGAAGATCTTTATCGGTCAAACCGCATATCAACATACGTTGTTCCCTTTGTCATCGGTATGTTACTTGCCCGAGATTCGATTGTCGGTATCTCAATACCTAGTTCAATCTCGTTACCGGCAAGTCTCTTTACTCGTTCTGTAATGCATCATCCCGTAACTAACTCATTAGTCACATTGCTTGCAAGGCTTATAGTGATGTGCATTACCGTGAGGGCCTAGAGATACCTCTCCGACAATCGGAGTGACAAATCCTAATCTCGATCTATGCCAACTCAATAAACACCATTGGATACACCTGTAGAGCATCTTTATAATCACCCAATTACGTTGTGACGTTTTATAGCACACAAAGTGTTCCTCCCGTATTCGGGAGTTGCATAATCTCATAGTCATAGGAACATGTATAAGTCATGAAGAAAGCAATAGCAAGAAACTAAACGATCATAGTGATAATCTAACGGATGGGTCAAGTCAATCACATCATTCTCTAATGATGTGATCCCGTTCATCAAATGACAACTCATGTCCATGGCTAGGAAACTTAACCATCTTTGATTAACGAGCTAGTCAAGTAGAGGAATACTAGTGACACTCTGTTTGCCTATGTATTCACACATGTACTAAGTTTTCGGTTAATACAATTCTAGCATGAATAAAAAACATTTATCATGATATAAGGAAATATAAATAACAACTTTATTATTGCCTCTAGGGCATATTTCCATGATCTCCCACTTGCACTAGAGCCAATAATCTAGATTACACAAGAATGATTCTAACACCCATGGAGTCTTGGTGTCGATCAAGTTTTTCTCGTGAGAGAGGCTTAGTCAATGGGTGCGCAACATTCAGATCCGTATGTATCTTGCAAATATCTATGTCTCCCTCCTTGACTTGATCGCGGATGGAATTGAAGCGTCTCTTGATGTGCTTGGTTCTCTTGTGAAATCTGGATTCCTTTGCGAAGGCAATTGCACCAGTATTGTAACAAAAGATTTTCATTGGACCCGATGCACTAGGTATGACACCTAGATCGGATATGAACTCATTCATCCAGACTCCTTCCTTTGTTGCTTCCGAAGCAGCTATGTTCTCCGCTTCACACGTAGATCCCGCCATGACGCTTTGCCTAGAACTGCACCAACTGACAGCTTCACCGTTTAATATAAATACGTATCCGGTTTGTAACTTAGTCATCCGGATCAGTGTCAAAGCTTGCATCGACGTAACCATTTACGACGAGCTCTTTGTCACCTCCAGAAATGAGAAACATAATCTTAGTCCTTTTCAGGTATTTTAGGATGTTCTTGACCGCTGTTCAGTGATCTACTCCTGGATTACTTTGGTACCACCCTGCTAAACCAATAGCAAGGCACACATTAAGTCTGTTACACAGCATTGCATACATGATAGAACCTATGGCTGAAGCATAGGGAATGCCTTTTAATTTTATCTCTATCTTCTGAAGTGGTCAGGCATTGAGTCTAACTCAATTTCACACCTTGTAACACAGGCAAGAACCCTTTCTTTGCTTGATCCATTTTTAACTTCTTCAAAACTTTATCAAGGTATGTGCTTTGTGAAAGTCCAATTAAGCGTCTTGATCTATCTCTATAGATCTTGATTCCCAATATATAAGTAGCATCACCGAGGTCTTTCATTAAAAAACTCATATTCAAGTATCCTTTTATGCTATCTAGAAAATCTATATCATTTCCAATCAGCAATGTGTCATCCACATATAATATTAGAAATGCTACAGACCTCCCACTCACTTTCTTGTAAATATAGGCTTCTCCAAAAGTCTGTAAAAAAACCATATGCTTTGATCACACTATCAAAAAGTTTATTCCAACTCCGAGATGCTTGCACCAGTCCATAAATGGATCGTTGGAGCTTGCACACTTTGTTAGCATCCTTTGGATTGACAAAACCTTCGGGTTGCATCATATACAACTCTTCTTCCAGAAATCCATTTAGGAATGCAGTCCTTACATCCATTTGCCAAATTTCATAATCATAAAATGCGGCAATTGCTAACACGATTCACACGGACTTAAGCATCGCTACGGGTGAGAAAGTCTCATCGTAGTCAACTCCTTGAACTTGTCGAAAACCTTTCCCAACAAGTCGAGCTTTGTAGACAGTAACATTACCGTCAGCGTCAGTCTTCTTCTTGAAGATCCATTTATTCTCTATGGCTTGCCGATCATCGGGCAAGTCAACCAAAGTCCACACTTTGTTCTCATACATGGATCCCATCTCAGATTTCATGGCCTCAAGCCATTTCATGGAATCTGGGCTCATCATCGCTTCCTCATAGTTCATAGGTTCGTCATGGTCAAGTAACATGACCTCCAAAACAGGATTACCGTACCACTCTGGTGCGGATCTTACTCTGGTTGACCTACGAGGTATGGTAGTAACTTGATCTGAAGTTACATGATCATCATCATTAGCTTCCTCACTAATTGGTGTAGGAGTCACAGGAACTGATTTCTATGATGAACTACTTTCCAATAAGGGAGCAGGTACAATTACCTCATCAAGTTCTACTTTCCTCCCACTCACTTCTTTCGAGACAAACCCCTTCTCTAGAAAGGATCCATTCTTAGCAACAAATATCTTGCCTTCGGATCTATGATAGAAGGTGTACCCAATAGTCTCCTTTGGGTATCCTATGAAGACACATTTCTCCGATTTGGGTTTGAGTTTATCAGGTTGAAGCTTTTTCAAATAAGCATCGCAGCCCAAACTTTAAGAAACGACAACATGGGTTTCTTGCCAAACCACAGTTCATAAGGTGTCGTCTCAACGGATTTAGATAGTGCCCTATTTAACGTGAATGCAGCCGTCTCCAAAGCATAACCCCAAAACGATAGCAGTAAATCAGTAAGAGACATCATAGATCGCACCATATCTAATAAAGTGCGGTTACGATGTTCGGACACACCATTACGCTGTGGTGTTTCGGGTGGCGTAAGTTGCGGAACTATTCCACATTGTTTCATATGAAGACCAAACTCGTAACTCAAATATTCTCCCACCACGATCGGATTGCAGAAATTTTATTTTCTTGTCATGATGATTTTCCACTTCACTATGAAATTCTTTAAACTTGTCAAATGTTTCAGACTTATGTTTCATCAAGTAGATATACCCATATCTGCTTAAATCATCTGTGAAGGTCAGAAAATAACGATACCCGCCACGAGCCTCAATATTCATCAGACCACATACATCAGTGTGAATGATTTCCAATAAATCTGTTGCTCGCTCCGTTGTTCCGGAGAATGGAGTTTTAGTCATCTTGCTCATGAGGCATGGTTCGCAAGTACCAAGTGATTCATAATCAGGTGATTCCAAAAGTCCATCAGTGTGGAGTTTCTTCATGCGCTTTACACCAATATGACCCAAACGGCAGTGCCACAAATAAGTTGCACTATCATTATCAACTCTGCATCTTTTGGCTTCAATATTACGAATATGTGTATCACTACTATCGAGATTCAACATAAATAGACCACTCTTCAAGGGTGCATGACCATAAAAGATATTATTCATATAAATAGAACAACCATTATTCTCAGATTTAAATAAATAACTGTCTCGCATCAAACAAGATCTAGATACAATGTTCATGCTTAACGCTGGCACCAAATAACAATTATTCAGGTCTAGAACTAATCTCGAAGGTAGATGTAGAGGTAGTGTGCCGACAGCGATCACATCGACTTTGGAACCATTTCCGACGCGCATCGTCACCTCGTCCTTAGCCAATCTTCACTTAATCCGTAGTCCCTGTTTCGAGTTGCAAATATTAGCAACAGAACCAGTATCAAATACCCAGGCACTACTGTGAGCATATACCTTTGTTCACCTTGCCATCCTTCTTATCCGCCAAATACTTGGGGCAGTTCCGCTTCCAGTAACCAGTCCCTTTGCAGTAGAAGCACTCAGTCTCAGGCTTAGGTCCAGACTTGGGCTTCTTCACTTGAGCAGCAACTTGCTTGCCATTCTTCTTGAAGTTCCCCTTCTTCCCTTCACCCTTTTTCTTGAAACTGGTGGTCTTGTTGACCATCAACACTTGATGCTCCTTCTTGATTTCTACCTCTATAGCCTTTAGCATTGCGAAGAGCTCGGGAATTGTCTTATCCATCCCTTGCATATTATAGTTCATTATGAAGCTTTTGTAGCTTGGTGGCAGTGATTGAAGAACACTGTCAATGACACTATCAACCGGAAGATTAACTCCCAGCTGAGTCAAGTGATTATGATACCCAGACATTTTGAGTATATGCTCACTGACAGAACTATTCTCCTCCATTTTGCAGCTGTGGAACTTATTGGGGACTTCATATCTCTCAATCCGGGCATTTGCTTGAAATATTAACTTCAACTCCTGGAACATCTCATATGCTCCATGACGTTCAAAACATCGTTGAAGTCCCGGTTCTAAGCCGTAAAGCATGGCACATCGAACTATCGAGTAGTCATCAGCTTTGCTCGCCAGATGTTCACAACGTCCGTGTTGCTCCTGCGTGGGTCTTGCACCTAGCGGTGCTTCCGTGACGTAATTCTTCTATACAAAGAATGAGGATAATCCTCAAGTTATGGACCCAGTCCGTAGAAGTTGCTACCATCATCTTTTAACTTAGCTTTCTCTAGAACGCATTAAAATTCAAAGGAGCGAGTACGGGCCATTGATCTACAACAACATAGAAATGCAAAATACTATCAGGTACTAAGTTCATGATAAATTAAAGTTCAATTAATCATATTACTTAAGAACTCCCACTTAGGTAGACATCCCTCTAATCATCACGTCTGATCATAACGTGAGATGGAGTAGTTTTCAATGGTGAACATCACTATGTTGATCATATCTACTATATGATTCACGCTTGACCTTTCGGTCTCAGTGTTCCTAGGCCATATCTGCATATGCTAGGCTCGTCAAGTTTAACCCGAGTATTCTGCGTGTGCAAAACTGGCTTGCACCCGCTGTATGTGAACGTAGAGCTTATCACACCCGATCATCACGTGGTGTCTCGGCATGACGAACTATAGCAACGGTGCATACTAAGGGAGAACACTTATACCTTGAAATTTAGTGAGAGCTCATCTTATAATGCTACTGCCGAACTAAGCAAAATAAGATGCATAAAGGATAAACATCACATGCAATCAATATAAGTGATATGATATGGCCATCATCATCTTGTGCCTTTGATCTCCATCTCCAAAGCACCATCATGATCACCATCGTCACCGGCGCGAAACCTTGTTCTCCATCGTAGCATCGTTGTCGTCTTGCAAACTATTGCTTCTACGACTATCGCTACCGCTTAGTGATAAAGTAAAAACAATTACATGGTGATTGCATTGCATACAATAAAGCGACAACCATATGGCTCTTGCCAGTTGCCAATAACTTTTTTACAAAATATGATCATCTCATACAATAAAACATAGCATCTTGTCTTGACCATATCACGTCACAACATGCCCTGCAAAAACAAGTTAGCCGTCCTCTACTTTGTTGTTGCAAGTTTTACATGGCTGCTACAGGCTGAGCAAGAACCGTTCTTACCTACGCATCAAAACCACAACGATTTTTCGTCAAGTTTGCTGTTTTTACATTCAACAAGGACCGGGCGTAGTCACACTCGATTCAACTAAAGTTGGAGAAACAGACACCCACCAGCAACCTGTGTGCGAAACACATCAGTAGAACCAGTCTCGCATAAGCGTATGTGTAATGTCGGTCTGGGCCGCTTCATCCAACAATACCGCCAAATCAAAGTATGACATGCTGGTAAGCAGTATGACTATTATTGCCCACAACTCTTTGTGGTCTACTCATGCATATAACATCTACGCATAGACCTGGCTTGGATGCCACTGTTGGGGAACACAGTATTTCAAAAATTTTATGTACGATCACCTAAGATCTATCTATGTGATGCATAGCAATGAGCGGGAGAGTGTGTCCATGTACCCTCGTAGACCGAAAGCAGAAGTGTTAAGTAACGCAGTTGATGTAGTCGAACGTCTTCCTGATCCAACCGATCAAGTACCGAACGCATGGCACCTCCGCGATCTGCACACGTTCAGCTCAGTGACGTCCCTCGAACTCTTGATCCAGCTGAGGTCGAGGGAGAGTTTCGTCAGCACGACGGCGTGATGACGGTGATGATGAAGTTACCGACGTAGGGCTTCGCCTAAGCACTACAACGATATGACCGAGGTGGAAATCTGTGTAGGGGGCACCGTACACCGCTAAGACAACTGTCAACTTGTGTGTTCTAGGTGCCCCACTCCCCACGTATATAAAGGAGGGAGGGGGAGGCCGGCCGGCCCTCATAGGCGTGCCAAGGGGGGAGGAATCCTCCTCCTAGTAGGAGTAGGACTCCCCCTTTCCTAGTCCTACTAGGAGAAGGAAGGAGGGGGCAAGCGAAGGAAGAAGGGGGCGTCGCCCCTCCCCCTAGTCCAATTCAGACTAGGCCCATGGGGGGGCATGCGGCCAGCCCTTGGCAGCCCCTCTCTCTCCCCCTAGGCCCAATAAGGCCCATTACTTCTCCGGTGGTTCCGATAACCCTTCCGGCACTCCAATATTTATCCAGTGACCCCTGGAACTCATCCGGTGTCCGAATAAAATCGTCCAATATATCAATCTTTATGTCTCGACCATTTAGAGACTCCTCATCATGTCCATGATCACATCCAGGACTCTGAACTACCTTCGGTACATCAAAACACATAAACTCATAATACCGATCGTCATCGAACGTTAAGCGTGCGGACCCTACGGGTTCGAGAACTATGTAGACATGACCGAGATTCATCTCCGTCAATAACCAATAGCGGAACCTAGATGTTCATATTAGCTCCCATATATTCTACGAAGATCTTTACCGGTCAAACCGCATAAAAAAATATGTTGTTCCCTTTGTCATCGGTTTGTTACTTGCCTGACATTCGATCGTCGGTATCTCAATACCTAGTTCAATCTCGTTACCCGCAAGTCTCTTTACTCGTTCTGCAATGCATCATCCCGTAACTAACTCATTAGTCACATTGCATGCAAGGCTTATAGTGATGTGCATTACCGAGAGGGCCCAGAGATACCTCTCCGACAATCGGAGTGACAAATCCTAATCCCGATCTATGCCAATTCAACAAACACCATTGGAGACACCTGTAGAGCATCTTTATAATCACCCAGTTACGTTGTGACGTTTGATATCACACTAAGTGTTCCTCCGGTATTCGGGAGTTGCATAATCTCATAGTCATAGGAACATGTATAAGTCATGAAGAAAGCAATAGCAACAAACTAAACGATCATCGTGCTAAGCTAACGGATGGGTCAAGTCAATCACATCATTCTCTAATGATGTGATCTCGTTCATCAAATGACAACTCATTTCCATGGCTAGGAAACTTAACCATCTTTGATTAACGAGCTAGTCAAGTACAGGCATACTAGTGACACTCTGTTTGTCTATGTATTCACACATGTACTAAGTTTCCGGTTAATACAATTCTAGCATGAACACTAAAAATTTATCATGATATAAGGAAATATAAATAACAATTTTATTATCGCCTCTAGGGCGTATTTCCTTCAGTCCTAGCAGACAGGAGCTTTCTGGCGCCATAGTCAGAGCGTTATCAATGCCTCTGGTGGTTTGGGGATATATGGGAATATATAGGCGAAAGAATTAGGTCAAGTGGTGCACGAGGGGCCCACAAGGGTGGGGGGCGCACCCTACCCCCCTTGGCGTGCGCTCCATCCTTGTTGCCGCCTCGTGGCTCCTCCGACTTCATCTCCAAGTTTCCTGGTTGTCTTCTGGTCCAAGAAACATAATCGCGAAGGTTTTATTCCGTTTGGACTTCGTTTGGTATTCCTTTTCTGCAAAACTCAAAAACAAGGAAAAAACATGAATTGGCACTAGACTCTAGGTTAATAGTTTAGTCCCAAAAATAATATAAAACAGCATATTAATGCATATAAAACATCCAAAACTGATAATATAATAGCATGGAACAATCAAAAAATATAGATACGTTGGAGACGCATCATCATGCCCCTTAAAATTAAAATATCCATTTGGCAACTTATCAATTACCATGGGTTGTTCGTCAATGGGCAATACCTTCGAATGGATGTTGTGTTCTTTCTGGACAATCTGAGATGTTGATCACATATTTTTACTTGCCACGTTGGTAAGTTTGTGTGGGTATTGTTAGACAAACAACGAAATGTTTTCTTGAAGCACTAACCGCAGAACAATCATTCTACAGTAATTTTCATTAAATAAGGATAAAATATATACAAACTAAAGAAGTATAACCAAAATAAGAAATAAAATACAATCATCCAATTCCTTTTATTGAAGCATGGAGCTACTAATGAAGATGTATGTCTATCTCTACCAACATCATAGATATGCAGTAATCCATTCCTCTAGAAATCTTTAGTTCTTAGCTTGACTCTGTGTTGTAGTAGTAGAAGATATTCCTTAAGCCTATATTTCCAACAATTTATACTTGGCACCTCCTTGCTGAAGATTTACCATTTCACTGCGTCCAAATTCTCCAACATCCAAAGCAATTCCAGCAGGCATCATAGAATGGATGAGCATAATGTCATCAAAGCATGAAATTCCAGGTTCTTTGTATGGGAATATGCTATTCCAATAGTCCTGTGCAAAGTTGTAGTCCCAGAGTAAATGCCTCAGTGTCTCCTCAGTAGGATCATTACAAAACACACAATCATAAGATTCAAGAAACATGTTTTTCCTCTTAATAAGGTTCCTTGTGTTGACTTTGTCATGCAGAAGCAGCCAGAAAAATATTTTATGTCTTAGTCTATTGGCAGTCTTCCATATGTGTTTGAATAGAGGGTTGTCTTCCATTCTGGTACAAACTGTTTTGTACTTCTTGATGGAAGAATATCTCTTATTTTGCCCAATGCCAATCCAGTTATCTAGAGTTGTAGCTAACCACTGATCTTGTACCACGTTTTGCAAGTCAAGTAACTGCTCATATGCTTGCTCAGATAATAGACTGTGGAGCAATTGATGAAGATCAGTTTCTCCCATCCATGATGCAGCTAATGGGTAATAATTTTTGACAAATGAATGGATTTCAGGCATCATATCTATTAAGGGTCTGTCCATCCACTTGTCATGCTAAAGCAGAATAGTTTTCCCATTTCCCATCTTACATTTGTAATGATCTTCAGATAATGGGAGGAGCTTAAAATGCATATTCCACCAGCTTGGTCCACAAGAGTCTTATTATCACTACAAAAAAATACAGTTCCATGATGATACATGTTTCTCACAGTAGGTCGCGTTTTTTGTCATGCATGTACATCCATGATGATTTTATGACAGAATCAAGATACTCATACCAGTGCTCTCGTAGAAATGTTCCATGACATTACCAAAATTATCATCACGGAAGTGTCCACTTCCATGACGATAAATCACGCGTCACAGAAGTGCTTTCGTCAAGGGTGAGCGACACGTGGCATCCACCGTAACGGAACACCGTTAAGCTATTGGGTCCGGTTTTGGATCTGATAACCCGTTAATAGCCGAGACCAATAGGGATTTTCCACGTGTAAAATCATCATTGGCTGGAGGAAGCACGTGTCAGCTCCGCGTTGGCACAGGTGTCACTCATCCAATGGGCGAGATGCGCCTATGATATGTTGACACGTGGACCAGCCCAAAAGTGGCCCATAAAGTTTAAATGGGACGGCCCAACTAAAGGCCCACAAGATTTTGCATACCATAATGGTCCGACCTAGCTAAAGGCCCACGAGATTTTGCGGACCATAATGGGCTGGCCCAGCTAAAGGCCCACAAGATAAGGCCCACAAGATTTTTGCGGGCCATAATGGGCCTGCCCAGGTGAAGGCCCACAAGATTTTTGTGGACCATAATGGGCCGGCCCAGCTAAAGGCCCATGATATTTCGCCGACATTAGTGGGCGCCCAATTGTAGTCTGCAAGATTTTGAGGACCCTAGTAGGCCGGCCCATTAAATGGCTGCCATGTTTTGGGCCAAATGCCGGCCCATATTTGATCCGGTACATTAATGGCCTGACACGTTACGGGCCTAATAATGGCCCATATGAGATCCGGCCCGTTAAAAGCCTACCACGTTCTGGGCCAAATTACGGCCCAGATCAGGTCCGGCCCTTTAAGAGGCTTTGGACTAAATTATGGCCCATATCAGATTCGGCCCGTCAACTGGACATTATGCTTTTGGGCCCACTTGCTAAAGGCCCATTTAGTAATTCGGCCTGATATTAGTTTCGGCCTGTTAAGGGCCCGTTTAACATTTCGGCCCTATATTAATTTCGGCCTGTTAAAAGCCCGTCATATAGTTGGGCCTAACTACGTCCCAGTTTGCATCCGGCCTACTCGCAGCAGATAATCTGATTGGGCCAAACAAGGACCGAGACAATTTTGGCCTGTTAAAAGCCCGTGATTTGATTGGCACAATTATGGGCCGGGGTCCATTTCGGGCTGCTGCCGGCCTGTGAGCTGTTCGACACGTTTCAGGCCCAACCTACTTCTCAGCATCCTAAAAGCCCATTGAGTTTTCTTGCGAAAAGAGGGCCGACGGTTTACTCGGCCTATTAAAGGCCCGAATCTACTAGTGGGCCAGTTTACATTTAGGCCTTTTAACGGACCAAGATGACGGGGCCCATGATGCGGATCATACATCGTGATTGCATGACGGCCCGAGTATGTACCATAATTTTATGGTTTGGCCTGTTTACTGCGAAGACAGGATATATATACAGTAAAATAAGTGCAGCATCGTGAATAAGAGAAAACCTAGACTATACAATAAAGAAATTACAGCAGATTACATCCATTGGGCATCAAAGTTCGCCACTATGATAATAAAGCACAAGCAAACAACAGATTACATACACTGGGCATCAAAGATCGTCACCATTGTAAATAAACACGCCGACAAAATAATATACAAAACCGACGGCACTTCAGTAGAGTTCAAGAAAGGTTAGCCCTTACGGGAGCTGCAAGAAGCTGATGAGATCAAGGCTTGTTTAACACTTATATCCTCCTCACTCTAAAAGATAAACAAGCGAGACGGATGACAGGTTTTGCACATAAAAGTATCGATCTTGACAATTCATCACATTTCATCTTGTGAATAAAGTGACACAGTTTAAAATTGCATTAACACAATATGGCATTGTTCAGGTCAAGACATGGCAGGAAATGACATTGTGAAGTAGTTGGCAGCTTCACGACACCACTGGATTATAGATCAAGAACTCATAAGTATCAATGGATAGTGTGCTGTCAATTTATCCCATTTCAGATTGGCAAATAAAGAGACGGTTTAAATAATAGTAGAATGATATGACATTGTTCATAATTAAGACATTGTAGAATATGACATTATGCTGTAGTGGGTAGGTGCACCACACCACTGCATTACAGATCAAGAATAGAAGCATACATGCAGTGCAAAAGAAGATCACTTGCTGTGTATAGTTTAATTTACATGGTATGAAGAAGGAACTTGGTTGTACAACTGGAAACTTAAATTGAGAAGGACAAACTTTTGTTTATGAACTACATAATAAACTTTAAACATGCAATTTGATGCAAACACCAAAAATAAACAATTGTTCCAGTCATGCCTAACCAAATATACACAACAAAGTTTGAAGGCTTCAGAAGGACAAACTTACATTATTGGTGAAGACAGGCTCTATAAAGCCCTTGTCCATGCTGATGGGGGAGGGGGCAATTCAAGAGGTTTACCACAGAATCTTCTTCATAAGCATTGCCTTTATTCTACATTTTGTTAAGAGTAAATATAGATGTGATAATATAAGAAAAAATGGAGAATATTTAAGATAAGATGGAAAGTGATGCTACATAACCAAGTAGATATAAATGTAAGTACAATGATACAGGCAAAAGGTACAGCCAAGAGCAATGCACAGCTAAACTTCTTCAGTACCATCGGTGTTATTCAACCTTATGGTAAGAGTAAATATAGATCTGATGTGTAGAAAATGGAGGGCAAAGGAAAATAAGCTGCAGAGTGATGGTACATGAACAACTACCTGTCAATATAAGTACACTGGTAAAGGACAGCAAGTACTTACGAGAACAATGCAGAGCTAAAAAAATTCATTGGCATTGGATATATTCTAAACTAATGTAACCATTTATACAGATCGGATAATTTGGAGCGAACAATTGATAAGAAAGCTATCATGCATACTGCTATCACATAATGAACCAGGTATGTATGCAAGTACAGTGATACAGGACAACAGGTACTAACAAGAGAAAAGTAGCGGGCAGCATATTTGCGATATCATGTCGTTGTTTTCAAACCGGAATTCTTCTTCGAGCACATTTCCTGCAAAAAAGATCCGTAAGGCACATGCGGAAAAGTAGAAGTTCAAATTGTCATGTGATTTCATAGATAGTACCTCATCCTGGGAACAAGCCAGGTGCATAACAAGGTTTTCCCATTCAATGTCTTCTAAAGTTAGAACAGGAGACTTCACCGGAAATTCGTTTATAGACTTGCCATCAAAGTGTGATTTCCTCAGGTAACACCGATACTGCTGCAATGCTTCCTTGAAAAGCAGAAGCAAGCTTTGCTTGTCATGACTATCCAGATTGACTCTCGCCCACTTACAACAATGTAATGTAAATCATTGATGTGTTCAATAAGCAGAAAACAGGAAAATAATAACCATGAATAATAGCACTTACATGTAAGTTGGACAGGAAGATGTGAAAATGGTGTTTGTCTTCACTATAATCTTCCCATGATGGGAATATATGCACGTAGTCCCTAACAACATTGAAAGCATTGTCTTTTAAACTGTGAATAACTGGAATGGGGTTCCAATCTGCAGGATTGGCCGTCTCTGCAGTTGGGATAGGTCTTCGGCCGGTGGACTTGCTGTACTTTTTGCTGGAATGGGATTTTTCTGTGGTACGGCTGGTGCTATGGCAACATAAATCGGTATACCTTTTGCTGGAGTGCAGGTCCTATGTGGCGGGGTTAGTGGTGTGGCTAGTGAAGTATGGGTACAGTCTGCTGGAGTCGGTCCTACGTTTTGTGTCACTAGTTGTACAGCCAATATAAGTGGGGTGCTGTCTGATTTCTCCGGCACCACCACGTTTTTCAAGCACTTTGCTGGTGCTCCTTCAGGTTCGGCAATCACCCTCTTCCTTTTTGATGTCTGATGCATAGAACAACATTTGAGTGGAAAAACATGGTATGATGACAGATGGACTATGTATTGATAATGGATGGGCATGGCATCTCAACATATATGATGAGTAAACTAAGCAGATGGCGGTGCAACAAAGTAGAAGAAATGCAACATATGCAAGATACGCGCAATCAATAGAACCTTGCCAAATTAGAATAGGCACCTTGATGGGTGAACAGGACAGGCCATCTGCCTTTGACTCCTCGAGGTTATAATAGTCATTAGGATCATATTCTGAACAAGAATCAACAGGCGTGGAGCATCTGAGTTTCATTGCATCCAGAATGGCACTCAATGCCTTGGTGCCAATTTTGTAAGTCGTTGCAGTGTTCAGCTTCAAGAGTGGACTGCTGCTAGTGCGACACAAAGCAGCTACACGGATCATAGTGTAGATATAACGGGAAACCCGTAAGCATCAGAGTAAAATCAGCAAAGTGGAACTTGCTTTGGAATATATGTGCTAGTATTGCGATGCGGCTAGAAAGGCTTCGGATACCAGCTCTCTTCAACTGAAGGTGCGGTATTGTTAATATCAGTGTAACTCGCAAAGGCGACATAGCTCCCCGCATTTCATTGCTATTCTTATAGGCTTCAAGTGGGCAGGCCACTACAAATCATATTCCCATGTTTACTAAATCTTACGAATCAAGAGGCCCGAAGAGTTCAAAGTGTCCATCACAACCGACCGTATAGACCCCTACACTGCAAATGTCCTTGCTCATCTTCACTACAAGGAACATACTGTACTACTATCATACTCCCTCCGTTCCAAAATATAAGTCTTGGTAGAGATTTCCACTATGGATCACATCTGAGATGTATCCAGATACATTTTAGAGTGTAGATTCACTCATTTTGCTCCATATGTAGTCCATGGTGGAATCTATACAAAGACTTATATTTAGGAACGAAGAGAGTACTTATTAAAGAAGAACGAAAGAGGAACATGCTAAAGAAGAGCAAGCAGATTTTGGATAATAAAATGTTCATTGCGCAGTGCCCACACATGATGAACCAGAGCGCTTTAAGAAAGCAACTCCCCATTGTCTCTCTATATGTGGAGCATGTGCTTTTCGAAAGTAAAGTAGGAACATTAGCTGACCAATTAAATGTTATCTTTTTTAGTAATATCAGCATCATATCAGATTCGTACTTGAGCAACAAGTTTGGAATTATAAGTGGCACGTTGTTTGGCTTGATGGATTCAGGAGCAGTGCTAAGCAGGTACGATGATGGTACTGAATATAAAGGCATGTTTGCCTGCAAGTCACGTGAATTTTGTAATTTGGGTCAGTCGGCCATGTCAGGCGGTTGGATGAAGATCGTAAGTCTCCTAACCCTTCTTCTTCCTCTTCTCTGATTCTTCCCATAGAGAACACGGCACGGGCCGCCGGTCGGACCACCGGCCACCATCGCCTGTGTTCCTCCTCCACGCCCACCCCCACCCCCGCCCCCACCCACGTCGAGTTTTCTTCGTTGGGCGAGGCCCCACCCCCGCCCCACAACCATCATCCCCACTCGAGCCCTTCGTTCGCACCGCGAACTCCGGCGTGTTCAAAAATCGTGACCCAATTTTGAAATTTAGTCTCTCGTGATTTAACTAGTGTGGAATATAAAGGGGGAAACCATAAGCATTGGGAGTATAGTGTTGAGCGTGCCATGGCGGATCTAAAGGTGCAAACTGGACAAAGGCAACTTCGCAACCAATGTTTGCTTTCAACTAGCAAGTAAGCGATGGACAAGAAATCAGAGTAAAGCAGTGGTGATCTGTTTTCTTGCTGCGATAAATAAGTTGAGCAGATACGAAAGAGCACTGCCTCTGGTGCGGCACCGTGTATGCATCTGCTGAGAATTTGACGGTGCTGCGGTAGCAATGGCTGTCGGTGGCGTGGAAGCAGATCTAGGAGGGTAGACGGTGGCAGCGGGGCGTGGTGGACGAGACGGTCGTAGGAGCAGCGCTGGCAAGGTGGACGACGACGGGGATGAAGCGAGAGGAAGGGATGCAAGGATCCCAGCCCGAAGCGGTGGATGAGAGAGGTCGATCTCTTGTAATGGACGGCGGCGTCGGGGTATCAGCGCCGACATGGTGGAGGAGGACGGCGGTGGATGGGGTGGCGGACGGAGGAGGCTGCGGTGGAGAGGGTGTTTTGGCACCCATGGAGTATGAATGGGGAAATAGGTAGAGAGGAAGGGGGAACCGTGTCTTCAGGGTGCGCTTGTCTCAAATGCGAGGAAATTTACAAACTTAGCCCCCGTTTCAAGTTTCCTACATCACAGCAATATTAGTCGGTTGGGATAGGACGATAATCTCGCATACACTAAATATTTGCTGACGAGAGTTTCTTTTTGGCACCCACCGTGTATGAATCAGGGAGGGAGTCGATTTCGGCTGAGGACACACTATGTTTTGGCGCCCACCGTGTATGAATCCGGGTGAGAGGCGGTTATGTCACGTTTGAGTGAAATTACAAACCTACCCCTATCGAAACCTATAGAAATCGAGCAGATAGGCTTTGCGTGGCAGGGATAGGCGGTAGTAATTTCCATCTCGCAGATTTTGGTTTCGGCGATTCGCCATTTTCCCGCTTCGTTCAAATTTTGCAGAGTGCACGTTTACCGTGCCAACTCAATTCGAATCCCGCTTTGTATTCTATTTTTGAGGCGGGATCCATTTTCCATTGGAATAAAATTCTATATACATCATTTTTTATATATACTTTCAAAAGCACAACAAAAAATTCTGCTCCTTTATATGTATAATATGATTTACAAATACAATGATCTCAAAATCATAAGGTTGAATTCATAAAATTAAACCAAATTATGTTCTACTAAAATGTATGGATCAGTAATATCTACATATTAAATAACATAGATACGCGTGAATTCATATGAGTATGCATGTTTGATAGATCAATTTTAGTTCGAGTATGGATTACATGTATCATCATCTCGAATTCAAATATTTGAATCCATTTTATGTTCACTCCTTTCACGCCTATCTCTCTCGCATGCATGCTCCTTCATGTAGCTATCACTCTCTTTTCTCCAGCTCACCCGGACGCTCACTTCATGTTTCTCCTATCCTCGCAAACATGGTCTCTCAACGTCTCCCTTGAGAAGTGTCACACTCTCCCTATCATTATACATTACCCGGTTTTCATTATCTCTCATGTCTCTACCGTTCTCTCGTAGCACTAGGTACCTAAGCTTTCTTTTTTACCGCCACACACACAGTCTCCACTCGTCTTTCACTTTGTCTTTCTCTCTATGGGATTCTCTCACACACCCTATATGTCTCTAGATATTACTCATACCACTAAAATTACTCTCTCTCTCTCCCCTGTAGACACAACATTTGTTGCGGTCTCCTTTTCGTCTCCATCCCAGACTGACATTATTTATTTGTTTACCGATCAGACAAACTCCCCCTCCCTCTCTCTCTCTCTCTCACACACAACTCCTGCTTCCACTCCTCTTCCCGACTACAGTCTCTCTCTCACACACACAAAACTCTCGCTTTCACACCCCCAACTCGTATTTCTCTCACAAACATTTATCGACTAGCCTCTAGATAGGTTTATACACCCACACACTCGTGCTTCCACTATCGCATACATGTCTCTCTCCCGCTCCTTGTATCTATGTAGATTTTTCTTCCCTTCTTGAGACACGCCCTCTTGATTGTGCACACACACACTATCGCCTCATTTTAAGCTGATACCTCTCGCACACACACTCTTTGTGTCTTTGTCACACATGCACTCCGTCCTCCTCCTCTCTCCCTCTCTCTCTCACACACATGGGCTTTTTGCAACAACTAGCAAGATGCCCATGCGTTGCACGGGACATCAAGATGCATTTGTATGAGTAGTTTATCTTGTGGGAGAAAAGGATGAACGAGGGAATGCCTTATTTGCAAGTGTGGAGAGGGGTGTGGGTATATTTTTGCAAAATTGCCATAGTTTCCTTCCTATCCGTCAGATATAGATCGGACGACCTATATTGCAGGACGGCAGGCAGACGATCATGACCGACTATGCTTTTTATAAGAGTAGGGATAAAAAAAGAGTTGGTGATGATGGTGGGCCTGCCATCCTACAATATAGGCCGTCCGATTCATATCTGACGGATAGGAAGGAAACTATGGCAATTTACCTGCACTCCTCTCCACATTTGCAGATAAGGCCTTCCCTCGTTCATCCTTTTCTCCCACAAGATCTTGATGTTCCATGCAACGCATGTGCATCTTGCTAGTAAGAATAGAAATTAGACATATACCACTTCTCGAATCTTGAAACCAACAACATTCTTCCCTCATCTCATCAAAACCGCCAAAGGAATGTATTTTGAGTGAAACATAACATATTTTTAGTGATATACGTATTTCAAAACTAGACTTTTTTTTCTATCAAATCGGTGAATATATGTATTAATCTACTCTAATCATGTGGCAACGCATTGGTCCATTGCTAGTAGTTATTATAATTTTTTGGACCAGACAAACGGTGGAGTACATATACGAAGAGAAGAAGTGCACTGCGCATTCGGGTCTCTCATTTGTCTCGCACACATGAGTGTTACGTAAAGGCAACGTTAACAAATAAACCCTAAAACCCTAGGTGCACGATGATTGCTGCATTCGCGGGTGCGAGTGCGTGGTGGAAGCGCACCTTTGTAGGAATAGTCAGCTCGGCGTGATAATTTGATCCGCAGGAGTTGATGGTCGGGACCACAGTGTGAAACGACTTGGAGGCGGTGGCTTGCCGGTTGCCACGGTCGAGTAGCCACGTTTAAAATATCATTTTAGTGGGGTTAAGAGTTCCGATTTTCAATGGCGTTATAAGTACTAAGTAGTTTTTAGAACGATTGGTATGGAGCGAAAATGGAATTCATAGTGCTACGTACCTCCTTGGCGTATGGTTGTATGGGTTTATGTTGCGAGATGTTGAACCTAGTAGTTCTAGGGAAAATACTATGGTTTAGATTAGATGTTGGTTTTCAGTAATGAAAATCGAAAGGCGAAACCCTTCTTTGATTAAAAAAACTACTACCTCCATTCTAGTTTACTAGTCCCCATCGTATTTTGGGTCAAAGTTTGTCCATGAATTTTACTTGTAAAATGTCAATGGAAAACGAGATTTTGTTATACCCAAACAAAAAAGGACTGCAGGGAGTGATTGCTCTAACACGGACGTGACCTCTCATAGCGCAGGCATTGAACCTGCGCGCCGGCCAAGAGGGCCCTACTCGCTGCAGGCCCGGCTGAACACGCCTCCTCGCCGCATGCAACCGGCTTCAGACTACCCCATCTGCCTTGATTGAATCCGCGCGTGTGCCGGCAACACGTCCTTCCACGAGCCAGCCGGCATTTTAGAACCAAAAAAATGACCAAAATATAATTAATTACGCATGGTCTTGACTTGTTATGCTCGCACTGGTAGCAGGAACTAGAGGTTTTTATTTATTTAAAACTCTCCTCAATTTTTTTTGGCTTTGAAGTGAATCATGGTTGTGGACAGTATGTATGAATGTGCAGATATCTATGAACATGAGTTTGATGTGGAAGTTGAACTTGGAATGTCGGGCTTGCGGCGTGAACTATACCATGTCCAATGCTTAAATGCATTATTGTTTGGAAAGTAATTATTGTTATTACATGACCCGAAAAAAAATTGTGCCACATCAGTAGATGCACGGACATCACAACAGGCATGCTGACTGGATAAACATTTGAACCTAGCTATTATGAAGGAAATTTTGTTTTGACAACAGTTTTAGATAGTAGGAGACGCCTAGCCTGCTCTGCCTCTGCTAGCTTATTTCTGGCTTCTTCCATATCTTCTTTGGCATGGGTGAAGAGAGCATCTGATTGCTCTTTTCACTTCTTCGGGAACTTAGCTACATTCTCAAGGTTGTTGCACGCTTTCTTTCAACCTTTATTAGAGCCATGAGGACACGAACAACTGACAACTCCACCTGGCTTGTGTGTAATCCAGCATCATCTAGGAATTTGCACCTTGTGTCTAATCCAGCATCATTAGGGAACTAGCATCTTGTGTGTAATCCAACCTCATTTTGGAAACATGATCTCGAGGTTAACCATACTTCCCTCCTCGCAGGAACTACATCCTGACATGAAGTTACTTCATTTTTAGATCAATACTCAGAGCAACCCAGATCCATTTAGTAGAAGCCAGATAAATATAACTGGGAGAAGTGAATTCAAAAGGAAAAAAATATAAAAACAGACTACAAGGTGAGAACACCCACTTCCTACATCAAGCTAAAAACGAAAGCATTAGGACGATTAAGACTCTTCTTATTACACATCGAAGAACACGAGGCTTAAGAGAAGCGGAAACTACAACATATACACATTGAAGAACACGAGGCTAAATGAAAGTAATTGAAAGGGTGTTACTTACCAAAGCTCGTTTTACAGGTTCGGTGCACCTCCTCTTTAACTTGCCACGCTCCTTGAAGATGTCCCCAATATCCCGTGTTTGGTCTTCGTTGCTCCTCTGCATGTTCGCACTCGTGGTTTTAAAATCTCAACATGGCAAGAAAAATATACCACTAGTAATACTTGCGCATCTCGTGGGCAACATTAAAGCACTCGTCTGCCATCTTAGAGCATCTCCAACAGAATCGCAACACGCGGCGCTTTAAAAAAGCGTTTACAGTGCCGAGATAGAGAAGTATAATAGAGAGTAGAGACTAGAGAGTAGAGGATAGTTCTCAACATAGATAGATAAAAAAATAGATTATTCAACTACTCCTTGTCGTTCGAATCCTCCTCGGTGATGTGCTCCTCTGACGTCTGACTGTAGGCGTGAAGATACTGATCGTCGCCGGATTCCCAGGGCGACGCTGCTCCGAGCCTCATGTTGAATTGAGCATACGCTTTTCGCCTACGCTTGTCCTCGCGATAGGCGGCTCGCCCCGCCCTCCTCTTATCCCTCTCCGCCCTCCTTTGCGCGTAGAACTCGCGCTCGTTGATGATGTCCTAAGGGAAGCATTGGCACCACAGCGCCATGGCTTCCTCATCCATCTCGGTGATGCCGAGACGGTGCTCCCGCCTCCGTTTGTCGCGTCGATCCTCGGCGGTGATAAGCTGCAGCAAAGGCGCGAGCTCCTGTGCCCGCTCCCGCGTCGGCACGTTGGGGAAGTTCAATTTTCTATGAGGCCACCGGAGGTGCCACGCCGCTGTGTCGTACGCGCGCGCGGCCTCATTGGCAGTGTCGAAATTGCCGAGGCCGAGGCGCATCCCGCGGAACCGGATCTCAGCGGAGAAGCCGCCGGAGGGGCGCGCGCAGACGCCGCGGTATCCCCAAGTTTCACGGCAACGCGGCGGCATGGTGGCGCGGCGGCGGCGAGGCGAGAAAGAGCAAGGAGAGAGCGGTGGCGAGGCACAGAGCGGGGAGAGAGCGGTGGCAAGGCACAGAGCGGTGGGAGGGCGTTGGATTTTATAAAGCGCGTCGGACGCGGCGCGCCAAAACTAGCGCACGCCCGTGCGCGTGCAATCATTTCCCGACGTCTCTGCTTTCTCTACTCTCTTCTCTACTGTTATATTTACTTTATGTTTAACTAGCGGGGTGTCCCGTGCATTTGCGCGGCTAGAATTTCCATATAACGATCATTATGTCACTTTATTTTTAGATGGTCTCAAGTAAAACAAATGGAGTGTATCTTTTTATCTTAAAAAATATAACTATTTCAGTTTATATATGGTGTGAAAATTTGTTCATAAATTAATAGCCAATGAGAGAAATGCTTAATTGCCTCCTCAAAAACAAAGGAAGACTTGATTACCAACATTCCACATACCTTAGTCCGGTCATGTATTGTTTTCTTCTGGTCTTGCACATGTTATTTGTACTGAGTTCTATTGTTTAATTTAGCGTATCTAAACATTTCATATTTCATAGGCTGAGATATTTTGCTTTTTTTTTTGTTGCTGGGAAATACTCCCTCTATTCTAAAATATAGTGCGCCCCCGCTTTCCGAGGTCCAACTTTGACCATAAATTTAACCAATGAGACCGACTACTGCGGGAGAAAAAATTATATAATTGCAAACTTCTTTTGAATACGAATTCACTGGTATAATTTTTGCTCCCGCCGCAGTAGCACTCCATTTTGGAACGGAGGGAGTACATGTATAATTTGGAACTTCTCAGCCTACCACTTCAGATTATCACGTACTATGTCACCGGTAACCAATTCATTGAAACAACAGAACAGAGGTGGGCTTCCACTCATCTCTATTTTACTGATGTTAAACTCTTTCCTATTATTCATAGGTATACATGTAATCCATATTTCTAATATTCCCATCTGAAGATCAAATCAAATGTTTAGAATTACATGTATTGCTTTGTAATGCATGATGCCCAATCAATCAATTTGCTAACTTTCTTTTGAATTTTGTATCCCTCCACATGATATTTTATGTTGAACCGTATAAATCCAATGACTATTTTCCACAGAAAACCTATCAAACATACTTTAGCTATTAATATGGACTCTATGTTGAGTCCATCCTTTTCTTATTACGGAATTCTTATATAAAATGATTATACCAAATAAGAATTGTTTATACATAATATTTCTGAAATTAGCTTGTAAGAAAATGTATTTCTCATTGCTAATTTCTTGTGTCAAATAGAGTTATTTATTAACCTTGCTTCTAAAGTTCAGTTTTTCATGAACACTGCTTTGCTATTTCCTTGAATGTTTCACTTCAAAAACTGTCAGCGTTATTGCCATACCTTTGGTCCGGCAGAGGTCTTGCAGTGCCTTCTTTCATTCGAGCATCGTAGGGCATGTATTGTATGTAAGTTGTCGACATTGTTATCAGTCTGTCCATGAGCTCATACATGTCTTTTGTTTGTCAGGCGTTGTTTTCGAGCTTTCATTTTACCAGGCTCCTTGTCGTGCCATTGATCATCCTGGGGTCACCGGCCATTGGACGTCACGACACTGTATTTTTACATGGCTGGCGGGTGCTTGGGTTTTTACATGCAGACTCCTGGGGTAATGAATATGAGCTTTTAATTAGATACTCTCCCTCCTTCAATACACGTCTCAAGTTTAGTATATATTTTTTTGCAGGATAATTTTAGTATTACTTTGTACTAAGATTTTTTTCTTAAAAAAATTATACTATGATTATACTGAAATTGAGATACTTATTTTGGGACGGAGGGAGTATAATATATAGATGGCACAATAACATGCATAAAAATTAGCGAAGGCGAGATATGACACGTACATGTACGTTTTCCGAAGAAAACTTTTACACCTAAAATTTCTTTGAATTTTGACTTCCATCGTTTCCTCAAAAAAAAAATTCCATCGTAATCTACCAGGTCACGCTCGATAGGACCCGCCATATCCTCTCAAGGTCACGTTAGTCCGGTTGTTTCCTCTTCTTTCCTTACAACATCAAGGTATATAGTCCGTTTTCCTAGCGTGGTGTACTAAATCTCTGAATTTTTTATTGTTTGGACGCAGTAGGAGGAGTTCGGATAGATTTTGCCTACTGACATACTCCTCGGACGCTACACCTTTTTTCCCCCGAATAGTACTCTTAATTAATTAGTAGGCTGCCCTATTTTCTTTACCCTGGGACTTGCAATACCGAAACAATTGGTACGTGTTTTGAAAAAAACTATTGGCACGTGACATATGACGTGTCAAATTATTCCACGTATCATATTTGTATGTAACGCTACATCTATAAATCTAAACCGTTAATTTCCAATATTGATGGTTATGATAATTTAATCTGTGTGGATGAACGTAATGGCTTATTTGGCTTCTGCTATAAGTATATAATAGATATTTATCTCTACTTCTCTACTATCTACTCTTTTTTCTCTACTTTTTCTTATAAAAATTAAAAAACAGACTTGGCGATGATGGTGTGCCTGCCATCCTGAAAAATAGGCCGTCCGATTTATATCTGACAGACAAGAAGGAAACAATGGCAATTTTGCAAAAACGATACCCACACCCCTCTCCAGATTTGCAAATAAGGCCTTCCCTCATTCATCCTTTTCTCCCACAAGATAAACTACTCATACAAATGCATCTTGATGCGTGCAACGCATGGGCATCTTCCTAGTTCTAAAAAACTTTCCATCATTTGCCACACTACTGGTTGCAGATGAAAAACCTACCCAAGCACAGCGCAATACATGAGCGATGCACAATTACAAGCTAATATTCTGTTGGACAATGGAGGCTATAACCAATTACTTTTACGGGAACAATAGCACCCAGGAAATTTTACGGGTAGGTATGAACAAAATTGGAACTGCACAAGTACTTCTAAGTGATTCAATACACACATTACCAATCGAGGAGGAGAACGATGGTCGCGGCGGCCTCTGTGAGTCATGGTCGGCAACGGGAGTCAGTCCATTGTCCACGACGGCGGTGCTTTCGCGCTTGGCATCGGCTTTCGGGAAGCAGATCCGAGACCGTGGAAGATAGTGCCGGGGAAGAGGCTCCGTGTACGACGACGACGGTGGACCCGGCTCCGGTCTGGCGTCACGAGGTCGTCAATGAGGCAGAATCGCTGCGATGCACGCTGCGCCCGATGTAGAAGGGGAGGAGCACGAAGGTTGCGGTGCCGTGGAGAAGTCTATTTTGCGGTGGGGATAGAAAATGGGGAGTATTCAGGTGTACTACTCTGGGTGCCGGGGTGGGGTTGGCTGGGTAGGGTGAACCTGAAGTTACGAAAACAATCCCCTACCAACCATCATCCATAGGCCTGTTCCGAAGGCTATGATGGTAACTTCCCACAGCTCAAATCAGGGCCGCAGGAGATTTTCCCGCCGACCTCAAAATTTTGTGACACCGAACTCCCCGTGTGGCGTGTTGGGTGATTTGGCTAAGCAACTAGCGAGTAGTACTAGTAAACTCTGCATATTAGGTTTGACCGAAGTCAAACTTCCTAAAGTTTGAACAAGTTTATAGAAAAATATAAACATTTACCATAACAAATATGTATGATGTGAAAGTACATTCAATAATGAATCTAATGGTATTTATTTGTTATTGTATATGTTAATATTTTTGTTATAAACTTTCGAGAGTTTACAAAACTTGACTTTGACCAATGCTAATCTGGCGGACTTAAATAAAAACGGAGGGAGTACACATTTGTTTTCTTAGTATGTAGTGAATTAATCATTTGTTGAAATTGTGAAACAAATTTATTAGGCTACTGACTTTGAATGTAATGGTCTATACAATTCAATAGTTACAATCATTGTCGAATTCCAAGATGTATACGAGGTCTATAGTACTTCACAACATGCTCAAACTCACATAATCCCAGTCAAATGACAATCAAAATGCATTTCATGGTTATTACTTTGTAGGATGCAACAAAACCAACAATAACTCTACATCAGCCATTATAAAAGCAACATTTTGAACATATCCCAATGTGTGAATGAAACGCGCAGAGAGAGCTTGCGAAGATGGAGTAGATAGGGCGGGAAAGATTGTATGTATGTGGACGAGATAGTAGGAGACAAACCTAACGAAACAGAGAGAGAGATAGAGAGAGAAAGAGAGAGGAACAAGTTAGGTCTGTGAGAAAGATGGAGACATGTAATATACGTGAGATGCGTGTGCATCTAGATTCTGTCCACGTGGAAGGAGAAGAGACAACCGGTTTGATGAGAGAGCTGGAAAAACATGGACGAGAAGGGAAGGATCTCGTGGGTTGAGGGATTGATAATTTTGTGCGGGGGAGAGAGGGATTGGTAATTTTGTGCGAGAGAGAGAGAGGGTGGGGGAGGAGTCAGTCAGCCATCGTCACATCATCATGCTTCCAAATGGCCCCGCATTCTCTAGTGCAGTGTGGTCACCGTCTTTGATCTCCTCGATGCCCTCTTTGAAGATTGAGGTGTTGTGTATGCTGGGGTGCAGAGAAGCACAAGCGAGAGTGGTCACCATATAACCTTGGATGGGGATGAATTGTGTGCTCGGGGGGGGGGGGGGGGAGGGGGGTGTCAGATATTGAGAGAAAACAAACCTAAGGAGAGAAATGTGTGTGTATATGACGGAAAGCTATATGCTAAACAGGGTATTCACGAAGAGATTATGCGTGCAAGATAGAGAGCGATGTGCGGCCCTTGAGGTGTGCAGGGGCCGAGTGAGGGTGTCAAAATGTGTGCGTTGATGCATGTGTTACATGCGATTGTGCGAGGGACGGACGAATCGAGAGAGATGGTTGTTCTGTTACGGATGCTCCTCTCTCTCTCTCTCACACACACACACACAAGTAAAATAGAAGACTGTTCTCTCATGTATAGACAACGTATCGGCATCTATCTATGTCTCACTCATGCATGATCATTTGCACATTCACACCTCTCTATGTCTCTATCACACGCACACCGTCTCCACATTGCCCTTCCACCACAACACACATATGGACACATACACACGTTCTCTCTCAGTCACACACACAAAATCAGTATTAAAAAAAACTAGGGCGCACCTAAAACGTCCAAATCCAAATAAACACGAACTGGAGCTAAATTCAAATATATGGAAATATTGTAGCGTCAAGAACTTTTCCAGGAAAAAAAATTGAGTAATATTCGGGGATTGTTTTCACGCACACAAAAAGGTTCGGTGGATGTCCTTCGAGCGCGACACGGCAACGCACCGTTCGATCGATCGCGCGACTGCGGTTCACGCGCTTGCACAGGATTCCGTATCGTGGCTGTGGTAACTAATAAATGCGCTGCCTAAGTCTAATGTTTACGTGTACTAGTACAGTTTTCTTGTAGGTTTGACCAACCCTATATAAAAGTAACCTAAGCTCTCATACACGCAGTCATAAATATGCCGCCGCCGCCGTTGCACATGCCGGCGCCCGCCTGCTCCGGCTAACAATTTCTCGCCCATCACCGCCGTGTCGCCGCAATCCCTGTGCCATGAAGTCGAAGGCTCGCCCGCTCACGTCATCTGCAGTCCCTCCTCGCGATGTCGCCGCGCTGCCAAGCACGTGAGCAGCTGGTGGAGCCGCATCTATGCACGCAGCATACAAAGAGGAGGACGAGCGCGTGCTCCAGCACGCCGAGGAGGAACTAGCGTGTCATTGTCTTCTCCGCCCGCGTGGAGGAGGCGCGCATGGTGGCTATCACAGCGGAAGCCGGTCGCGCGCGCGTCGAGCCTGCAAACCAGGTGCCGATGCGGAATCTACGTTCGAGACCTTGAATGCCAAGTGGATCCTGCAATCTAAAGGAGCAATTTGGGTCAGTCGACTCTTGTGAGCCGTTTGATGCAACATGGATGGCTAGAAGGGCTTCTTCAACCTCCGAAATTGATGCATGGTTCATCTTCTCAGCCCGCCACATGCCTAACCGCCTGCCGCTGCCGCCGCGCCCTCCCCTGAACCGCCTGCCACCACCATTCTCCCCCACCCCCGCCATCCGTTTAACCCCGGGCGCGATCCATCTTTTTCCGGTGAACTGCATTCCACACCCAACACTCATAAGATAGATCATGGGCACCCTGCCACCCTAATATAGATAGTGGGGTAGCTTCTCTGCCATCTTCTTCCATCACTCCGTCAAACTTCTTTCACAAATCGATTGACCCAAATTATACTACTAGTACGAACGTATTAAGTACAATAGGAACACGAAGATACGAGGAGTAGTACCAACTGTAAGAAGAACAGTAGTAAGACATGGTACTAGTACTACTGTACGTACTAAAGAGTTCAAATAACGAGAAAGAACACAAACATAGTTCTGCTGGGGCCTCAGCACAACACACCCTTGAAAATAAACTAAGCAACTAGTCTGCTTGACACCGATAGAGAACCAGCATGAGCGACGGCACCGCCACCTACTCGAGTCCGAGTCCACGTCCTCGACTTCTTCCTCGCCCTCTTCCTCTTCCTCCTCGCCGACGCTTCTTTGCTTGAACCGGACACTTTGGGCTCGCTTCTTCATCCAACCCTTGTAGATATTTAAACAAAGGTAGGCATCCATTGCTGCGTACAGGATGTGATCTTCATCTAATGTCTTCGACTCCCATGCATGATGAAACTCGTGGTGAGGTTTCTTCAGTTTAGCGTACAAAGGATCAATCATGGCTGCTGCCAGGGTCAGCATTGAAGGCTGAGAGGAGGACACCAGGCTTGCCTTCTGGAGATCGAAGGGTTGGCCTACAACGAGGCCTATCCGACCCAGGACATCCCTGTCGTTCCTAAAGTCTACAGTAACGAATTTCACTCTTTCGTCCTTGAGGAAGTTCTTAAAATCCTGGCACTCAACGTCGGCATGGCATATGTGGTAGACCAAGCACATGTTATGTACACAAACCTGGATCACGGCGGGCTTCTTCTTCTCTGCCCCCTTTCAAATATTCTCTCTTTGCAGGACTGTGGTGTACTCAACATCTAGCCCAGCGACCCACTCATCCTTTGAACTGTTGAACATGCATAGGAAGCGAGCAAGGCATGCTTTCCCCGTTGCGGATCCACGTGTGTAGATGACGGTGAACTCATCACCGGTGATGGCTCTAACCTAGTACTCAGCGGCGACCATGGAGATTTGGGAGGCCATGGATTTTGGAGGAGGGTTAGGAGAAGTTGAACTGGTGTGTAGTGTCAAAGGACGGGACGACTGGGAGCAAATTTTTGTAAGGTACTGTACTAGTAGAAGACGGGGATGAGTAGGGCATGTGAACGGCATGGGGTTGATGGCTTGCCTGGTGGCTAAACGGCTGCAAGCCCCCAAAGAGTCCTCGAGAACTATGAGGGGCCCACTAGATGTCATGTCTACTAGACCCATATCGTAGGCCTGACGGTATAGCTTCTGCCTGTTTGCACGCCATGCCGGCACGTGGGTAACTTCACTTAATTCCGTCAACCGTCGCGCCTCCCACGACCTTCGCCTCCCTCGCGCGGTCGTGTCCTTTGAGACTTCGACCGGCTATAAATGAGCAATTGTTTTTGCCTACTACGCATGCATGATACTCCCTCTGGTCCTTTTTACTTCTGTTAACCGTTTGAAAAGTGTTTGACCAAATTTATACTAAAAATATCAATATCTACAATACTGATTATAATGAGTATAAGAACTACATTTTATAATTAGTATAAATATATTGATTTGACATTGTGAATGTTAATACATTTTTCTATAAGTTTGGTCAAAGTAGAGGTAGATTGACTTCAGACAAGACTTAAATGCACAACGCAGACTAGTTCCTCCGTCCAGGTGCGTGCCATGTCCTATCTTGTCATTAGCTATTAGATTACTACTACCTCCCTTCTAGTTTAAAGGGCTCGATTCAAAAATTTCACCTACTCTTAGCAAGATAGAGGCGGTGGAATAGCTTTTGTAGTCTGCAAAAGTACTCAACTAATGATGTCGTTCTTCACAAAAAAATGTGTTTACTAATGCATGCATGAACACTATTTACCCTAACCCCCGCATGTTTGCTATTGCTGTGTGCATGATACCATCTAAGATACCACCATTATGGCCAGCCTTAATCATCGCATGCAATAATTTAGTGCACCTTGAAATATGAACATATGTGGGTTGTGTATCTTTTTAATGACTTGAGACTATGCCTAGCCCGGCATGCAAGATGAGACTCATTATGCACCGTTCCCCATACCTGCAGGAAATCCGTTCGTCTCCAAATCTTTTCCTCTCCATGTGTGGAAACAATATGCCTGCCAGACTCTCCTTCTCCCTCCGGCGGTCCCACCTCTCCACCCCGTGTGGAAAAAATTTGCATGCATGACTCTCCTTCCCCCGTGCTCGTCCAATCTGTTGTGACCAGCAATATTTCCACCCCTTCCCTCCCCCGTAATTTACTCCAACATATATGCCCACGTAGTTGTTACGTTAATCACACAACATATCTTCCGGGATGCTGCTTCAGTTACCTAACTGCAGGTGCATTGGATCACTGCCATATGGTCCCAACAGGGGTCTGGCCCACATGTCAGTGACACAACTGGACCTACAGTTAAGTCAGTGCAGCTCAGTCCATATCTTACGTAGGTGTGCCAGTGCTCGCTAAAAATACTGCGCCTCCCACGGCATTCGGGAGAACGCTCACGTTCATCGCTATCTCCTCCCCCTCCCTCTCACGTCAACCACCATGGCATCGCCCCTCCCAAGCCCTAGGCGCCCTTCGCTGCACCACCTGGACGGTCACGCGTCGCAGTTCCATTCCTCGCCGCCACTAGTCGAGGAGGACGCGTCGGCATTCCACTCCTCGCCGCGACGCGTCGAGGTGGACGCGTCGGTGTTCCCAATCTCGCCAGCACGCTCGCCGGAGGACGCGTCGGCCCCGCTACGAGGAGAACGCCGCGTCGCCGCGCCCCCCCGCCCCCCCCCCCCAGCCTTGTGGAGCTTTGGAAAGAAATGGATGTCGCCATGTGGGAGGCTTTGCCACGGGCAGAGCACGCCAAAATAGAGGCGGAGAAGAAGGCCGAGGAAGAGAAGCGCGCCGCGGGGCAAGCTGCCTGGTAGGTCTATGTCGCGTCCGAGAGAGTCAGACAATTGGCTCTTTGGAAGAAGGCTCGTGCAACGCCGTGAGGGTGGCGGAGGATGCCCTTGCCAAAGCCCTGAGTGCAGTCAGGACCAAGCGCCTCATCTACGCTTGGCGGTACATGGACCGGGTGCACGCTTCCAGCAAGGAGGAGTACCTGTTGGCGCCGGATCACCACACCGGTGAGATCGCGCTCGCCCGCCGGCAAGCCGTCAATCAGCACCTCACGAGTTGCGAGGCTAAGGAAGAGGCGTTGTGTCGGTGCTCTGGGAAACGGCCGCGCACCAGGGCACTCGTGGCGCGCTGCAAGCACTCCTGCGAGCGCCGTGGCTTTTAGTACGAGTATAATTTAGTTTTGTAAGGTGATCTCATTAGTTTTGGGATGCAAATGATAAATCCCGAACATTCGGGAATTATTAGTGTCCTTAATTAAGTATGTAAGAGGGAAAGTTTGGAAACCTTGTGTATCCGTACGCATTTTGTAAGTAGGTGCATATAGCACAAACTTTACTACTCCCTCTGTCTAGGTGTGTAAGTCATCTTACAAAAACCAAATAATCCCAAAACACTTAGGCGCGGTGCATTAACTTCTACCTCGTTTCTTGTTTCTTGACATATCAACCAATAAGATATGTGGAGTGTGCATGCTTTTAATGAATTGATACTACCAAACATGACATGCAGTGGTTAGTTAATTGCATGCAATGCTATTAATTAGCAAATAAACATGAAGTTCTCTTGTTTTCCTCTCCTCCTTGGTCACGGTGCACAACCTATGATGACTTATTCACCTAGACGGAGGGAGTATATACAATCTCACTACACGTCTCTCTATATATATGCTTGCAAACTATGCTTGTCGGTGTACAAAAGTAGGGGCTCTCCTTTTGACCCCTTTACTTGTGCACGGGCAGTCAGAGCCGTGCCCACGGCCACACTTAGCAGGGCAGGAGAGGGACCGAAGCACAGGACAACCAAGGCAACGCCAAGACACAAATAGCAAGAGGGCGGGGCGAACTCCCCCGGCAAGATCCTTGTCGGGGCAGCCTCCGCAGCCCCGGCAAGAACCTTGCTGGGGCAACTTGCCTGATGCCAGCAGAGCGCGCCACCCTCGAGCCCAAGGTTTCCAACACCATCAACCACATTGGACTAGGACTCGGGAGGCAACTCCATGGTGGCATGCAGATCTTTGTGAAGATCAATAAATACACAAGATCAGATGAGGATTAGAAGATGATGATCCTCGGTGAGATCCTTGCCGAGGAAATCCACAAGACCCCCAGCAAGATCCTTGCCGGGTACGACTACGACGCCACGGCAAGGCCCTTGCCAGGGCCCCGGCAAGACCCTTGCCGAGGACATCAGCGGCGCCATAGCCAGGCCCGTGCCTACCAAGACTCCACCGCCATTCCCATGCAGCTGCCAGCCCAATCAGTTGGGCGAGCACCTGCGTGGCGACGTGCGGCTTCCGAGCCAACTCAGCAAGCACCTGCGTGGTGTCATGCAGATCTTCGTGAAGATCCTCCCACCGCGCAACATCAGCTGCCTGCCAGCCTACATGGCACAGCACGCATCGCTGGCCTGGGCGCGTGTCGAAACGAGGCGGAGCGGCGACGGACGGGATGGGCCCCGTTCCTGTCCCCGATAAAGCAAGGGGACACCAAAGTAGCGCATTTAATGCGTCTTGTCCCGTAATGCCAGGCGATAAGCTTGCGCACTATACACCTTTCCACCTCCTGTGTGCTGCTGTGGCAGCTCCTTCCTACTATAAAAGGAGGCCCGAGGCATATTGGAGGAGGATTCGGCTCTTTGGAACTACGCAGCCTCCATAGCTAGTTCGAGAGCTCAAGAACACTCTCTAATACACACCAAAGCAGGACTAGGGTTTTACACATCCTCGCGGCCCGAACCTGGGTAAATGATCTCTGTGTTGACTGTTAATCCCGCTCTTCTCACAACCCCGCGCCCCGCCAATTGTAGTTGGGATTCCTGTGATCCCATAGGTGTCGTTTCCCCGACATCTTTGGCGAGCCAGGCAGGGAGCGCAATTGTGAGAATCTGGTTTAGCAGTTCTTCGTCGCCATGATCTCCAAGGAAGAACATGATCAAATAGCGGCACCATCTACTGACGCCGCGATCGCCCGTGCGGCGACAAGGATGCTAAGTCACGCGAAACTCTGAACTTTTTCCCTTTTATATAAGGTTATTCCCCTCAGAGATTTTGTTCTTTGTATGGAAAACCTAGACGCAATGGGGCCCTTCCACTATTGGCAACGCCCTCGTTCTGTTTCGAGTCTGCTCAACAGTTCGGGCGGCCGCGTCGAGAACGGCAGGGTAGCCTTCCGCAATTGGCAACGCTCTCGATTCTGACTCGAGTCAAGCTCGACAGTTTGAGTGGCCGCGTTGAGAGCGGTAAGGTGGTTTACCCGGCAGCAAGCACACCCGGCAGGCTATTGAGGATCCGTCCTCAAGGCGCCGCGGCTTGGGTTTACGCGCTGGCAAGCCTATCCAATTAAACGTAGGGCGAACATACAAAGGGAGATCGAACAGGGAAAAAACATGCATGGTATCAAAGTACTGCAGAGTTATAGTACATCAATTGTTGATGTAGTTCTAACTAAAGATAAAAATTGTCTTGGTCATCAACCTGCAGCGACGATAGGAAATGGGGTGCCTAGTCCCGGTGCTGGCCCTCCACCCTCTAGACTCCACCGATGCGGATGATGATGGGCTTAATACGCTCCTCGAGCGGCGCGAGGTCTACACCTTCCGGTAAGCTCTCCAGCGCAGCGTCGAAGTCGAGGTTGGGGTACCATTACGCCACCTTGGTGAGAACCTTGGTCATGGCACCCCAGCAAAGCTTCCGGGCCTCGAGGACGGCGGTTCTGAGATTGGAGAAGGCACGGGGGAGGGTAAATGAGCAGTGCTACCTCTTGAGCACTGCATTGGTTTTCCGTTGAAGAGGAAAGGGTGATGCAGCAAAGTAGCGTAAGTATTTCCCTCATTTTTTGAGAACCAAGGTATCAATCCAGTAGGAGGCAACGCACGAGTCCCTCGCACCTACGCAAACAAATAAATCCTCGCAACCAACGCGATAAGGGGTTGCCAATCCCTACACGGTCACTTACGAGAGTGAGATCTGATAGATATGATAGAACAATATTTTAGGTATTTTTATGATAAAGATGCAAAGTAAAATAAAATCAAAATAAAAGGCAACAGAAATAGCTAAGTGTTGGAAGATTAATATGATGGAAAATAGACCCCAGGGCCATAGGTTTCACTAGTGGCTTGTCTCGAGAGCATAAGTATTTACGGTGGGTGAACAAATTACTATTGAGCAATTGACAGAATTGAGCATAGTTATGAGAATATCTAGGTATGATCATGTATATAGGCATCACGTCCGAGACAAGTAGACCGACTCCTGCCTTCATATACTACTATTACTCCACGCATCGAACGCTATCCAGCATGCATCTAGAATATTAAGTTCATAAGAACAGAGTAACGCTTTAAGCAAGATGACATGATGTAGAGGGATAAACTCATGCAATATGATATAAACCCCATCTTGTTATCCTCGATGGCAACAATACAATACGTGCCTTGCTGCCCCCTCATCCTTTGGTAAAGGACACCGCAAGATTGAACCCAAAGCTAAGCACTTCTCCCATTGCAAGAAAGATCAATCTAGTAGGCCAAACCAAACTGATAATTCGAAGAGACTTGCAAAGATAAAATAATTCAGAAGATTCAAATATTGTTCATAGATAAACTTGATCATAAACCCACAATTCATCGGTCTCAACAAACACACCGCAAAAGAAGATTACATCGAATAGATCTCCACAGGAGAGGGGGAGAACATTGTATTGAGATCCAAAAGGAGAGAAGAAGCCATCTAGCTAATGACTATGGACCCGAAGGTCTGAAGTAAAATACTCACACATCATCTAGCTAATGGCTATGGTGTTGATGTAGAAGCCCTCCGTGATCGATGCCCCCTCCGACGGAGCTCCGAAACAGGCCCCAAGATGGGATCTCACGAGTACAGAAGGTTGCGGTGGTGGAATTAGGTTTTTGGCTCCGTATCTGGTAGTTTGGGGGTACGTATGTAATATAGGAGGAAGGAGTACGTCGGTGGAGCAACAGGGGGCCCATGAGGGTGGAGGGCGCGCCTGGGGGGGTAGGCGCGCCCCCCTACCTCGTGCCTTCCTGGTTGATTTCTTGACGTAGGTTCCAAGTCCCCTGGATCACGTTCGTTCCAAAAATCACGTTCCTGAAGGTTTCATTCCGTTTGGAACCCGTTTGATATTCTTTTTCTGCGAAACTCTGAAATAGGCAAAAAACAGCAATTCTGGGCTGGGCCTCCGGTTAATAGGTTAGTTCCAAAAATAATATAAAAGTGTATAATAAAGACGAATAATGTCCAAAGAAGAATATAATATAGCATGGAACAATCAAAAATTATAGATACTTTGGAGACGTATCAAGCAGCGCGCCTGCAGTTATTCCTTTTTACGGGCCGCCTCTTTTCCCATTAACCACGATGTGACGCGTGCATGCGGAAACCGCCCCACGCATGCCCCCCACGTCACGCACGACCCTCCACGACGCGCATTCAACGCGGGTCTTGGGGTAGCGCAAGCAAGCGAAAAAGTTACTGTCGTAAAATCCGCCCCACCTGCCTGCGCACAATTCTGGGCCTAGCCCAGCAACGCGCCACGCTTATGTGGCCCAGCCCCGGGGGCTCCTGTGGGTGTACAAAAGTAGGGGCTCTCCTTTTGACCCCTTTACTTGTGCACGGGCAGTCAGAGTCGTGCCCACGGCCACACTTAGCAGGGCAGGAGAGGGACCGAAGCATAGGACAACCAAGTCAACGCCAAGACCAGAGACACAAAGGGCAAGAGGGCGGGGCAAACTCCCCCGGCAAGATCCTTGCCGGGGCAGCCTCCGTTCTTGCCGGGGCACCTCGCCTGATGCCAGCAGAGCGCGCCACCCTCGTGCCCAAGGTTTCCAACACCATCAACCACATTGGACCAGGACTCGGGAGGCACCTCCATGGTGGCATGCAGATCTTTGTGAAGATCATAAATACACAAGATCATATGAGGACCAGAAGACGACGATCCTCGGCGAGATCCTTGCGGAGGAAATCCACAAGACCCCCGGCAACATCCTTGCCGGGGACGAATACGGCGCCACGGCAAGGCCCTTGCCGGGGCCCCGGCAAGACCCTTGCCGAGGAAATCAGCGGGGCCATACCCAAGCCCGCGCCTACCAAGACTCCACCGCCGTTCCCATGCAGCTGCCAGCCCAATCAGCAGGGCGAGCGCCTGCGTGGTGACGTGTGGCTTCCGAGCCAACTCAGCAAGCACCTCTGTGGTGGCATGCAGATCTTCGTGAAGATCCTCCCATCGCGCCACCTCAGCTGCCTGCCAGCCTACATGGCACAACACGCATCGCTCGCCTGTGCGCATGTCAAAGCGAGGCGGAGCGGCGACGGACGGGACGGGCCCCGTTCCCATCCCTGATAAAGCAAGGCGACACCTAAGTAGCGCATTTAATGCATTGTCCCGTAATGCCAGGTGATAAGCTTGCGCACTGTACACCTTTCCACCTCCTATGTGCCGCTGTGGCAGCCCCTTCCGACTATAAAAGGAGGCCCGATGCATACTGGAGGAGGATTCGGCTCTTTGGAACTACGCAGCCTCCATAGCTAGTTCGAGAGCTCAAGAACACTCTATAATACACACCAAAGCAGGACTAGGGTATTACGCATCCTCGTGGCCTGAACCTGGGTAAACGATCTCTGTGTTGACTGTTAATCCCGCTCTTCTAACAACCCCGCGCGCCGCCAACCATAGTTGGGATTCCTATGATCCCATAGGTGTCGTTTCCCCGACAGCGCTACTCCCTTCGTCCAGGTGAATAAGTCATCTTTGGTTGTGCACCGTGACCAAGAAGGAGGGAAGACTTTATACACCTAGACGGAGGGAGTACTACTATGACTTATGTACGTGCATATGCATGTTTTAACATTACGATGCAGTTTTTGTAAAAGTAGAAAAACAACACTAGTCAAGCTTGTGAAACAATTCAATGCAAAAATGCTCGTTTGATTGTTTACTTTTAGCTTCCTTCTCTATCGTTATTTCTCTGTCGTACTTTGTACGGAGTATCTCACTGGCCGAAAAGGCATGAAAATTCCCAAACCGCTTCCTACCCTGTATCGAATTTTTTGCCTAACAAGTTGTGCCGTGCAATTGGAATTCCAACTTGAGTACTAGTACTACTAGTAGGAGTACCATGGACTAGTTTGTTTAGGCTTCTAGATTGGTTTATTGGTCCCCATAGTAATATGTGTCAAATTTTGATCATAAATTTAACTAATGAAATGTTTGTGCATGTCACATGCACTAACATTTTATCAGTTAAATCTTTGGTCAAAATTTACTCCCTCTGTTTAGGTGTGTAAGCCACCTTACGAAAACCAAATAATCCGAAGACACTTAGGCATGGTACATTAACTCTCTCCTCGTTTCTTGTTTCGTGACATATCAACCAAATAAGAGATGTGGGTCGTGCATGCTTTTAATGACTTGAGACTACCAAACATGATATGAAGTGGTTAAATCATCGCATGCAATGTTATTAACTAGCAAAAAAACATTAAGTTCTCTCGTTTTCCCCTCCGCCTTGGTCGCGATGCACAACCTAAGATGACTTACACACCTAGACAGAGGGAGTACCACAAATTACAATGGTGACGAATAAACCAGGACGGAGGTACTAGTAGTAGTTTAAAAGCCGAAATAAATGAGTGAGGAGCCTTAATGTTACTCTCCACTGTGACTAGTCTTATGGGAAAAGCTGGGGAAGAGACAACTTATTTTTTAAGCCACCAAAAGAACTAGCCCTAGGAGTAGTAGCTAGTGATATTAGGAGTAGTAGCTAGGGATCGAGTGTGCGAGATGAACCGGAGAAAGTAAATGCAGAGAGATGAAATGCAAAAAAGACGGAGGGATGTGATGGTTGCTTGTCCGTTTATTTTACCAGGCCACTTATTACTGGCAGTGGTTGAGTTTTGTGATATGACGGCTTTACTGCCGCGCCATGAGCGGGGTGAGAGTGAGACTCCCGTGCAGTGCCTCCCTCTACACTTGTACTACATCGGTCGTGGTTTATTAGTCCCCCATTGAATTTGACTGAAGATTTAACTGAAAAATGTTAGTGCATGTCAACAAAAACTATATCGTTGGATTCATATTTGAAGATAGTTTTCAATGGTATAATTTTAGGTGATATGCATCAGCATTTATCGTACTATATATAATGTTAGTTCAATTTTGGTCATACTAATCTATAGTAGTAAGGTGCACGTGCGTTGCACGGAAGAGCGAAATGCATTGATTGGGGAGTTGTTTATTTTGAGAAAGGATGTGGGGGTCATCTCTAGAGCTCACAAACATCCAGGTGAAATAGATAAAACGGTATCTTTTGCAAACAAAAGCGTTCAACTGTTCAACCTGCATCCAAAACTTGTGAAGAAATAACACTTATTGTGCTTTGCACGAAATGATCTTTAAGAATTAGTTTTTGAGTATGAATTGTTATACATGTTGGCTACAGATGACATGGCACTTTCTTATGGTCAACAGTTGGCTATACTATTAAGTATTAACCATGCCCTTATACACCTAGACGAAGGGATTAAATCAGGATTGTCGGTGTAGGAACGACACCTATGGGATCACAAGAATCCCTACTACGGTTGCGGGGCGCGGGGTCGGGAGAAGAGCGGATTAAACAGATAGCACACGGTCTCTTTATCCAGGTTCGGGCCGCGAGGATGCGTAAAACCCTACTCCTGCTTTGGTGGTTGGTTTATCTGTGTTCTTGAACTAGCAATGGCGCGTGAGGAGCTCCAAAAAGCCGAATCCCCCTCCTGGTCGCCTTGGGCCTCCTTTTTATAGGGAAAGGGGTTGCCACAGTGGCACAGGGAGGTGGAAAGGGCTCTGATGATGCGAGTTTATCCCTCGCATTACATGACAACGCGCCTTTAATGCGTCTTGATTAGGTGTCCTTGCTTTATCGGGGACGGGGGAAAGCCCTGTCTCGTCCGTCGCTGGTCCCTCTCGTCTTGGCACGCGCCCTGGCGAGCGGTGCCCGTGGTGCCATGTAGGCAGGCAGGCAACTGAGGTGGCGCAATGGTGGGTCCCCACGAACATCCGCTTGCCGCCACGCAGGTGCCTGCCCAACTGGTTGGGTCGGCAGCTGCATGCGAACGGCGGTGAAGGTTTGATTGGCGTGGGCCTGATGGTGGCCCTACGGGTGTCCTTGGCAAGGGCCTCGCCAGTAGCCTCGCAAGGGTCTTGCAGGGCCCGGCAAGGGTCTTGCCGTGGCGCCATCTGTCATCCCCAAAGAAGGCTCTTGCCGGGGGCCTTGTGGTCCTCCTTGGCTGGGATTCCGCCAAGGGTCGTCATCTTCTATAGTGTGTATCTAATCTTGAATGTCTTCACAAAGATCTGCATGCCACCACGGGGATGTCTTCCGAATCCTTGCCCCATGGGGGCAGTGGACTCAAGGGTGATTCGCTCCATAGGTGTGGGACGAGCTGCCCCGGCAAGGGTCTTGCCGGGATTGCCAAAACCGCTTCCCGGCAAGGATCTTGCTGGGGGAGTTCGCTTCGTCTCCTTTGCTCTTTGTGGTCTTGGCGTCGTTCTGTTCCTTTCAAGCTTCGCCCTTACCTTGGCTCACCTCCCTTGCCTTGATCAGGTCTTGGTAGTGCCCATGCTCAGACTACCTGCTGCAGTTATAGGGGTACAAAAGTGCACCTCTTTTTGTACACCTACAGGAGCCCCCGGTCCTGGGCCACACGTAAGCGCAATCGCGTTGTTGGGCTAGGCCCAAAAACGGTGCGCGGGCAGGCGGGGTGGTTTTTTACCATGGTAAGTTTCTTTGCATGCTGCGCTTCCCATGCCTCCCGCGCGTGGCTCGGCGTGGGCAGGCGTGCGTGACGTGGGCGGCATGCGTGGGGCTGAGCTCTGCGCGCATGCGTCACGTCGTAGTAAAGGGGGCGGTTCGCGCCTTCCCCATAAACGGAGGGAGGCGTGGAGGCGCGACCCATTTACTGAATGGGGCCGAGGCGCGGTCTTCAAGGCGTCCACTCCTCACGATCACAGGGTGGGGAGAGGTCGCCTCACCCGTCGCCTTGGTCCCGCATGCCTGCCACGTGGTTCTCATGCGCTTGGGATGGCGAATGGCGGAGGCGGGAAACCGGGCTGTCGCGGGCTGGGGCAGCGGGTTGGTCCCAGTTCCCTGCGCCTTCCACGTCTCGATTGGCTGAGCGGGGCGGCCGAGCCCCCAACCCGTTCCTTTATAAAGATCTGGGGGGTGGCGACCTGCATTCTTCTATCTTCTTCTTCCTTCAGCTTCTGCTCCCCCCTCCATTCGCCATGGAGAGATGAAATTCTAGCCCTTCAACGGTGGCAGCGAGGGTCGCCGCTAGACAACGCGTCCTCCCTTCTCCTGCACCTGCGGTGGCAGAGCCAGCCGCGAGGGGAAGGGGGAGGGGGCGAGGCCGTGGATGAGGCCGAGGCGCTCGGGGAAGAGGAGGTCGTGGCGGCGCGCCGGTCTCGCCTCCGCCCGTAGTTCCTCTCCCCATGGAGGGCCATGTTGGGGATGATCCTTGCGAGTTCTTCGTCAGGCTGCGCCGGCCGCCTCGCTGTTGCCTTCGTCTCCCGACTCCATTCACGAGCGAGATGGAGCTGGATCCGCCGGAGTCATTGCGGCTGCACATGAGGGCTGTTGGATCAGCGATGCAGCGAAGTTTGCGTCGACTTCCCAACCCCTCACGTGATGTATCTTTGTCGAGGATGGAAGACGTTCGCTCATATCCACCGCTGACGGCGGGGCTCACTCTCCATTTCAAGGCGATGGAGGCGGCCTCCTCTCCGTCAAGGTCTTCGGTGCCAGGACTCGGGCAAGGTGCTGCATGGAGAGCTCTTCGATAGCGAAGACTCCTCCTCGAGCAGGAGTGGCAAGGAGGACAGCGGCAGCGGCAGCGAGGGTAGCAGCGGCAGGATGACGGTCCGACTAGGTGTCGGGCGCCGCTCCGCGGCGGCACCGGCGATCCCAACATCCGTGTCGCCCGGCTTCTGAACTTCGGGTCGTCTCCTTGGGCGGCTGGCGTTGGGAGGCTGCGGAAGAGGAAGAGGCGGGCAGCAAGGCCGTCAAATCGAGTACACGGGCACCGGCGCCTTGACGCATCTTGACGTCCTGCCGCCTCGTCTTCGAAGCTCGCTTCGGCGCCGCCATCACCATCCAGCCTTCGGACGGCCACCGAGATGTTCTCTTGGTGCCTCCTGCCACCCGTAGCTTGCCTAGGTGCCCCTTTAGCCCTTTTCGCCTCCTTGACCTGCCTCCTGAGGAGAGGGACAAGAAAGGGGTTACGGGCACCCTATCTTTTTTTTAGTTTGTAAGCCTTTGGGCCTTAGCTGAATTTAAAACTTGTAATCCCATCATTCATGTTTTTCATTCCCCATGGGCTGTACCTGAGTGGAATGTTTTTAGTGAAAAAGGGATGCTTGTTGGGTCATTTGTTTGCGGGTAGAACCCACGACAAGGAGTAAATCCTTGATATCCTCAAGATAAACATTTCCTTGCCCGGCAACAGGCCTTGCCGTCTTCCCACTTCGCTCGACCTTTCTCACGCTTTTGGCGGAGGCAGGGATGAGGTGGGTTCAGGCCCCTCGTTTCATCCTTTTGCTGCCGCGACTACGACCAAACCTGGCCCCAGGAACGAGCCCTAGGGCCTAGAGTTTTAGGGGAGCACGGTAGCTTTGGGAAAAAACGAGGTTTCACATACCTCAGTCCATAAGAGAATGCATGATAAGGGATGAAGAACTTATCTGAAGCTATAGCCCCCGACAACTCTGGTTTGCCGTGGGTGAATCTTTGTACTTGCAGCCCCCGGCAATACTGGCTTGCCGGGGCCCCCGGCAATACTGGCTTGCCGGTGTCTAGATGCCGGTCTGTCCCTCTTCTCTTTTTCGTCCCCAAGTGATCCGGCAAGGATATCTGTGAGTCCTGCGAACCAAAGAAGACAAAAGAATGGCAAAGAGACGCACACTCGATCTCTAAGCTAGGGGTTAGTCGCTGCTAACCACTATCAACCCTAACCAAGGACGAGACTCGACCTAACATGCATGGTATAACTTAGGGCGCCAGCGCTTCATTTATTTACGCTCAGGGCCTGCGCCTGGCTTTGTACAAAGGGTTACATGCATCATCGGCAATGCTTGCACAAAAGGTGGCTTGCCGGGGGGCCCGACAAGCCGCGCCTCACGAGTAAAACTTGCGAAGATGCTCAATGTTCCAGGAGTTACTCACGGGAACGGCATCTTCGGTCTCCAGGCGGACTGCGCTAGGCCTGGTGACTCGTATTACCCGATAAGGGCATTCCCACTTCAGCGTCAACTTGTTGGAATTCTTGGCGATTGAGCGGCGCGAAGGACAAGGTCGCCTTCCTCAAGGCTTCGGGCATGAACCTTGCGGCTATGATAGCGGCGCAAGGCTTGCTGGTAGCGTGCTGCTCTCACAGCCGCCCGAAGACGATCTTCCTCAAGGAGCATTACGTCATCTTGGCGCACTTGCTCTTGCTCAAGCTCATTATAAACGAGCACTCGAGGTAACCCGTATATGAGTTTAGTGGGGAGAACTGCTTCTGCCCCGTACACCAGGGCAAAAGGTGTCTGGCCGGTGGCTCGATTTGGCGTCGTCTTGATCGACCAAAGAACCGTCGGCAACTCATCAATCCAGTGCCTTCCACTCTTGTGCAGCCTTTCAAAGGTCTTGGTCCTTAGTCCTCGCAGTACTTCAGCATTTGCCCTCTCATCTTGACCATTGCTTCGCGGGTGAGCAACGGAAGCGAAACATACTCTGCTGCCGAGGTCTTGGGTATATTGCATGAAGGTGCGGCTTGTGAACTGTGTGTCGTTGTCGGTGATAACCCTGTTGGGTGCGCCAACACGGCACACTAGCCCCTTGAAGAACTTGACGGCTGACTGAGATGTGACCTTCCTCACTGCCTCCACCTCCGGCCACTTTGTGAACTTGTCCATTGCAACGTACAAGTACTCAAAGCCCCCGACGGCGCGGGGGAAAGGGCTCAGTATGTCGAGCCCCCAGACCGAGAAGGGCCAGGAGAGAGGAATGGTTTGAAGGGCTTGAGCTGGCTGATGAAGCTTCTTTGAATGGAACTAACACGCTTCACACCTGGTGACTAGTGTCGTCGCATCCTGGAGGGCGGTGGGCCAGAAGAAGCCTTGCCGGAATGCCTTGCCGGCAAGGGCTCTTGACCCAATGTGGGATCCACATATGCCTCCGTGTATCTCCGCCAACAGCTCCAGTCCTTCCTCTCGAGGGATACACTTCAATTTCACACCGTTCGACCTCTTTCTGTACAGGACGTCATCGACGAACTGGTACATGGTAGAGCGACGGGCTACTTTTTCCGCTTCTTCCTGCTCCTCAGGAAGTTCCCCTGTTTGGAGGAATCGGACGGTATGTTGTGCCCACACTGGAGCCTGGGGCTCGACGGCGAGGACTAAAGGCATTTCCTCCGCTATAGGAGCGGCTGTCTCGACGGCAAGAGCTTGACGCTCCGCCGGAGCCAGTCGTCCCGTGGCGGGCTCAGTATCCCCGGCAACATCCTTGTCGGCGGCTCTGGGGAGCTTGGCGGGAAAGTACTTGCCGGGCCCTGATTTCCTCCTCTTATTCTGCTCTGTTGATGGATCAACGGATGGCTAAGTTAAATTTGAAGCACAAAGGTACCTGGTTCCACAGGTAGCTTGAGGGCAGCGTGTTTTGACAGGTAATCGGCGATATTGTTCTCCACTCGGGGAACGTGTTCAGCCTGTATACCGTCGAAACGCTCTTCCAGCTTTCTCACTTCATCAACGTAGGCCTTCATCAACGGGCTCTGGTAATCCTTGTTGACTTGCTTGACGACAAGCTGCGAGTCCCCCCTGACGATGAGTTTCTTGATTCCGAGGTCTGCCGCGATCCTAAGACCGGCAAGCAGCCCTTCATACTCTGCCGTATTGTTTGTTGACACCTCCACGGGAAGTGCATACGGATCACGTGCTTGAGGTGCTCTCCGGTGGGCACGACAAGCGACGCCAGCCCCGGCGCCTTGTAAGGAGAAAGCTCCATCAAAGTACATGATCCAATCACAACTTGCCTCCTTGCCGGGAGAGCGGTCTCTTGGAAAGCTTCTTCGTCGAGCGTTGCGGTCCATTCTGCAATGAACACCGCTAGGACTCGGCTCAATTGTCGAGTACTTTCAAACTTGAGGCCAAAGCTGGACAGCTCCGATGCCCATTCCACAATTCTTCCCGTTGCATCCGGATTGTGCAATATCCGTTGCGAGAGGAAGCGAGTGACGACAGTGATATCGTGTGCCTGGAAGTAGTGACGCAGCTTCCTCGAGGCCATAAGAAGGCCGAAGAGCAGTTTCTGCACGCCAGAGTACCTCGATCTAGCCCCCTGCAGGAGGGAACAAACAAAGTAGACCGGGTGGTGCATCATTTTCTTCTTTGGCGGCACGTCAACTGGCTGTGTCGTCTCTGCATTGGTGGTGTCGTGCTCTACCGCTACCATAACCTCGTCGTCAACCTCTCTCTGCGCCACCAGTGCGGCGCTGACCACCTGGTCCATTGCCGCCAGGTATAGCAGCAACGGCTCCTGTGGCCTAGGCGCAACTAGTATTGGCGCGGAAGAGAGGTATTTCTTCAAACCTTGCAATGCTAGTTCGGCTTCTGGCGTCCATTCCATCGGGCCCGCCTTTTTCAGGATCTTAAAAAAGAGAAGGGTGCGCTCGGCAGACTTGGAAATGAACCTGCCCATGGCAGCGACGCAACCAGCAAGCCGACGCACATCCTTGATTCGCTTGGGTGCTTCAATCTGCTCTATAGCTTTGATTTTGTCCGGATTGGCCTCTATCCCATGCTGTGACACCAAGAACCCGAGTAGCTTGCCGGACGGGCGCCAAAGACGCACTTCTCAGGGTTTAGCTTGAGATTGATCTTGCGCAGGTTTGCAAATGTTTCTTGCAAATCTGGTATGAGGGTTGCCCTGTCCTTGGTTTTGACCACTATGTCATCCATATAAGCTTCCATATTTCTATGGAGCTGGGGTTCAAAACCAATCTGGACCGCCTTGCAAACGTCGAACCATCACTCTTCAACCCGAAAGGCATCCGCATGAAACAATACGTACCACATGGGGTGATGAATGATGTTTTCTCTTCGTCTTCTCTTGTCATGAAGATCTGGTGGTAGCCGGAGTAGGCGTCGAGGAATGACAACAGATCACACCCAGCCGTGGAGTCAACAATCTAGTCGATGCGCGGCAATGGAAATGGGTCTTTAGGGCAAGCCTTATTGATATATGTGTAATCAATACACAGTCTCCACTTCCCATTTGCCTTGCACAACACGACCGGATTGGCCAACCACGTTGGATGGAGCACTCCTCTTACCAAACCCGCTGCTTCCAGTTTTCGGATCTCTTCTGTGATGAACTCTTGTCGTTCCAAAGCTTGCTTTCTGACCTTCTGCTTGATGGGCCGCACATGAGGGCAGACAGCAAGGTGGTGCTCAATCACCTCCCTGGGAACACCGGGGATGTCGGAAGCTTGCCATGCAAACACATGGACATTCGCCCGCAGGAAGGTGACGAGCGTGTCTTCCTATTTGTCGTCAAGGGTGGAGCTTATGGTAAAAGCTCCTCCGTGCAAATCCTCATTGACAGAAACCTTCTTGGTTCCGGCGGTATGGCCACAGGCTTCTTGTTTCCGCGGTGGAGCTCTCGGCACGTCCTCGACGGTGGCGCTACACTCAAGAGGTGCGCTTGCCGGAGTGGGTGTCCGAGGTCACACGGTCTTCTTCTTCTTCCTCCTGTGGTCCCGATGGCAGGAGCAAGTGCCCTAGCGGCGGCTCTTTGCTGCAATCGCTTGCTGGTATAGTTGGTCAGCGCAAATCAGCGCATCTTTCTTGTTGGAGGGGATGGTGATGATCGTCACAGGTCCTGGCATCTTCAGGGTGTTGTAGGCGTAGTGTGACACCGCCATGAACTTGGCCAGCGCTGGGCGGCCAAGGATCCCATTGTAGGGCAAGGGGATCTTGGCAACATCGAACACGATCCTCTCCGTCCTGAAGTTCAGGTCGCTTCCAAAGGTCACGGGCAGCGTGACCTTTCCCTTGGGTTGGCTTCTTCCTTGGTTGACCCCCTGAAACGTGCCCGTCTCTTCGAGGTCTCCATCAGGAATCTGTAGTTTCTCGATCACGGCAGGCGAGATCAAGTTCAAACCGGCCCCGCCATCGACTAGCATTTCGTCACCTTGAGGTTACGTATTGTTGGTGAAACCAACAACGGCAAGCACCCGACCGCGGTAGTGCGATCAGGGTGATCCTCAGTGTAAAAAATGATAGGTGTGCTGGACCACTTCAGCGGCCTTTGGGCATCAAACGACGGCTCTGCCGCTGTAATCTCTCACGCCCACTGTTTAAGCCGGCGGTGAGAAGTGTGCTGTGGCGCCCCGTCGACGCACATGGCCTCAGTAGCTTTTTGAAACCCTTGGTCGCCGGATTCGTCGTCCTCTTCGTGATCGTCGTCTTCTGGCTTTCTGTCATGGCCCCGGGCGGGCCTCTCCTGTTGTTTATCCTTGCCACGACGGCCCGCCTGGCCGTCACGCTTCTTGCCGGACCCCTCAGCACCGTCTGGGCCCTTCTCCTTGTCCCGCCTCTCATACTCAGCCCTCTGCTTCTCAGCGAGGAGCTCAACCTGTCGGCAGTCCTGGAGAGCATGGCCTTTGGTGCGATGGATCTTACAGTATCGCTTGTCAGAGTTTCCTGGCTTCTCGGCAGCCGCCAAGGCCCGACAGGCGACACATCCAGCAACCTCCTTGCCGGAGTCATCTGCCTTGGTTTTCTTGGTGGGGCCGGCGTCATCACATCCCTCGACGGCAAGCACGGCTTTTCCTTTGCGCTTCCTGTTGCGGCGCCGGCCTTTCTTCGCCGGGGCGGCAATATACTCATCTGAGGAGTTGGTTTCCACGCCGGCATCTTCGCCGGGGTACTTCCTTCCCTCTTCAGCTCGGGCACATTTGTCAGCAAGAACATAAAGTTCTGCTACATCTCTCACCTTGTTCATTGCTAGCTCTTCGCGCATCTTGCGGTTATGCACGTTCTGATGGAACGCGCTGATGATGGCGGCAGGGTGAACCACAGGGATATTGTACTGTACGCGGCTGAACCTCTATATATACTTGCGGAGACTCTCGCCTCCCTTCTGGGGAATGACGTGCAGGTCGCTTGCTTGGCCATGGGCTTGGTGGCCTCCAGTAAAGGCGCCCACGAACTCATGGCACAAATCCGACTAGGAGGAAATAGAATCTACCGGCAAGTGCATCAACCATCACATGGCATTGGGTTTAAGAGCCAACGGAAAGTAATTCGCAAGCACCTTATCGTCGCGGGCTCCGGCAGCTTGCATCGCGATGGTGTAGACGCTGAGGAACTCGGACGGGTGGGTCTTGCCACTGTACTTTTCGCCCACGTCGGGTTTGAAGGTGCGGTGAGTGGGCCACTGGAACTGCCGCAGCTCACGGGTAAAAGCCGGACAGCCTACCTCGTAAGGTAGGCCTCCAGGGCTCCCCGGTGCCGGGTGACTCACAGCAGGCCCTGCTCGCCTGTCTGATTTGTGGCGCGCTCCGTGCCGGTGCTCGATAGTCGTTCGAGCGTCTTCATGTTCTCGTTCCCGAAGAACATGGCGTTGGTCACAGTGGGCCCGCGGGTCGGACGATGCTATGGATATCTCATCGCCCGTAACGTTGCGATGGGCTGGCGCCCGCGGTACCGGGCGAGGAGGAGGCGAGTGCACCGTGGTTGCGGCGCCGCCGGCTCTCCTGCCACTGGTGCGTGGGACTCCGTCGGAGCGCCAACCCAGGGGCTCCACCCGACCCGGTTCGTCTTTGTTGGCCACCGCAACAAGGCTTCGGATAGTGGCTCTCCATTCGTCGACTTTCCCCGTAGTGGGAGGGAAATCGAGGAGCAGCTGTGCGCGCGCCAGGGCTTCTGCTGGCGTTGGTGGCAGCGAAACCTGCACGGATCGCGACGCGCTCGACTTCCCGACCATGTCGAAGGAGCTCTATCACGACCCCGATGCGCATGCCATCTTCACCGGCGCCTCGGCGGCGGGCATGTCTTCTAAATCCCGGAGTGGCGCCAGGGGCTTTTTTCATGGCGGCGCCCGGGGTCTGGCGTGATTACGCCCGTTAAATCGCGCGCCGCTTGAGAGGAGCGCGCCCGCCGCGCCGGGCGTGAGTCTTGGAAGCCCTCGCGTCACCTTCGGGCGGGGTGGCAGCGATTTTGGAAGGCCCCGCGCCACCCGCGGAGGGCCTGGCTCCGTCTTGGGATTTGGCGGCGTGCGGCCCGTTACGAGGCGCACGAACATCACGGCCTCCCAAACTTCGGCTGCTGGGACGACGTTGGTGTTCGCGAACGGCGCCCCGGGCCTTTCTGCGACCGGTGCGCTGCTCGCCCGCGTCGAGACAGGATGCCCGGCTTCCGACGGGCCAACCGCCACCGTCATCTTCTTCTTGGGCGCTATGACGATGAAGAAACGTCGAACTAACTGCTAGAGCCGATTCTCACAACTGCGCCCCCTACCTGGCGCGACAAAGATGTCGGTGTAGGAACGACACCGATGGGATCACAAGAATCCCTACTACGGTTGCGGGGCGCGGGGTCGTGAGAAGAGCGGATCAAAAAGATAGCACACGGTCTCTTTATCCAGGTTCGGGCCGCGAGGATGCGTAAAACCCTACTCCTGCTTTGGTGGTTGGTTTATCTGTGTTCTTGAACTAGCAATGGGGCGTGAGGAGCTCGAAGATTTAATCCCCTCCTGGTCGCCTTGGGCCTCCTTTTATAGGGAAAGGGGTTGCCACAGTGGCACACAGGAGGTGGAAAGGGCATGATGATGCGAGTTTATCCCTCGCATTACATGACAAGGCGCCTTTAATGCGTCTTGCTTAGGTGTCATTGCTTTCTCGGGGACGGGGGAGAGCCCTGTCTCGTCCGTCGCCGCTCCCTCTCGTGTTGACACGCGCCCTGGCCAGCGGTGCCCACGGTGCCATGTAGGCAGGCAGGCAGCTGAGGTGGCGCAATGGTGGGTCTCCACGAAGATCCGCTTGCCGCCACGCAGGTGCCTGCCCAACTGGTTGGGTCGGCAGCTGCATGCGAACGGCGGTGAAGGTTTGATTGGCGTGGGCCTGATGGTGGCCCTACGGGTGTCCTTGGCAAGGGCCTCGCCATAGCCCTGGCAAGGGTCTTGCCGGGGACACGGCAAGGGTCTTGCCGTGGCGCCTGCTATCATCCCCGGCAAGGCTCTTGCCGGGGGCCTTGTGGTCCTCCTTGGCTGGGATTCCGCCAAGGATCGTCATCTTCTATAGTGTGTATCTAATCTTGAATGTCTTCACAAAGATCTGCATGCCACCAAGGGGATGTCTTCCGAATCCTTGCCCCACGGGGGCAATGGACTCAAGGGTGATTCGCTCCGTAGGTGTGGGACGAGCTGCTCCGGCAAGGGTCTTGCCGGGTTTTCCAAAACCGCTTCCTGACAAGGATCTTGCCGGGGGAGTTCGCTTCGTCTCCTTTGCTCTTTGTGGTCTTGGCATCGTTCTATTCCTTTCGAGCTTCGGCCTTACCTTGGCTCACCTCCCTTGCCTTGCTCAGTGCGGTAGTGCCCGCGGCTCAGACTGCCCATGCACAGTTATAGGGGTACAAAAAGTGCACCCCTCTTTTTGTACACCGACAAGGATGACTTGGAAGGGGCAGAGGAGATGTTAGAAATGGTTCATAGTAAGTCTTTTCACCAGTACTGTAGTAAATTCATACAAGGAAGATTCTAGACTAAACTATAAATGGATACACTTTTATTCATGCGCGATACTCCAATAGAGCAAGATCATGCATGGAAGTCTCAACATGCTTAGACAGCGGATTACACTGAGTGAAGACTAATGATCAACATTTAACTTGATAATGCGTATGTCCAGGTGAACCTCCTTGGAGTCCCCGTGCACCGCGTTGGGGGGTAAATCATACGATGCGTCTTCCATGTCCACATCGGCGGGAAGGTCCCAGCTCTGCACAGTCCTAGTCAGCATGATGGAGCCGGTGTCGCCGCCCACGTACCTCGGAGGGGTAGTAACAGTGAGCACGCACCCATACATCAGCCTCGTGTCAGTGTCAGCGTTAGCGGCGTCGCCCCTGACGCACACTACAGAGATGGGGCGGCGGCCTGCGCACAGTGGCGGAGCCAGGAATATAGTATGAGGAGGGCCAAGTGTAGTAAATCCTTACTAGGGAGGGCCAGCTCATAAGAATACACCATTTTTGCAACAATTGTACATCTATTAGCATCCATATTAGGCTTAATACAACAATGTTGGGGGGGGGGGGCCAGGGCCCCTGCCGGTCCCCTGTCTCCGCCACTGCCTGCGCGGGCCTCGCCGATGCCCACGATCAAGAGAGGAAGACATTGTCGTCCTCCTTCGAGACTAGCAGGCGGCGGTGATCCTCCAGCGACTCCGGCATGGTGAACGGGTAGCATGTCTCGTACTTAATATTCTCTACCAAGGGCTAGTAGTGACCAATCCACGCATCCGTGAGGTGATGCACGATGTCCTCCGGCGAGCCCCAAAACAGCATCGGGCACTCATAGCAGTAGACGAAGGGCTCCTTGGAGGCATCGGCCAGGGCGTCCATGAAACGGGAGTGGCTGTAGGGGACGTTGCGCCAGTTGAATATATGAGCAAGTTACTACGAGATTTAATCCGAATAAGCACAAAATAAATCATAATGGCTATAACAGAGATTAAGCTAATCATGTGGACTAGCATAGTAGATGAACAGATAGAATCTAGTAGGATACAAAGTAGAAACATGAATGCTACCACGATTTCAAACAGGAAGGACAGAAACACATACGGTGCAACGGGAGCAGCACCATTGGCACTGAGGTTGTCGCCCATGTCGTTGAGGAAGAGGTTGCCAAGGTCGGGGAAGAAGTCGTCGTTGGTGAAGTCGTGGCTGCCAGCAGTAGCGAGAGTGCGCTCCCCAAATTTCAACAGCGCCCGCCGAATGGAGCGTAGGAGGGAGTGGCTGTATGGGACGTTGCGGCCGCCGAATGGAGCGCGGGAGTAGCACACGAAGCAGTAGATGGTGCTCCGGTGCCCAGAAATTTTTGTTTGGGATCCCTTGGGCAATGTAGGGCATTGGTGCCAAATACCCAAAAAGCAAATTTAGCACCGCTTTTGGCCTACATAGTGGAAGGCCTAAGTCTCTATCTCTACTCTTATCTCTATCTCTACTCTTATCTCTATTTCTACTACTCTTCTTTGTTTTTTTATAACAAATCGAATAGTACTGCGTCGTCCGCTGCACGCCCGGCCGAACACGCCTCCTCGCCTCCATCATCACCAACTGAGTCTTGTATAGGAGTAGGAGTAGAGAAAAAACCGAGTTGGTGATGATGGTGTGCCGTGCAATGCACGGACATCTTGCTAATTTTTTGCATATAATTCCAAACACCACGTAGACAAGGTCTTTGACCATTTTACAACTTTGTTAGTATCATTGTTAGTGGTTAGCCGGTGCAAGTTATAGCCCCGGGTGTTTTAACCTTTTTTTAGTATTGATATCTGGTGATTGTTCGGCACGAGCTCAATCCTGGCGAATCCCACGTAACCGTCAGATTTCCATCCGACGGTGGCCTGTTTTTAAGCCATAGTATTTGACAAAACCGCCACCCTTACACACGTACTGTAACTGCGTCGCGGGCATTTGCAACTGCCATGTCTCCCAGCGAACGTTTGCTGGGGATTGGAGTTAGCACCGATGGCGGTTTGTAGTCATTCCACGCTCGGGCATTGAAGTTTGTAACTATTTTAGATTAGAATATACTACTCCTCCGGTGCTAGTAGTAGAGCAGAGTCCTACTGCACTACTACTCTACTCAAGCAAGTTAGGGCATAGTAGTAGGTACTGTAGGGAGTACCAGTACTATGATCACTCAAGAAAGTTGTCTGACTTTGCGATGACCCTGCGCTGCTGGTATGGGTCTCGTAAGTCAAGCTGCATGCTGTAGTCATCAACACCTGTCCACTTCCCGCAGCACATATTCGCTTCTCCATCTTTGTCCGCTCTTCCATTCCCGCTAAGGCGCCTCTTCCCTCGTCCAATCTTCCATCCCTACTAAGGCGCCTCCCCCCCTCGTCCGAAACCCAAGCACTAACAATGGCAGAACCGAGCAGCGTCTGCCGAAAGAGTGGCTGGAATTCGCTCCCTACAGAGGTAATCAAGCTCATTGTTTCACGTGTGGACAATCTCAGTACCATGCCGCTCGCCGCATGCTCGTCGGGGCTGTACCGTTTACTCAAAGCCCTTAGGCCGGAGCTTTTTAATCCAGCTCCTTGCTTGCTGATGCCGCCTGATCTTCAGAAACGGCATGTCACGCAGCATAACGATCGTAGGGTGGCGAGCATCAACCCCATTGACTGCGATCCGATCCCCGTCACCCTCAACTACATTAACGGTATGTACTAGGTCGGCATGAACACGTCTTGGATGGTGCTCGTCGACGGTCGCGGCAGCTGGATGCTCGTGGAGGTCTACACCCAGCGATTGATCCCCCTTCCTTCGATTAACACTGCACTACTTTGGCACCGCGGCCCAAAATACTCGGAATCTTACAGTAGCCAACATGATACCAAGTTTGATTTGCTCAAGGTTGTAATCTGCCAAGTGCCCACAAGATCTGCGAATTATAAAGACTTCAGGCTAATTGTGTTCTTCAACCGCGGTCTCGCCTATCTGACAGGTCACTGCGGTAAGTGGATAAATCTGCACGTCCATCGCAGGATCATACATCCTCCATGGTTCTCTGATGCCATCGAACACAAGGGCTTCATTTACGCTGCCGACTCCTTCTATGGCTGGACGTATTGCTGGCCTACTCCAGTCATCGCTACAAACGGCTGTTATAGCAGTATGTTACTTTCCTATGATATCATGATGGCTTGCTTATATTATCAACATTCTTTGAAAAATATTAATGCTCATAACATGCTGTTCTTAAGATTGACTACATCAAGAGCCCCTTTTTATTTGACTCCAACTTTTTTTGAGGGTTATTTGACTCCAACTTGATATGATGTTGTAGGCCGCCTGGTGTCCCTACCCTTCCTAATCCCAGAACCTTTCAAAGAAAAGCGGCATGGCAGTTGCTGGTAGTTCCTGGCTCGATCAGACGACGGTGGACGATTGATGATCGTTCGCATGTACCGGACGTGTTGTTTCGCGGAGTACAACATAGTCACTGCAAGGTCTTTGAGCAGGATCTCAGCTTCTCTGGGCCTTCAGGATTTTTTGACTGGAGGTTGGTAAGTAGCCTTGGTACACGCTCTTTGTTTGTCGGACTAAATTATCTGATTAACCAGGAGATAACGACAGTAAGGATCATGATGGCAGCACAGTTTCGTTCATCAGGCAAAACTGTGTGTACACAGCGTACCATGTGTCTCTGCATGCACCACCCTGATATGTGCCGCCACGCTCTGTAGCCCAAAGTAGGAGAGAGGGTTGCAAGTATCAGACTTCGACCTGCTGGCTGGAGTTTCCCCCGTCAGGCACCCATCTGGTTCAAGCCGTCAGCCAATCTCCACTGACTTAATAAATAGTAACGTCTAAGCGGGCAGTTAGTTAGATGCGTACACTTGGTGTAGTAGGATCTTTATTTAGTTTGATGCATAGACTTCTTCTTTTTGGTAGCCCTTTTGTAATGATGGCCGATGTTTGGTTTGGAAGAGAGTTGCGTCTTCACTCTTCTAGCCTCGCCATCGCTATACATTGCACCCCCAACCCTGGTTGCTGCTACTGTTGTTTTCAATGTACAATCAGTAGTACATTTCGTCTGTTGGTTGAATAAATGTGTTGTTAGAACGACAAACACAATGTTTTGGAAGTCGTTGCACGGTTTGATCCTTTAGTGCCCCGTACCGTACATAGCGCATACTATTTTTCGTTCGGAACACATTTTCCACTTGTTGATAACATGCAGCCCACTGATGAAGGCCCAATAGAGAAGCCCATAATTAACTGGAAGGGAGGCTCTCACATGAATCCGGCCCAGGTACATGCTCATGGACCCCTAAACATAAATAAGTGAATAAATAATAAAGCTAAATTCTCATGCACCAGTTTTTTAATTCACGATTTAACAGGAGGATATTATTTCCTATGATATTTTTGTTACATTCAGTCGATATTATTCTTAGGCAAAGATAGCGACCAGTCTTCTTTCTCCCAGCATTTTCTTCCTGCAACCAGCGGACCCATGCAAATCATAGTCAACCTCGTAAATAGTTCCGGTCCATTTTTATTTTTCAATAAGAATGTCCAACCCAACCCAGCACATTGGCGACAACACTTTATCCTCCGCCTTGGTGTGCTCGCCGCGCCGCCGCCGTCCGGCCCTGTCAACATAGTTTTTTTTGAAACGGTCCCTGTCAACATAGTGAATCAGGAAAGGACTGTAGTTGTGAGTATGACAGTACGGACCCACCAGGTCCACTCCCGAACACAAGCAAGCGCCTCGTTTACTACTCCGATGAACCCCTCATTTTTTACCCTAAAAAAGATGAACCCCTCGTTTTTTTACTCTAATGCACCCTGCTGATATCTGGGACCCACATTATTTTCAATGTATAGTCAATTAACGACAAAATTGCTCAACTTTTTTTGAGTAGTAATTCGGAGGAGCAGGCTATAAACTAGGTTGTGCGGTCTCTGGGGCCCGTCTAACAACATGACCAGCCCAGCAGCTTTTTTTGGGGAAATAGGTAGCCTAGTATTTCTTTTTGAAGAATACCCAAGCTAGGCCTACTTGTTTTCTCCGACTTACTGGGCTGCAAAGCTTTCAAGACGGGGAGGGATGCATTCTGGCCTGGCCAAAGAGTATGGTTAGTGTCTGTTAAAAGTAATGTCAAAAGGGGTTGAAAATTCCACAAAAAAAATATAGCAAATGGGATATTAGTTTCTTTTTTTGTTTTTGTTCTTCAATTATATCTTATATTTCATTGGATTTAACATGACATAGTACTAATTTATTTCTAAATTTGTTTTAGTATGGCTACTAATTTTTGGATTAAGAATATTTTGTTCCCCAGCAAAAATTTGCGAATTTTCAAAATTTCGCATATCTTTAGTTAATTTTTTTAACCCTGGTACTGACCAGAAAATGGGCAGCAATTCTAAAAATGGAAAACGGGCTGCAATAAATTCCATATGAATTATAAAATGGGTAAAAATTATAAAAATAATAGCAAATGGGTTGTACACACCACAGATTTCGAGGCTGACTTGTTTACACAAGGCTTTGTCAGTCAACACATGATTCTAGCAGCAATGACTTTTGGATGTCCATCCAACGGTCGACGTCCTTCTTCAATCTCTGATCTTCCAGCTCTAGCCGCCTAAACTAGCGCCGGCGGGACTGCCTGCACTACAAAAAAATACACTTCCGTGATGATACGTGTTTGTCACAGTAGGTCGCGTTTTTTGCCATGCATGTACATCCATGACAAATTTAAGACAGAATCAAGATAGTCATACATGTGCTGTCGTAGAAGTGTTCCATGACATTACCCAAATTATCATCATGGAAGTGTCCACTTCCATGACGATAAATCGCGCGTCACAGAAGTGCTTTCGTCAAGGGTGACCGACACGTGGCATCCACCGTAACGGAACGCCGTTAAGCTATCGGGTCGGGTTTTGGCTCCGCTAACCCGTTAACAGCCCCGACCAATGGGGATTTTCCACGTGTAAGATCATCATTGGCTGGAGGAAACACGTGTCGGCTCACCGTTGGGACAGATGTCATCTGTTCATTGGACCGAAGTCGCCTATGATACGGCGACATGTGGCACGGCCCAACAGAGGCCCATTCCTGTGAAAAGGCCAGCCCGTTTGACTTGGTCAAAAGGTGGCGGCTGCCCACTAAAGCTCGTTAACGCCCCGGTCGCATATAGCCCATTTACAGCCTGCTAACCCAGGGCCCGTTATGCCCTATCCGAATTAGGCCCAGTAGCGTCATCTGGGCCGTCCAGTATGATTCAGCCCGTTTTAACTTCCCGCCCATGTGTGGCCCATGACTTCTTTCGGCCCATATGAGGACCTTTGTAACTCTTGGCCCATTATCGGCCCGTGGTGAAACTGGCCCGTAATGAACAGTGTATTTCTTTATACCCATTAACGGCCCGTTATTCCATTGGGCCGTTTCCAGCCCAAGTTATCTTTCGGCCATCTCAGGGCCCATGGATTCTTGGGCTCATTTGCAAGATTCGATTTACATACGGCCCGTTACTGTCATTTTCTGCTTGTGGGCCAAATTCAGCCCGTCGTTACAGTCGGCCCGTTTGCGGACCGTTAATACGTTGGGCCGTTTTCATGTCAAAAAAAAAACCCGTTGGGCTGTTTTCATAGAGTTATCAAATACGGCCTATTAACGGCCCGTTATGGTCCACGAATAGTACGGCCCATGATTGGCGAAATGATGATACGCCCCATAGAAGGCCCATGGATCCTACGGCTCGTATTACCGGAGTACCTCAGTTATTTTGGTGGTGTTTCTCATCGTCATTTGAAGATCGAAGAAGAGTTTTTCCTCTAAATTTTGTCTCTTCTCTCAAATATTCGTGGTTCTAGTTCATGTTATCCTCTCGAATTATTCCATTTGTCAGATATTCTTTTCTTAACCATTCGGAGTATGTCAGGAGTTGTTTTTTCCATTTCTTTTCACCGGAGGCCATCATTCCAGTTATCGTTCTCTATTTATCCCGGTGCTTCGTTCAAGTGTTCTTTAATCAGCTCATGATCTCTTTGTTCTTTTGAATCTAAATCCCCTCTAGCATATTGGTTCTTCTAATTCTTCCCGGTGATTCATTCTCATCAGTCATTTTCCGAATTCTTACGGTGGTTCGTTCAAGATTCTTTTCCTTGTTTATCATATTAATCCATTCGTTCTTTTCAATCCTACCGGTGGTTCATGAAGACCTTCTCAAGTTTGCGATATGTCACTTCTCAATTCTTTTTCAAGAAGAATAAGTAGTATGCAAAATCCATTGCTTGTCATCAATTTAATTTGATGAAGGATAAGCATACAATAAATCTTATTCTTATTTCATCAAAGTGATTAATCTTTTTCTTCCGAGTTTCTTCTTGAGGAATAAATTCTACTTCCACGTGTTTTCATCTTTTCTTTTCCGGAGTTCCAAGTTTTCCGCATTATCGTCGCGAAGCTCCATCTAAATCACTGCAAGACTTAATCCTTATTCTTTCCATCCTTCAATTGTATCTCATCATCCTTTTGTTACCGGAGTTCTTCATGGTGGTACTTCATGATTTAATTCATTCTTCAAGAGTTCATCAAGTTTCATTCCATCTTCTTAAGCTCGTGTTCTATTCCTACATTTTCAGCCGGAGTGCTGCCTAAATCCTTTCAGCCTTATTCGTTTCTTATCTCGTTCTAACCGGGGTGGTTTCATAGCCTATCTGATTCCGTGAGCCTTCGATTCTCGTCATTCTCGTCGTTTCTCTCTTCTTCTCGTGTGCTCTCGATTCTTTGCCTCTTCTCTCTTGCGTTTCTTGTTTCACCTCATCCCTTTTCCCTTCCGTCTCGGTCCTAAGATCTCGGGACGAGATCTCTTGTTAGTGGAGGAGTGTTGTAACGCCCCGGATTCGATGCGCCAGGTGTCCTTCAGTTATTCGGCGGTGTTGCCATGTCATGTGCTTGCGTGTTGCACTTTGCCATGCCATCATCTGCATTTCTTATCATGTCGTCATGTGCATCGCATTTGCATACGTTTTCGTCTCATGCATCCGAGCATTTTCCCCGTTGTCCGTTTTGCAATCCAGCACTCCTATGTCCCCCGGCGCCCCCTTTTACCTCTTTTTCGTCTGCAGGTGTTAAACGGTCTCGGAATGGATCGAGGTTTGCCAAGCGGCCTTGGTATAGCACCCGTAGACCGCCTGTCAAGTTTCGTGCCATTTGGAGGTCGTTTGGTACTCCAACGGTTAACCGGGTAACCGTAAAAGCCTCTTTTGTTTTGCAGCCCAACACCCCTTCAAACTGGCCCAAAACCCATCCAAACCCCCTCCATGCTCTCGGTCGTTCGATCACGATCGTGTGGGCGAAAACCGCACTCCATTTGGAGTCTCCTAGCTCCCTCTACCTATATATATGTGCCCCTCCCGGATTTTTCTCGCAGTCCAAACCCTAGCCCTCTCCCTCCTCGCGCCGCCGGACATGTCCGCCCGCAGCCGGACGCGTCCACCGCCACCGGCCACGTCGCCCGACCAATGGCAACGCGCCACGTCAGCATCCACGGCGCCCGCAGCCAGTCCCGGGGCGCCATGCGTCCCGCAGCCCGCCTCGCCGCCGAGGCCCGAGCCCGGTAGCGGCGCCGCCCGCCAGCGCATCGCCCGCGCCCGCCTCCTCGCGCCTCCGCTGGCGACCTCGCCCGTCGCGGAATCCGCCGCCACCGCCCGTCGCGCGCTCGCCGCCGTGACCCATGCCGTCGCGCCCTCGGCCCGGCTCTTCCGCCGCCATCGCCTCCCTATCGCCGCCCGCGCCTTGCTGGCCGCGCCGCCGCCTCCCGCCGTCCTCGCCGGCGCCGCCAGCCGCCCCGGGCGCCATCGCCGGCCACCGCCTCCTCCGCGCCGCTTTCGCCGCCGCCCTCGGCCTCGCGCCGCGCCTCTCGTCGCGGATCGAGGCCCCACCCGGATCCACCTCTCCTCGCCCGTCCGGCGATCGCCGGAGCTCTCTCGGCGGATCCACTCGGAGTGGACGAGATCCACCACTCCCTCGAACCAAACGCGGCATCCCCGCATCCCGGATCCCTCCGTCCCGCGTTGACTTTCGCGGAGGTAAAAATCGCCTAAGTCCCCAGATCTGCAATATAATCATGTCATGTTCATCGCATCATAAGTCTGCATCCATGGCTCCGTTTTGGGCGTGTAGCATATCAAATTGTTCGCCTCGACGAGTACTTCATTTCATTCCATTGAATCATTTTCATTTGAGATCATCTTGATGCCTGAATCATCGTTGCAAAAGTGCATGTTGCTGTTAATCTGCTGAAACTGTTATAACTTGGTGATTTGTCATTTTTGTTGCATTTGATGTGTGCATCTTATGAACATGAGCTCTACATGTGTTTTTTGCTACATCATGCCATCTTCACAGTGGTGCCATCCATATATTTTTGTGAGCCTTGTAGTGAGTGCATTGAGCTCGTGAAGTAGGGTACTTGCTGTTGCTGTTTTGCATGTCTGAATCTGCTATATTATGATGCTATGTAAACCTGCTGCTACAAGTCATTCTATTCATAATCTGGAGATGTTCACTAAGGATGTTTTGTTATACATGTCTTGCTCTATCCATTCCCCTAGAACGGCTCGTTTTTTATTAGAAGCTTGTGATTTAGTTTTTGATGCAGCAACTCGAGAAATTGGATTGTACATCTTTCACTCCTAGGTCCACAGAGAAAAAAATATAGGACTGGTGCCGTCAGTTCATCACGGAAGAAAGAACCCACAGATAGGCAGATATGTGACATAGAAAAATTGCTTTCATTGACAACAAGACATGCCCATGGTTGCATTTATAGCCTGCTGTAGCTTATTCATATCTTGCTCCAAAGTTGCTAAATAATGTTGCTGTCAGCCTGTTAACATTAAGTTCAGTTGTTGCCATGTGTTTTGCTAGTGATCCTTGCATGCTATAAACTTGCTCTTGCCATGCTTAGCTTCATAAACATGTCTTCTTACTGTTGGTTGCCTTGCCATGCCATGAATTGCTCTTTGGTGAGTGGTTCAAGCTCACCAACATGCCTACTTATTGTTGTTCCTGCCATGTATGAATCTGTAATATAACTTGTCATGTTTACATGGGTGCCATCATATCTTATGATCCTTTTTGGCTCATGGTCAGTAAAGGACTTTTATTCTATGCATTTAGTAGATTCATTCCATGCCTTTATTTGCCATGATGAGTTCCTGTAACATGTTGTTTGATAGCTCTAAACATTGCTGATGTTATTTCCTGATAAGTCTGAACTGATATTATTTGCAATCTTGCCATGTGTGTTTGAGCATGTTCTAGTGATTTCTGGAGATATCTCAGTGTTCATGTTTTGTCATGCTTTACCAGTACATCATGGCCATGCCTTTTGTTATCATTTTATGGTGCTGTAGCATGTTGCTTTGGTGCTTGCAAGATGCCTAGTTGCTGTTATGGACAGATTGGTGATATATATTGTTTGGAGTGTATGTGTTGCACCGTTGCTCTGTTTTGAGCATGCTCTATATAAAACTTGCTTAGAATTGCATGTATTTTCATATTATCATGGTGCATCCTTGTTTTGAGGTGTTTGCTTGATGTTTGGATGCATTTTGTATCAATGCCATGTTTAACTTGTTTTGCTCATATCTTCTAGGCCGTAGCTCCGAATTTAATGAACTTTATATGTAACTTGACTAGAATTTCATGTAGATCCTCTTGGTGCTCTTTAACTTGCTGTTTAACAACTTGATTATAAGGTTTATTCAGATCTGGACCAATTTTGAAATTTGCATATGAGGACTTACCGGAATTGTTCTACGTTGTTCCCGGCCTCATTTAACCTTGCTTTGATGTGTTGCTCTTGTTTGCATCATCTCTTGCCATGAGTAGCCTCATCTAGCCTTGTCATGCATCATGCTTGTTGTGTATATGTCTTGTTCATGTGTGGTGTGTTTACCATGTTGTGTGCTTCTTCTTGTTAGTTCCTGTTTCATTGCGATCGTGAGGATTCGTTCGTCTACGCTTGGTTCGGCTTCTCCCGTTCGTCTTCTTCATGGACTCGTTCTTCTTCCTAGCAGGATTTCAGGCAAGATGACCGTCACCTTGGATCTCATTACTATCATTGTTATGCTAGTTGCTTCGTTCTATCGCTATGCTGCGTTACCTACCACTTGCTTCAAGCCTCCCAAATTGCCATGAACCTCTGACCTTTGTTACCCTTCCTAGCAGACCATTGTTTGGCTATGTTACCGCTTTGCTCAGCCCCTCTTATAGCGTTGTTAGTTGTAGGTAAAGTTGAAGATTGCTCCATGGTGGACATGATTTTGTTGGGATATCACAATATCTCTTATTTAATTAATGCATCTATATACTTGGTAAAGGCTGGAAGGCTCGGCCTTATGCCTGGTGTTTTGTTCCACTCTTGCCGCCCTAGCTTCCGTCATATCGGTATTATGTTCCTGGATTTTGCGTCCCTAACGCGGTTGGGTGATTTATGGGACCCCCTTGACAGTTCGCTTTGAATAAGACTCCTCCAGCAAGGCCCAACATTGGTTTTACCATTTGCCTCACCACCACCTACTTTTCCCTTGGGAGTAATTAACCCAAGGGTCATCTTTATTTTAGCCCCCGGCCAATGCTTGTCTAAGTGTTGGTCGAACTAGAGAAACCCTTTGCAGCGCCTCCTCGGGGAAACTCGAGGCCTGGTTTTAGTTGTACGGACTGCTCATCCGGTCGTGGCCTGAGACGAGATACGCGCGGCTACTATCAGGGTGTCGGCACGCCGGGAGGTCTTGCTGGTCTTGTTTTATTACTGTCGAAATGTCTTGTAGCCGGGATTCCGAGACTGATCGGGTCCTCCCGGGGAGAAGGAATATCCTTCGTTGATCGCGAGAGCTTATCATGGGCTAAGTTGGGACACCCATGCAGGGTATAAACTTTCGAGCCGTGCCGCGGTTATGTGGCAGATGGGAATTTGTTAATATCCGGTTGTAGTAAACTTGAAGTAAACTCTCCTAAAATACACCAACCGTGTGCGTAACCGTGAGTGTCTCTTTTCGGGGTTGATCGAGAGGAGAACACGGTTTCTGGGTTATGTCTGACGTAAGTAGGAGTTCAGGATCACTTCTTGATCATCGCTAGCTTCACGATCGTTCCTTTGTTTTCTCTTCTCGCTCTCATTTGCGTATGTTAGCCACCATATATGCTTAGCCGCTGCTGCAACCTCACCACTTTATCCCTTCCTTTCCCATTAAGCTTTGCTAGTCTTGATACCCATGATAATGGGATTGCTGAGTCCTCGTGGCTCACAGATTACTACAACAACAGTTGCAGGTACAGGTTATGCGATGATCATGACGCGAGAGCGATGTTTGCTTGTTTTGGAGTTCTTCTTCTGCTGCTTCTTCGATCAGGGGATAGGTTCCAGGTCGGCAGCCTGGGCTAGCAGGGTGGATGTCGTTTGAGCTTCTGTTTATGTTTCATCCGTAGTCGGATGTTGATCTTGTATGTTGTATTGTTGTATTCGTGTGGCATTGTATGCCTTATGTATGTATCCCTATGCATTATGTATTGTTGATGTAATGATATCCACCTTGCAAAAGCGTCTTCAAGATGCGCTTCTATCCTTGGTGGGACCGTCGAGTTCCTTTAGGATAGGGTCGCATCTTGGGCGTGACACACAAAGCCTAGGCAAATCGGTCTCACCGACAGGGATCTCGGTCTCACCGAGATGGGATTGTAATCTCTCTGTGTATGTCCATTATCAAAATCGGTCTCACCGAGTTTGAGCAATCGGTACTACCGAGATTACAATGCAAACTTTCTGGTTGACTCATTATCAAAATCGGTCCCACCGAGTTTGAGTAATCAGTCCAACCGAGTTTGCCTGACCAACTCTCTGGTTAGCTAATTACCAAAATCGGTCTCACCGAGTTTGTGTAATCGATCTCACCGAGATTATGTTATGCCCTAACCCTAACCATATCGGTCCTACCGAGTTGCATTTCGGTCCCACTGAAAATCCTTACGGTCACTAGGTTTACTAAATCGGTCCGACCGAGTCTGTTGAATCGGTCCCACCGAGTTTGGTAAATTGTGTGTAACGGTTAGATTTTGTGTGGAGGCTATATATACCCGTCCACCTCCTCTTCATTCATGGAGAGAGCCATCAGACTTAACCTACACTTCCAACTTACCATTTCTGAGAAAGAACTACCTACTCATGTGTTAAGGCCAAGATATTCCATTCCTACCATATGAATCTTGATCTCTAGCCTTCCCCAAGTTGCTTTCCACTCAAACCCTCTTTCCACCAGATCCAAATCCTATGAGAGAGAGTTGAGTGTTGGGGAACCTATCATTTGAAGCACAAGAGCAAGGAGTTCATCATCAACACACCGTTTGTTACTTCTTGGAGAGTGGTGGCTCCTAGATTGGCTAGGTGTCACTTGGGAGCCTCCGATAAGATTGTGGAGTTGAACCAAGGAGTTTGTAAGGGCAAGGAGATCGCCTACTTCGTGAAGATTTACCGCTAGTGAGGCAAGTCCTTCGTGGGCGACGGCCATGGTGGGATAGACAAGGTTGCTTCATCGTGGACCCTTCGTGGGTGGAGCCCTCCGTGGACTCGCGCAACCGCTACCCTTCGTGGGTTGAAGTCGCCATCAACGTGGATGTATGATAGCACCACCTATCGGAACCACGAAAAAAATATCCGTGTCTCCAATTGCGTTTGAATCCTCCAAACCCTTCCCTTTAAATTCTTGCAAGTTGCATGCTTTACTTTCCGCTGCTCATATACTCTTTGCATGCTTGCTTGTTATGTATTGAAAAAGTTAAACTTGTGCCTAAACTCCACTTAAACCTTAATAAGGTTAAAAACTGCAAATTTGGCTCTTAGTGTCTAATCACCCCCCCCCCCCTCTAGACACCTCTTCTCAAGGTCCTACAAGTGGTATCAGAGCATTGGTCTCCATTGCCTTGGTTTAATTACCATTGGAGGAAGATGGATGAGTCTACTTTGGGGAGTCTTAGACATAGAGCGCCTATTCTTGATGGAGAGTATTTTCATGAGTGGAATAATGAGATGCTTGTAATTTTCAATCAATATCATTTGAATAAGTACATTGCTAGCCCTCGTGCACATCATGTTGATCCTATGCATCCTACCCTTGATGAATCTATTGACATGACTAGGAATCTTAGAACTGTTAATCTTATCACTAGAGGCTTGCCTCGAAACTTAATTAGAATCCTGCCTACTCTTGAGTGTGCCTACACTATATGGAAATTTCTTGAGGAACGCTTTCCAAATTATTCCTTAAAAAATCTAGATGAAATTCTCTATTAGTCTATTGCCTTGAGTAAGATGAATACTGGTGATCCTATGTTTGGTGATTGTCTATTTGACCTTTCCGACCTTATGCGTGCCAAAGGAGATGTTGGAATTATTAGTGATATTATTTTCGAAGCTATAAGAATTCATAAGCAAGATCATTGTCAAACTCACTCTAATGAATTACCCTCTCTAGGACTTGATCCACCACATGACGATGTTGAACATGGATACTATGATGAGGATGATGATAGTGACTTGATCTTGATGATGCAATGAGACACTTTGGTCTTATGGCAAATCTTCGGGGATATATGTCAGGAGGAAAGGAATGGGTTCTTGATAGTGGATGTACCGATCATATGACCGGAGATAAAGACATGTTTCGTGAGCTTGCTGATAATGATAGTCCTCGAAAGTTTGTCACTTTCGGTGACAACTCAAAGGGTAAGGTGGTTGGCCTCGGTAAGGTGGCCATCTCACATGATAGCTCCATTCAGAATGTCATGCTCGTTGAATCTCTTGGCTACAACTTACTTTCAGTATCTAGATTGCTGATTTCGGTTTCAATGTCATATTTACTGAAGAGTAAAATGCATCAGTGGTCACTGTACTTGTGTTGATAGTTCACTTTAGTCACTGTACTTAAGAATACGGTCAATACGGTCACTATATACGCATTACGGTGATTATACGGTCACTGACTCAGCGTATAACTTCATATTTTGTTTAAGCTGACCGGTTAAACTTCCTACATGGCAGCCTAATCGACTCTACATATGCGGTCCCACCTGTTAGTGTGTGGAGGAGAAATAAATTAGAAAAAACAATGCATCAAAGGGGCGAACTCGAGCGTGGGACTTTTCCGCTATTACCCACCCATGCTAGCCAGTTGAGACAAGATTTCATCCAGCTTATTGAGTTTCACACAACACACATTAGTACGCGTGCACACACTCGCTAGCAGGCATGCAAACGCTCGAACCTTAGAGCGCACACGCCGGCGATGAAGCTGAGATCATCAGGTCGTGCTCCGGCAGCCGCGCCACTATCATGCACGCACACGTTGACAAAAGCGACCCGGTGTGGGATGTCGTTGTTGTCGGCCTTGTGACCATCTCACGTAGAATGAGAATTGGTATTCGTATGCGCTGCTTTGTCCCGTTGCTCATATGCATCACCCATCGATCAGTACGACGACCCAGCGAGTGCTTGTGAGGGCATGCACAATGATATCTAGCTAGCATAATGCACATTGCACGCTACGTACGAAAATACGTGACGTGGTGGGATAGAGATAAAGATAAAAATGATCTGGGATGTCTGTAGAAATAAATACGATCTAGTATACCCGTGCAAATCTCTGGTTACTGGCGACCCTTTTCTTCTGTGTACAAGTGTGTTTCTTATTGTGGGTAGATATCCAACTGAGCCAACGCGCATGGCCTCTGGCGTTGTGCGAGGCAGGACTCCACGAGCGCATGGTGAGGTTGTGGAGAGACTAGGCGTGAGACGGCGGGTGTGCACTGCGACGTGTGTGTGACCTGTATGCATCCGTGCTAGAGCGTGCGTGGACACAAGGACGTGTGTGCATAGCGTCCGTGCGTGCGTGAGTCTGTGTGCACTGCATGGGGTGAATCGTGATGCATGCTTGGATGCGTGCTTTATGTTTATATATAAATTACGTCACTATCTAATTAAAGCAAAAGCGGTTGGGCTCAGGTGGCTAATACGCGCGGGCAACCTCACTGGGATATCTTGTTCGAAGCTCGCGCACGCATTGTTTTTGGTTTGTCTTTATTTCTTTCTTTTCATCCGCTGACAGATGGGTCTGTATAAGATAGAGAGGTAACGTTGTCTGACTAGGCTCCACATATAGGAAGTTTGACTGGCCAGCTTAGACAAAATACGAAAGCATACGGCAACCAGTAACTGTATAATCACCACAATGTGTATATAGTGATCGTATTGACCGTATTTTTAAGTACAGTGACTAAAGTGAACTTTCGACACAAGTACAATGACCACCGATGCATTTTACTCGTTACTGAAATTGATTGCCAAGTGTTTCGTCGAGACAATCATAAAATGGTATTTACCAATATACGTAGAGGTGATCTATACATTGTTGATTTCACTAAAAAGGCTCAACCTAAAACTTGCTTCATTGCTAAATCCTCAAAAGGTTGGTTATGGTATAGACGATTAGGTCACGTTGGCATGAGAAACCTTGACAAGCTTATTAAAGGGAATCATATCCTTGGAGTTAACGATGTCATATTTGATAAGGATAGACTTTGCAGTGCTTGTCAAGCAGGTAAACAGGTTGGAGGAAGGCATCCCGTGAAGAACATCATGACCACAAAGAGGCCACTCGAGCTACTTCACATGGATCTCTTTGGTCCCAACTCCTACAAGAGTCTCGGTGGAAATTCTTTTGGTTTAGTTATAGTTGATGATTTTTCAAGATTTACGTGGGTGTTCTTTCTCGATGATAAATCGCAGGTCCAAAAGGTCTTCAAAACTTCGCTAGAAAGGCCCAAAATCAATTTGAAGTGAAGATCAAGAAGGTTCGTGGCGACAACGGAACGGAGTTCAAGAACGCAAATGTGGACACCTTTCTTGACGAAGAAGGGATTTCACACGAGTTCTCGGCTACGTACACACCTCAACAAAATGGAGTTGTTGAGAGTAAGACCCGACGCTCATCGAAATGGCGAGAACGATGCTTGATGAGTACAAGACGCCAAAGCACTTTTGGGCAGAAGCGGTTGAGACAGCTTGTCATGCAACAAATCGCTTGTATCTTCACAAGCTACTCGGCAAGACGGCATATGAGCTCCTCACTGGTAACAAACCCCAAGTTGGATACTTTCGAGTATTCGGCTCAAAGTGCTACATTCTTGATAAGCATCGTCGTTCTAAATTTGCTCCTAAGTCTCATGAAGGTTTCCTACTAGGTTATGGCTCAAACTCTCACACTTACCGTGTCTACAATAATTTCACCCGAAAGGTTGAAGAGACGGTAGATGTGAAGTTTGATGAATCTAACGGCTCGCAAATAGAGAAATTGCCAATTGATGTAGGAGACAAAGATCCTTCGGAAGCAATCCAAGACTTGTCTATTGGCAAGGTTCGTCCAACGGAGGTGAAGGAGAGTACCTCGTCCGTCCAAGTGGAAGCTTCTACTTCACGACAAGGTGAACCAAGAGTTGATACGGAAGCATCCACAAGTGGGACACACCAAGATGAAGAAAACGAGGAAGTGCATCAAGATGAACGTCAACGACCTCCTTCTCCACCACGACAAGAGAACGACAACGCCAACAATGAAGAAGGCCAAGAAGAAGAACAAGATGAAGAAGATGTTCAATGAAGATCCAAGCAAAAGCTTTCACGAGTTCGAGCAAGGATTGCTAAAGACCACCCCGTCGAGCAAATCTACAATGATATTCAAACCGGGAGAATCACTCGCTCTAAAACTCGTTTAGCTAACTTTTGTGAAAACTATTCTTTCATATCTAGCGTTGAACCTATGAAGGTTGAAGAAGCATTGGAAGATCCGGATTGGATAAATGCTATGCATGAAGAGCTACACAACTTTGAGAGGAATCAAGTTTGGACATTGGTTGAGAAGCCCGACAACAACCACAACATCATCGGTACCAAATGGGTGTTTCGGAACAAGCAAGATGAAGATGGAACAGTAGTTCGCAACAAAGCACGTCTCGTCGCCCATGGCTACACACAAGTCGAAGGTATGGACTATGGTGGACTTACGCCCCTATTTCTAGACTTGAGTACATTCGCATCTTACTTGCCTATGCTAATCATCATGATATCACCTTGTACTAAATGGACATTAAAAGTGCTTTTCTAAATGGTGAAATAGAGGAGGATGTTTATGTTAAGCAACCTCCCGGCTTTGTCAATCCTAAGAAACCCAATCATGTTTACAAACTTCACAAAGCTCTTTATGGTCTTAAACAAGCTCCTAGAGCATGGTATAAATGCTTGACGAAGTTCCTTATTGAAAAAGGCTTTGAAATTGGGAAAATTGATTCCACACTTTTTACAAAAAGGGTTAATGTTGAACTATTTGTGTGCCAAATCTATGTTGATGATATTATATTTGGTTCAACTAACCCTCATTTTAGTGAAAAGTTTGGGAAGCTAATGTCGGAGAAGTTTGAGATGTCTATGATGAGTGAACTCAAATTCTTTCTTGGGTTGCAAATCAAGCAAACTAAGGAAGGTACTTTTGTTTCTCAGACGAAGTACACCAAGGACTTATTCAAGAAGTTCAATATGCAAGAATGCAAAGGTATGACTACACCCATTCCTACTAGTGGACATCTTGACTTAACCAAAGATGATGAACCGGTTGATCAAAAGGTTTATCGCTCTATGATTAGTTCATTGTTATATCTATGTGCTTCACGTCCCGATATTATGCTAAGTGTGTGCATGTGTGCACGATATCAAGCTGCTCCTAAAGGATGTCACCTTAAGGCCGTGAAAAGGATAGTGAGATACTTAATCCATACACCAAATTTTGGCATTTGGTATCCTACGAGGGCCTCTTTCGATCTTGTTGGCTACTCCGACTCGGACTATGCCGGTGACAAGGTTGATAGAAAGTCGACTTCGGGTACTTGCCAATTTCTTGGTAGATCTCTTGTGTCTTGGTCCTCCAAGAAACAAAACTCAGTATCCTTGTCCACTGCCGAAGCGGAATACATTGCCGCTGGTTCATGTTGTGCTCAATTACTTTGGATGACCCAAACTCTTAAAGATTATGGGATATATGTGAAACATGTTCCATTGCTTTGTGACAATGAAAGTGCTATCAAAATTGGCCATAATCCCGTACAACATTCTCGAACTAAGCATATTGGAGTTCGTCATCATTTCATTCGAGATCATGTTGCTAAGGGTGACATTGATCTTAAGCATGTTCGCACCGAAAAGCAATTAGCGGATATATTCACTAAACCTCTTGATGAGAAAGTGTTTTGCAGGTTAAGAGGAGAATTGAACATCATTGATGCTTCAAACTTGGAGTAGAAACTCCATTGGATACATGCAAGACATGAGCTTATGCCTAATCCTTGATATCTCTCCTATGATGGAAATCTTATGTCTTGGATATATTTGTATCTTGCATGATCTAACCCATGTAGGTACTTGGTTGAATCAAATTCCATGAGGTTGTAACCTACTCATATCTTGAGCAATCTCTACATCACCAAGTCTCTACACAAGGTGGTTGAAGCCAAGGAAGCACAAAACCATTTAAACATATCCTTTGACAAATTCTATGTTGAGATTCATGATTGTCATTGTTGGATACACAAGTGCTCTTCCTTGCACGAACTAACCCATGTAGGTAGATGGACTCAAATTCCAAGTGGTGCTCCAAATTCTTGATGAGCTACATCAACCTTGAGCAACCCACACAAGTTCAACTACATGGACAACACCACCAACCTAGGTATGTTATTCCATCTTAGAGAAGCTTTACTCCAAGTCATGAGTTAAAGCAACTCGCAAGATGAGAATACATCAAGATGCTTAAACGAAAAATGGCAACCCCATTTTGAGCTTAAACGATGAGTATGACCTATGATCAAGTGATCTCACTTGACTCCTAAGTCAATATACTCTAACATAGGTGACTTTGTCGCCGACCATCTCTAGATGAAGTTCTCTTGTGTTCTTTTCTGAGTTTTTGCATTTGTCTCATGCATATGTGTCTCCCCTTTAAAAAAACTTCATCTAGATTTCTTTTTGTTTGCTCTGCATTTTCTGCATTCCAATTCATTGCATATCTTTCAGTAAATTCCTTGCAAATCTTTGTGAGATCTTATTAGTCAAGTGAGCTGAGGTGACAAGTGTTTTCTCTGCGATGAACTCGGTTACACCAAGTTGTTATTTTCGGTCCAACCGAAAACATTCGATACCACCGAAGCATACCACTCGGTGCCACCGATTTCACAACAGGAAAAACAGTTTGCCACTTATTCTGTGTTTCTTTTGATCCAGCTCCTCTCAATGAATCTTGTCCTCTACACGCATCACATTTTTATCATTGCTTTATGTTGTGACTCAAGGATCAAACCCATTCACGACAAATTCCAGCGGGGGAGAGAGAGCTCACATTTTTTTCAAGCCCTTCTTGGAAATTGATGTCAAAGGGGGAGAGAGAGATCACATCAAAGCTTATCATTTAGAGAAAGAGATCGTATCTCAGAGGGAGAGAGAGAGATCCTTTAGGGGGAGAGAGAGATCTCCAGGGGGAGAGAATACTAGATAAAAGTATTTCTCAAGGATCCCAGATGCTTGGTGTTCAAGAGGAGAGATGCCACATGTCTTCTTGAGGGGAAAGACATGTTCATATGTGCTTATTTGCATTAGCTTGCATTAGCTCTGTTCATTTATATCTTTCAGCTCTGATTTTCTGTTCCCTATCTTCTCCTAGTATCCCATGCTAGATTCAGGGGGAGCAAGACATCTAAGGGAAATAAATCATTTAAATTCATTGCATATCTTTACTCTCGGGGACATGTCTAAATCCAATGTAGTACTTAGTACTCACTCTCTACATGTCATCCCAGTCTTGGTATTCTTGTGGTTTCTTTTGTTTGCTCTGGCTAGTAGGTGCATCTGTGTTATCTAACCTTGTTTACGCAGGTTCATTCCATCCTAAGCCAACTCAAGACTACAAGGTAAGTATATGCATCACAATCATGTGTATGAGGAATTCTTGCTAATGTACATACTGTTTGCAAGAAGGACTCATGGGCATGAAGGTATTCTCTTTAATATTCTTTGCTCTGATGCATATGGCCAAGATACATGTAACACATTGCCTGCTCTATCGTGGTTATGCTATCACATGCTTCTATATTCCATATTCACATGATTGCATACATGTAGGGGAGCCTATACTGTTACATGTCTTTCCAAAGCTTTACTTGCTATTCTTTATATCTTTATCTAAAGCTTTGATGTATGTTGTCATCAATTACCAAAAAGGGGGAGATTGAAAGCACAAGTGCTACCTAGGTGGTTTTGGTAATTAATGTCAACATATCTCTTGTTGGACTAACACTTTTATCTAGTATGTTTCAGATAAGTTCAACAATGGAGTGGCATGGACTAAAGGATGTGGGAACTCCTTTAACATGCTAAGGACAAAGGATTGGCTCAAGCTTCAAGCTCAAGACTCTTCATTTTACATTTTAGTGATCCAAGATAGGAAAATCCAATACTATCAAGGAGGGATGAGGTGTTGCTTAATGAGCCTCTTGATTCAAGTGCTTAGTGATATGCTCCAAATACCCTCAACTACTTTCCCACTTCCACACATATGTCCTAAAACCTAAAGTCAAACTCGGCCCCACTGATTTTTCCTATCCGGCGCCACCGAGTTTGGATGTCTTAGCCACTGCCACAAACCCTAGGCAAATCAGTCTCACCGATAGGGATCTCGGTCTCACCGAGATGGGATTGTAATCTCTCTGTGTATGTCCATTATCAAAATCGGTCTCACCGAGTTTGAGCAATCGGTACTACCAAGATTACAATTCAAACTTTCTGGTTGACTCATTATCAAAATCGGTCCCACCGAGTTTGAGTAATCAGTCCAACCGAGTTTGCCTGACCAACTCTCTGGTTAGCTAATTACCAAGATCGGTCTCACCGAGTTTGTGTAATCGGTCTCACCGAGATTACGTTATGCCCTAACCCTAACCATATTGGTCCTACCGAGTTGCATTTCGGTCCCACCGAAAATCCTAACGGTCACTAGGTTTACTAAATCGGTCCGACCGAGTCTGTTGAATCGGTCCCACCGAGTTTGGTAAATTGTGTGTGCAGTTAGATTTTGTGTGGAGGCTATATATACCCCTCCACCTCCTCTTCATTCGTGGAGATAGCCATCGACTGAACCTACACTTCCAACTTACCATTTCTGAGAAAGAACTACCTACTCATGTGTTGAGGCCAAGATATTCCATTCCTACCATATGAATCTTGATCTCTAGCCTTCCCCAAGTTTCTTTCCACTCAAACCCTCTTTCCACCAGATCCAAATCCTATGAGAGAGAGTTGAGTGTTGGGGAGACTATCATTTGAAGCACAAGAGCAAGGAGTTCATCATCGACACACCGTTTGTTACTTCTTGGAGAGTGGTGTCTCCTAGATTGGCTAGGTGTCACTTGGGAGCCTCCGACAAGATTGTGGAGTTGAACCAAGGAGTTTGTAAGGGCAAGGAGATCGCCTACTTCATGAAGATCTACCGCTAGTGAGGCAAGTCCTTCGTGGGCGACGGCCATGGTGGGATAGACAAGGTTGCTTCTTCGTGGACCATTCGTGGGTGGAGCCCTCCGTGGACTCGCGCAACCATTACCCTTCGTGGGTTGAAGTCTCCATCAACATGGATGTACGATAGCACCACCTATCGGAACCACGACAAAAACATTAGTGTCTCCAATTGCGTTTGAATCCTCCAAACCCTTCCCTTTAAATTCTTGCAAGTTGCATGCTTTACTTTCCGTTGCTCATATACTCTTTGCATGCTTGCTTGTTATGTATTGAAAAAGTTAAACTTGTGCCTAAACTCCACTTAAACTTTAATAAGGTTAAAAACTGCAACTTTGGCTCTTAGTGTCTAATCAGCCCCCCTCTAGACACTTCTTCTCAAGGTCCTACACATATTACATCCACTGGGCATCAAAGTTCGCCACCAGTGCAAATATAGGGAACAAAGCAGCATATTACATACACTGGCCGTCAAAATTGGCCACCAGTGACAATAAACGCGACAGCGAAACAAGAGCATAACTGAAACAACTTCAGAAGAGCTCAAGAAACGTTATCCTGGGTATCCACCATGCTGGCAATAAGCTTATCTAGCTGATTAGCTTTGTCCTGTTTGGCGCTAAAATCCTCCAACGCTTGCTGTTGCACGGAAAGTATGCATCTGAATGCTCCAGGGGACTTCCATGATCCTTCCGCTTCTTGTCGCAAAGACACTGATCGATGTCTTTCAGCTTGTAGCTGAGACTCAAGAAACCGAACTGATTCGCATAAAGTGAGTTTGAATAGCTTGTGCATGCGGTAGTGGCCAGTAACTCGAACACTAAACCAAGACAGGACTTTGGGGTTGTCTCGCTGTCTTCAAGATAGTCTTCCTTAGGTGTTTTATCAGCTTTGTTGGAGACCAACAAGGATGTGTCACTATCCTGAACCTTATCTGCATTACTTCCTTTACCATTCCTTAATAAGGCACTCCTCCCCAATATTCTGTTAGCATTCTAAAAGAAGAAATAAGCAGACACATAACAAGTTTAGCATGTACTAGTATATGAAACTCATTTCGGTGAACCAGTTCATTAGTAAGGTGGACAGGATTAAACTACCAAGTCTTCTATTGCCAAGTACTAGTACATAATAAAAGCATCAAACAAACATATATCTATGTCCTATGGTCACGCATTGTCTTGCCAAATCAAAATAGAGACACGGTTCAAATCATATCAGTTCAAGACAAAGCAGCAGTGAAAGAATACAAAGCGTGGGAAACTACACGGCACAACAAGATTTCAGATGGGTACCACGGGTGTACATGTACAACAACACTATTGGCTCTGTCGTGATGCTAGTAATGTGCATGATATGAAAGTCAACTGTATACACAATTGAAATTGAAATCAACAGAGCTATTGATAAGAGCAAACCTGTTAAAGAAACATGCGTGAACATACCTGCTGTGCCATTGGAGTTTCAATTGGAACCTTCAATTTAAAAATAAGTTTGTATGAGTAAATACAGTGATACAAGAGCAAAGCAATCATAGTTAAAAAGGCGGCATGGCGGCGCTTAAGCAGCGCCCTAGGCTCTAGGCGTTGGCAAACGCATGCTGCGCATAACTACACATAATCATGCATAATCGCGCATAAGCATGCGCTTTGGTCGATAAAAGCGCAAGGCGGTGGAAAAACGCACAATTAACGCCTAGCGCTTTTTGAACTATGATAGCAATGGAATCTTAAATTAGAACAGTTGTTCTTCAGGTTTAGGAACTTGTTCTACATGAGCAGAGTCTGATGGGCCTTAAGAATAAAATACTTAAAAATAGAAAATGAGCTCATAGACCTTACCACATTCTTGGTTCGGGACCAGTACAGAACAAGGCGTTCCCAGTCATCGTCCAGTAAATGTGTCTCAGGAGAACGTAAGGGAATTTGATGAGTTTCTTTGCCGGTGAAGTACGTTTTCTTCAGGTAATTCCGATACTGCCACCAAGAATTCTTGAAGATAGCAGAGGTATTAGCACAGGTTACCTCATCCTGAGTTTCCAAATCGGTCCTTCTCTATAGAGAAAAATGGGAAAATTTGCTGTATTATAACCATCATGGAGGTAGGATGTATGGGACGAAGCAAAGTAATTGCCATGAATAACATTACTTACACATAACTCCTGGACAAACACCTACAACTGGCATTTTCCTTCATCTTCAGTATAATATTTCCAAGATGGGAAGATACGCACATATGATTTAACAACATCAAATGTGATAGATGCTAAACTACGACTGGCTGGTTGTGCTTCCTCCACAGGAATAGGCGTACTAACTGGTGGAATTGGGGTTTGCCGTGATAGTACTGGCCCTTTGGGAACTGGAGCTGCCTTACTAACTGCTCTTGTTTGGGAGCTCTGTGGTGGAGATGGTGTTGTGTTAATAGGAACTGGGTTACTATCGGCTGGGGTTTGCGTTACATTGGGTGAAGCTGGTTCTCTGTCCATCGCAGTAGGGGTACAATCTGCGAGAGTTTGGGTTATGTGTGGTACGGCTAGTTCTGGTGCATGTACAACCGAGGTGCTATCTCAACCAAGAGGTAGCACTGTTTTATTTGAAGACCGTGTTTTTATTCCGCTACATACTGGCATCACCCGCTCCAATTCAAATGGCTGATAAACAGGAAACATAGTTGAATGTACAGACATTGTATGAGTAACAGATGCAATAGATAGTGTGGAAAAAGAGGGCATGAAATAGTTGACATGTATATTGTTTAACTAAAACGGATAGCATGACATAATTTTACATATATGATGTCTATCTAAACTGGATAGCATAGCATAACATAATTCAAAGATATGATGAATAACTAAGTAGGATCGCATGACATAATTCACCTACATGTTATCTAAGTAATCAGGATCGCATCATTTAATTCGCATATGTGATTTATATGCTAAACAGAGGGCATTCGATATGATGTCTGAACAAAGAACATGGTGTTGAATATTGTGTATATGATATCTAAACTATGCAATGCAAGACACCGTATGTATGATATGAGCAGTATAACCGTGCCAAGTTAGAGCATACACCTCAGTGGGGGAATAGGACTGGTCATATGTCTCTGAATCCATCAATGAGGAGCTATCGGGACCCAACAAGAGATCTGCTTCGACAGGTAGCACTGTCTGCTCCGAAGGCCTTGTTTTCTCTCCAGATTTTTCCATCTCCCACCCAAATATCTGATTCACAGGAAGAGTAGTTTAATGTACAAACATTGTCGACAAATGGAAATGTAATGAAGAAAAGGATGGGCAAGATATCATTCAAATATACGATGCCTGGTTAAACAGGATGGCATTGCACATTTCATATATATTATGGTTGGCTAAAAGACATGAGACTGCATAATTCCCATATATGATATAGAAACTAAACAGGTGGCATTACAGAACATGTCTAAACTAAGCGGTGACATATATGATGTCAAAAGTAGGCCTTTGCAAGGCAGCATATGCATGATATGACTAACATCATCATGCCAAGGTAGAGCAAACACCTTGGGGGTAAATAGGAGTGGTCACGGCGATGCGAATACGCCTCGAGCAGATATCTTCCTCTGGATTACAATCTGGAGAGGGGTGGGGAGGGTTTGCCATTGAACCCACCATGGAGCGATGTCTGCATGACATTGTATTGCCGCACAAAACTCTTCTCTTTTCTCTACATGTTCGGCATGTTGTGTACAATATCGACATGCATCTGAAAAAATATGGTGAGATTATGTAAGTAGAGCATGCAGAAATTTAGAGTGATGGTAACAACCAGTGGATCGACGTTTTTCGGTTGAACCAAAATAGCCCTAATGGATCGACATGAATGTATAATAATAAGTGATGCAACAAGTGTACAACCTCTTTGCAGTAGCCGTGTCGACCTCAGCATCATTGGGTTGGTCATTTGAAGCGGTTGAGGCAGAGGTGGCTGTCGGAGGTGTGGAGGAAGATCGAGGAATCAGAGGCGGCGTCGAGCCTTTGCTCTATTGTGATGGATGGATTACGTCGTTGGAGCAGCTCCGGTGAGCCGTAAGGCGTCAAGGCTGAAGCGGCACAAGGCAGGCGTCGTCAATCTCAACTGGGATTCTAATAGCGTCTCCAATAGATGATGTAAAATGGATATAAAATTAACATCACCAAAAACCACCTGACTACAACAGATGAGGTAAAAACTGTTGACTCTGAACTTAACTGTCGAAACTGAAATTTACTGTGGAATCTGAATGCTACTGTCGAAACTGAACGCAATGGTAGCAGAGAGGCACTTGACATGTTGTTTAGGGAGGGCCTGCAGTTCATCTTCAACCTGCACCCCCCTGAGCCGCCTGCCACCACCGGCCGAACCATCTCGCCGCCCTGAAACAACTCACCACCGCCGCCCCGGCCCGCCCTCTAGGCCCCCGCCCCCCCCCCCACCCTGAACCCTAAGATAGATAGTGGGGTACCGCTCGTGAGCCCCGTCCCCCTGCGGGTGGTTCTTCCTTAACTCCGTGAGCCCCCCAACCCCTGAAAATCGGTCGATCCACAAGTCGATTCAGTCCACTGAAGTGTGGCTTAATCGGAGCAGAGCAGCAGCACGAGCGAGGGGGAGAGCAGCAGCAGCAGCTGGGCAAGCGAGCGATCGAGCGAGAGCCGGAGCAGCAGCAGCAGCGCGAGCGAGCGAGCGAGAGCCGGAGCAGCAGCAGCAGATCCGGCTGGTATGGACGCCGCCGCCGAAGGGGCCTCGCACTGGGGGAGAGCCGCCGTGGAGATGTCGCCCGTGGCGCCGGCTACAAGGTAGCCGCTCCATGGGGGTGCGGGATGGAGCACCGCCGGCGCCGGGAGGTCGAGTTAAGGAGAAGGTGCGATACGATGAGTGTACAACCTCTTTGGTGGCGCCGAGTAGGCCTCGGCTTCGTCCGAGGAGTCGGTGAGGATGCTGCGGTTCCGGTGGAGCAGGTTAAGGCGGCGCTGTGGGGATGGAGCAGCCGCGATAGACGAGGCGATCGTCGGAGCAGCTCCTTGGAGGTGGAGGACGGGGCGGCTGAACCGGCGGGACGGCGAGATGGACGACGGATCCTCATCCGGGGAGGTGGATGAGGGACGTCGAGCTGTTGCGGTGGACGACATCGTCGGGGAATAGGCTCCGGCTGGGCAGCGGTGACGTGGCGGACGGAGGAGGGTGGGGTTTCGCAGCTGGAGCGGAGAGGTTATGCGGCTTGGGCTTCCGAATGGCGAAAAGGGGCGATGGGAGGGAGTGAAGCGTGGCTTAGGGACGCGCTTGTCCAAAATGTAGGGTGTGTTACAAAAGTACCCCCCACCGATTTGAACTAGCGGCCCTTTCGGCTCAGGGTTAGAAGGGGCATTTTGCGTGTCGGGATTTGGCAGCTGGAGGGAATTTTCGCGCGCGTTGTAATTTCGTGATAGCAAGGCGCGGGTTGTGAAGGCGCCAGTTTTGGGAGCACAATATCTGAATTTTCGGGATATAACAAAACGCGGGTTGAATTTTAGGGACAAGCCTAACGTGTAGTAATATTGTACTTGTATGTACCAAATCAATTCGCACTTCCCTCAACCAAAAAGAAAACAAAAAAATAAAACTATTCACACCACACAAAGAGAGAGTCTTGCCCGTTTTACTATACAAATGCTATTCAAAGCTACTCCCTCCTTCTATCTATATAGGGCCTAATCGTTTTCGATGCTAACTTTGACCAAATATTAGAGCAATGATATATGACATGCAACTTACACAAAGCACACCATTAACTTCGATGCAGGAAAGGTTCTTTCAATGATATAATTTTCACGTTGTGCATGTCATGTACTATTAATCTTGTCAATAGTCAAAGGCGGTCTTAAAAATCTCATTACGCCCTATATAGATGGAAGGAGGGAGTATGAATCCATGTTATGTCCGATTAATTTTTTTTCGCTTGTTGTATAATGCATGTAACCTACTCATACCAACATTTTAGTGCATTCCAAATGTCTATACTACCGCTGCAATTTGAACTAATTTTGAATTTGTTTCTCTATTTCAATAAGAATCTACAATCATGATTGTTGCCAACTTCAACCATTATAGTTTCCTTGCTATCCGCCAGATATAAATCGGACGACCTATAATGCAGGATGGCAGGCACACCATCATCAACAACTCTGTTTTTTTATAAGAGTAGAGATAAAATATATTAAATGTAGTATAACATGTTCATAAACACACCATGTGTATCACCGTTATATATATTCACACATGCGTTGGTTTAAAACACTATGATAAATTCTTCAAATATCCGAATTCCCTTTTTATAATGAAGTATATATGATCTCTATTCATCTTTTACACCCACACAACCCTCTTATCTTTGTAGCTAGCGCTAACTTTCTCTTGTGCATGCACACGCCCGCATCCCTCTCACCCTCCCTCAGCATTCTCTAGCTCCATCGCGCAAATTCGTCTTTTCACTTTAGGTCGTTCACCCACAGTGTGTGTAGGCCCCCCAGCTCCTTCTTTACGGCACACATCGATCGATATGCCTCTCTAGCCAGGTGTGCCTAGCACAACACAAGCTTCCCCTCTTCTCTTGTCACCGTCCATGCCTCACTCCCACCACTCTTTTCATCGTTCTCGTACTCGCACACTCCTCCCCGCTCGATATAGTATGCCTCTCATACCACCTCCTACATGCATCTCTCTCTCTATCCTTCTCCTCGTGCCTCGTTTGCTTCTAACACACACATGCATGTATATCGATCGATCTGCCAACATATACCTGGATCGACTTTAACTACCCCCCCCCCCATCGATCGATGTACCTCACAAGTTATGTCTCTCCTTTCTCTAACAAAGGGTGATTGATCTTCCTATGTAGTTATGTCTCCTTACCACAGCCACATCGTCCCCCCTCATCATTCGTGCATGCCTCTTGACCCGTCTCTCACATGCACGTGCACAGACAGAAAGCAGCCATCTCCTCTCTTATTGATATTGCGGGTGTGCCCTCCGTTTGTCTAGCAAGCCTATCCCACCATTTGTTAGAAGCAACTCCACTACCACCCCCTCCAACACTCTAGCTCTGTCTCTCTCCCAACCTTATTCCTCTCCTGCACATATGCATGGATGTCGATCGATCTCTCTTAATACATGAGGCAGATCGATCTCCTTAATACATGAGGTAGGCCTATCTCCTTATCCACACATATACCAGCCATTGTACCTCTATAGTTAATTGGGCCTCCCTCTTCCCCCACCACACACTGATAGTCGAGCGCTGCAGGTAGGTATCCATGCCACAGAGACAAACTGCACATGTCCCCTCCCACGTTCCAGTAGGCCAGCCACTCTATATATTTGACATGGGCACACACAAATTTGATGGCACTCTTTATCAATCGTGCGCGCACACACACACACACATCATCCCTCTTTTCGATTCTATGGACACCTCAAGCCGGTGATATATCCACTCTCTTCTCGTGGATCGCCCCCTCTATATATATGTTATATCCAGGACTCTATTTCACACACATTGCATATGTTACATTTTTTGATTGACCCCCCCACCCCCAAAAAAACTCTCATGAACCCACACACTATATCTCTCTAGGTTTTTATCTCTCTCACACAAGCCCACGTAGGTGGTGTACGTATACTAGAAGATAATAGGTGCATCGTGCACGTACTCACGCTTCGTGCCCAGCCACACCCGCGCGGGTACACGGTGGAGCTCATTTCTTTACGAAATGGCAGCCCACGTGCTAATTTGAACGCTTGTAGCGGTTGTTTACCTAGGGAGGTCGTGTACCACGCCTGCACGAAACAAAGTTCGACTTGACGCGTTGCCGCGTTATTTTTAAATAAAGTTATAGCGCTCAATGGCACGTACACAGAATATAAAACGATTTTTATGGAGAAAAAGGTAGTCCGCTCACTATATACAATGGAGCCTTGCGTGCCTGGTTTGTCGCTCTTCAGAGTATCTCACACAAGGCTGCGGTGGCCTCTCTCTCTCTCACCGTGTGTCAATGATCCGGCCGCATCCCGTCCGCCGGGGGAAAGGGAGTGCGGTGGCCTCTCTCTCTCTTACCGTTGGTCACTGATCCGGCCGCATCCCGTCCGCCGGGGGAAAGGGAGGAAGTGCATCGTTTCTCCGTTCGATGGCGCCGAGGCAGCACGTCCCGATCTGCGGTACACGTCGTTCTCTCTGACCAAGCTCCGGTAGCGGCGAGGCCTCGCCACCTGCTCATGAGACTCCGCTCGCCGCCGCTCACCTAGTTACATCGCGACGACCTCCGGTATCCCCTCGGCCTTGCTCCACTTGCCCGTCTTCCGCCCGTCGCTGCATGTGGATCTTCCATAGTTCTTTGCCCAAAAGCGTGGCTCGTCCGGCGTACTTTCCACATTGCATTCTCGTCCTCACACCGTTTAGACAAACACAACCGTATTGTTATCTTCCCTTAGGGCAAGGAATATGCTTCTTTTTGTCGTCGCATGTGTCATCAACTGTTATTGGCCAGTAATTGTTTCCTTTCTACCTCTTTTTTGCAAACAGGGCTATCCATTTCACCTCATTGCTATTGCGACCTTTTGGTGAACTGCACAAATCACTTTTTTCTTAAGAGTGTTTTGTGTAGTTGTACTAAAATGTCACATGGGCAACGTCTCTACATTTCATTGCGACTGCACAAAGGGAGATTGGTTTTGCTCTATCCTCCTCATCCAACTCCGAGCCTAATCTTCTCCAACTAGTTAGTCTTAAGAGAGACTACAAAGGTGACCGGCTTCTATTTATGTGTTTAGTGTTTCATCAGCAGTCATCTATTATCGTAATCACACTTAATATCTTTGGAACAGGGACGCTCAGCTCTATTTTAGTGGAACTGCACAAAATGATCGGAATGTTGCATGCTCCAGACAGCTACTTTTTCCCCAACATGCCTTGTTGATTTAGACAGAGCTGGGGGGACGTTGCTGCCAATGAAAGCATGGATCAATTTTAATTTAACACCTTCTCACAACTCTATCTTGATTGTGATGTAATTATTAGCTCGATCTGCTAATAATTGACATGCATTAACAAGGAAGTTAGTTTTTTATTGTTTACGAAAGAGCATCGATAGCAAGACACATGAAGCAAGCTGAAAGCTCACACCATTGTATAATTTCATGTCTTGCTGGAAAATTATTTGTATAGTACGTCAATTATGTAAACAAATGATAGAAGCTTGATAGCATTGCCAGAAGCCTCTTCATCATCCGGGTCCATGTGCAATGCACAAAATTATACTCCTTCGTTCCTAAATATTTGTCTTTTTACAAATTTCAAACGTGCATATTTTAGAGTGTAGATTCACTCATTTTGCTTCGTATGTGTACTCCCTCCGTTCCTAAATATTCTATTTGTTTTTCTAGAGATTTCAACAAGTGACTACATACTGAGCAAAATGAGTGAATCTACACTCTAAAATATGTATATACATCCGTATGTGCTAGTCCTTTTGAAATCTCTAAAAAGACAAATATTTGAGTAGTCACTCGTTGAAATCTCTAGAAAGACAAATATACTCCGGAGTATATTTAAGAACCGAGGGGGTAGTGCACAACCGCATGGGAGACTCAGCCCGGTCGTTGCGCCGCATTAATAGTGAGTAATGAGCAATCAAATCGTAAGCCCCACCTTTCCCACTGTAAGTTGCTCTGAAGAAGCAACCATCAATACACTCTTCTTTGAATCCGCTCATACTACTCCATCCGTCACTGCTTCTACAGCGCGCTTCAGAAAAAAGATAAAAGATATGTGGGACCAAGGCGACTAGCGATCGGCCTGAAACATAGCATTGGTAGTTATAGCATGGCATCTATTACTAGAGGGAATAATGCGTACACACATGCATGCAGTGCTTCCACCCCGGGTACACACATGCATGCACTTACTCCACTCCGTAGTAGTTCAGAGTACATGGAGAGAAAATTGTGGACTTGATTGCGGTTACCACGCCCTAATTAATTGAGCATTAAACCAAACGCGTCTAAAGTCTCTCTGGTGGTGGAAATGCATTGAGAGAAATGCATCATAATGAAGCGGCATACGTAAACTGTGACGGAGGGAGTAGTATGAAGGTTCAAAACCAAATACAGCGTATGGCGGTCGGTCAATGCACCTCCTCTTGGCATATCAGCGACATGTGGGATAGGAGTGTGAGAAACCAATCTCAATTGACGGCAAAGAGCAAACCGCCCGTTCCTTGAGAGAGACGAGGCGAGAACACACAGACGGGCTCGCATGGAGGCCAAGATATATTCGGCGTGGTTGGTTGATCGATATCATTCATTACATGTTGGGCTGCCGTTTTCCGCCCTTCTCCGGAATAAGCGTGTACTTTATCGAGAGATAAAAAAATAAAATGCAGACGGCTCCACCATGCGGTTCTAGTAGTAGTACTACTCGTACTACTGCGCTTGGCTCTTCGCCTCTTCGTGAAGTCGAACAATGATGCTACTCCGCATGTTGGGTACTACAGTGTATGCCTCTGACAATCTGACACCGAATGGACTGATGCATGTCCACCTAGGGTAGGTTGCATTAGTCAAAAGGCGTAAGCGAGCTTCACCTTGTCCTGCAAGCTTCTCCTCGTTCTGCGAGTTGACGGGGCACACCAAAAAGTAGTGCTAGTCCATACTCCCTCCTTTTCGTTTAATTTGGCTTAATCTTTTTTGCGGGTAAATGAGAGAGCTTTATTCATATATAAGCATTCTTAGGACGATCAGCCAAGACACTGGTCACTAGGAAGCGAGGTACCCCGCAAAAAAAGAAGTAGGAAGCGAGGTGTTTCATCAAGCCAGCTCTCGGCCACATTCAAAGTGCAGCAAGCAAGGTTCGCACGAAGATGCGCCACAAGGTTTGCTGACCTGTTTAGATGCTGAATGACAAAAAAGAGGAAATATTACCGAGCGCTACTATTTGTAACATGATATGAGCCAGAATTAAGCGAGAATTGTGGCGAGTGTTCCATGCAATCAACTTCCATTATCACATGCGAGAACCCTCGAAGAGAACCAAATGTGTTGAAGATTGCTTTATCACATTTTAAAATTATATTAAAAGTGCAGACGCTCCTCCATCCAGTTCCTAGTACTAGTATAGTATGTACCTTTATAGACTATATTAGTAGTACTAGTACTAGTAAACTTTGCGCTTGGCTGTTCGCCCATTCGGGAAGTCGAACAATAGTAGCACTAGTAGTATAGTGTATGCTTCTGGCAATCTGACACCGAATTAACTGTTGCACATCCACCGCCTGAGCGAGGGAGAGCTTGCATTAGTCAAAAGTCTATCCTTGTCCTGTGAGCCACCGCGCGCAAGCTTCTCCCTGTTTGGATCCATGGGTTAGAGTTAGTTTGGGTTAGTTTGTACTCAACTAACCCAAAAGTATCCAAATAGGAGAGTTAGTTTGGGTTAGAAGCATCTAACCCATCCAAAAAATCTAACCCACCCAAGAGGTGCTTATTTGGGTTAGTTCTTCTCTGCAGTACAAAAAAACACATTTTTTCTCTCACTCTCGCCGTATTAAATCCCTCGCCACTTCCTCGAAGCTTCTCGTCCTCTTCCTCCCTCCCTCTCGCAACGCCCGTGAAGGCGCCTCGCCGTATCCGCACTCCATCTAACCCTGTCATCTAAACACCTCTTTGGCTAGAGTTAGTTCACGGTTAGTTCAGGGTTAGAATCTAACTCTAACCTCTAACTGAGTTAGAATATCCAAACAAGGCCAAAGTAATGCTAGTCCATACCGCCTCCTCTCCGGTTAATATGGATTAATTTCAAACGACATAAATACAGCCATGCATCCTTTGTATATTTGTAAAAATATGGTCAGTGGACTTCATAATACGCTCATTGCGCTCAATATATATATTTTCCGGTGTTTATACGGTCACTAGCTCACCTTTGAGTATGTGTGTGCATGCACGTGTAGGTTGAGCACTTAGCGTGACCGTGTGTGTTCCGTCGTGTGCTCGGACATGCATGCATTAGAGGCGTCATGGCGTTTTTGCGTCCATGCGTACGTGTATTGTTGCATACACGTAGGGGAATGCGATGTAGGGGCCACTAAGGAGCAGTCAAATCATCTGATAAGTTAGTCGGAAGAAGCAACCATCATTTCACTCTTGAATGACACATACGCAATACAAAATGGTTGATATGGAGAGAAAAAGAAAACAACTATATATACACTAGCAGGAGCCAAAGCTACAAGCCTGCTTGCTAAGGTTGCTCTCTTCACAAGCATAGAATGACGGGCCTGATCCCGCGGCTGGGGGAAGGGAACAATTTTCTGCGTAGACGCGATCGACATCGGCGAGGGAGAAAACCCACGATCGGTGCATCCCAATCGAAGTCACTGCGGTATGGGCGATGCTGGCGTCCCAACCGCCCTTCTAGCTACAACCTGACGTCCCGGGTAGTCCATCTTCCTTTTGGAGCCGGCTTGCTCCCTTTGCCGTAGCTCCATCTCCATGTCGATCTTTCTCTACTTCTACCGGCTTCTACTTGTGATGAGTTTATGTCTCATGAACTAGTGCCAGTACTATTATTCTAATCACACTTCTTCAATATCTTTGCCATCAGTGATGCTTACGTCGATTTTAGTGGAACTGCACAAAAGCATCGTATGATCCGAGGGTGCCAGCTGTCTTTCCTTCGACATGTTCTACCTGGCCAGGGAATTAAATCATGTTTAGGGTTTAGGGTTTAAGTGGTAGTGACCCCATCAGTAGTCTGTCTTTTGTACACGCTCTCACAACTTTTTTCTTTAGTTGTGAAGTAAAGATTGGCTATGATCTGTGAATCATTGAGATGCATCAGCATGCGTGTTAGTTTTCCTTTGTATTTGATGGAATGTTGTAACGGGGCAACCTTGGAATAGGAATGAAAATGGAGTGGAAAGTTTCCGTTTTTCCGGAGAAAAAATGGAAACGGAGAGAAACCAACGTTTCATTTCGTTGGATCACGCCATCGAGCAAAACCAACGTTTAAATCACGTCTGTCGTGTTCGTGTCTCACCCTCCTCCACGGCTCGACCCCACGCAGTCGCTCGGCATGCCACTCACCGCAAACCGAGTATATGATAACTTTCCAGCCTGCTTGTCGATGGATCGCACCATGGAGTACTACTAGCACTATGGGAAGAGATTGACGAGTTGGGGGAGGACAACTAGCTGTAGCACGGACTCCCAAGAACTTTTTACATGCATGTTTTAGCCGGCTATTGCAACCTTTGAACGCGGAGCAGCCGCGTGCACCCGAAAGCAGCGCGGGCGACGCTCTCTCGGCCGGCGCGCCGCTTCAATGCCGGCGCCAGTGAGAGGTCGCGTCCGCTCTGGCCGGGCATGAATGCGGCACTGACCGTTTCGGGCGGGAAGCATGCGCGGGTGATGAAGAGGGTTCGGGTTGGTCAGGACCGGCCGTGGCAGCGGTCCGGACATGCGCAAACAAGAGATGATGTACGTTAATATTGCTGCGTATATAATTAACAACGTAAATAATGTGCCAGTTGGACAAATATGATTGGATATGGAGATGGAAATGGAATTTTACGTAAACACGGATATGCATGTCTATTTCTATGTGTGTTTGCGCGACGACTCTCGCGACACAGGCGGGCGTGTTTTTGATCGAAGTTTTCTTTCTTGATGCGTTAGAAAATCTATTTGTCTAATTCACATCTGGATGTTATTTAAGGATATCACATCTAAGCTCCCACAAGTATATAATGTAGCAACAAGAAACAAAAAAACTAGGACAAAAAAATAGACCACAAGCAGTGGACATCAACTTAGATGTGACATAACTATGTCACATCTAGATGTGTCCTATCTGAGACCCTTAAAAAATTGTCCGCCAGTTTTCATTTCTTTTTTTCCGGGAACACACGTATTCTATTTAAAACCACTGCTATGGAGAGATTTTTTTACTCCATTATAGCCTCTTGTTTGATAGAGTTTCTCGCGTCTCGCTCTCTCACCCTCTCCATATCAAAACAAGATGACAGTGTCCACTCTATCTCTCTCCTCACCGGTGGTCACAGATCCGTCCAAATCCCGTCCGCTGCGGGAGGTCAGGAGGTGCAGCGTTGACATTGTCGCCGTCGGCGACGGAGGGAGCCGATGCGCACCGTCCTCTCGGAGCTGGCGCTGGCACGGACGAAGATCCTCCGCGCCCTTGTTCGCTGCCGTCGTGTGGGCAGATCCGCCCGCCTTGACCTAAGCGACATCTCGCCCACCTCGGGTATAACTTCTTGTCTTGGTCCAGCTCCCCAGGTTGCTGCGTCGGGTTTTCTTCTATGCGACTACTCCCCAGCTCCCCATGCATAGTAGCTAGGGTTCGTCGGCTGGTCCAACATCACCTACTAGTACTATTATAGAGGAAATGCCACTCGAAAAATTATCCTGATTTATGCCTCGGTGGAGGTATACATGTTTTTTCGACAAAAAGTACATGGTGGTTGTGCGGTCATTGTCCATATGGTGGTAGTACTATCACTGGTTAAATGAAGAAATGCTTTTTTTCTCGGGTATCCTGGTTTAGTTCCCATCAAGATATAATTATGATGCTTACATTTGTTGGTGTACTTTTCATTAACCCTTTTTATAGTTTTGGAAACAGCGATGCGTGTCTCCATACCCGGGCATGTCTTCCTCAATTAGTGGAACTGCACAAAATTGGATGGCCATTGTTGTTCTGCCTCACTGTCCTCTGCCACGTGGTTCTTCCTTCCTCGAGCTTGATTCTTGAAGAAACAGACCACAGTGAGGATTTGTCGAACTTCATAGGTGCGTCACCCAAACTTGATGCCAAATGGATGATGCATCACCACGATGACCAATCAATGCTCATGGTTGCGCCACATGGTTGCTTCGGCTGGTGAAGCTGGTCGATTTTCAATGAAAAACAAGATGTCTTCCATCAGTGCTCTTTGCTTGTTATGCACAAAGATGATATCCTTCGTCAGTTCACCTTGGGTGCGTTGGAGACGCGGTCGTCTTTCACGTTGGTGCAATTTTATCACACAATTGGCTATGAACTAAATGTTTCCTCGAAGAAGGAACGATGTTGGTACTAAGAGCATAAGTTTTGTATTGATTTCTAAGCCTTCTCACAACTTTGTCTCCAGCTCCCCTGTAATTTTATTTGTCCAGCTATTAACTTTGATTTAAACAATGGTGTGGACTAAAAACCCGGATGGACGTAGTAGCCCTCCATTTTATTTACTCCGCATATTAGATTTGACTGAAGTCAAACTTTGTAATACTCTCAAACCTTTCCAATAATTGAAATTAAAATTCTTTATTTGTACACACTCTCACACGTTTTCGATTATTTGGCGCATGTGTGGTTGTTCACTTAAGGGAGGGTAGTGTACCACACGTGAAGGACAGGAAGTGCGCCAGGACGCGTGGGCGTGGATCGTTAGTTCATCGGAAGTAGTACTAGTTTTCTTCACTGTACATTAAATAAAGAGTTTCGTTTCGTACTTACATAATTTTAAACGATTATTATGGAGAGAATAAGAAAATCACTCCACTATATATTAGTCGTATACACATGAGAGTACTATATGGACGTAGCTTCATTGACTTAGTGCACCTGCCTTTGGGTTTATGACAGGTGGGCCCAAAATGTGGCTGGCTCACCTGTCATACAGCCAAAGCCAGATGCAGTGAAGGGTTTGCACTCAACGCTTGTTCGCTAGGGTTTGCACTCTCCACACGCTCGCCGCAATACATATATGTTACACGCTGGAGGCTCAGCGTTCATTTGCTAGGGTTTTCTATATTCACAGTATCTCACCCTCTCTTCACCAGATCTAAACAAGACTGTGTTGGCCTCTTGTCTCTCTCTCCCCCCTCACAGCTGGTGAAGGAGGCCTCCGTATCCCGTCGCACCGGGAAGAGGAGGAGGTGCAGTGTTAACTCTATCGCCTTCGGCGAGGGAGGCAATCCACTGCCGGCTGCACTGTTCTCTTTCACCCAGCGCCTGTGCGGGAGGGCCACCGACCCCTTCTTCCTCGCTGCCATACATAGTGTGGGCAAATTCGGCCTCCCGCCGCACGCCTTGCCACATCCCGACGACCCTAAGGTATAAGTTTCTTTGAAACCGTCGTTGCTCTAGCTGCATGTGGATCTTTTTCGATCTGTAGTCGAATCTAGGTCTTGGTTCGAAGAGGAAAGAAAGGTGCGGCGGGGTGGAGCATGAATCTAGGACGTGGTTCAATGAGGAAAGGAGGGAGGAAAAGTAGTATAGACTGGCTATCGAGCCGCTTTGTTGGTCGAAAAGGGAAAAAGGGGGTAACCGAGTACACACATCTGTAAGGAACCGATCTCTTTGTTGAAAAGGGAAAAATTGGGGGGTCGGGTAGTTTGTGCAGGACTAGATTTGCTGCCCTCACATAGGAAAAAAGTTCAAAGAGAACAAATATGGGACCAACACAAATATGCTGCTTGGCTACATACTCTGCATCACCCATTTATACGTGTGGACGCACATGGTGCTAGCATGTCGCATACATATATTTTGCTGTTGTTAATCTAAGAATGGCGCCGGAAAATTGAAGCAATGCCACTGTTAAAAGTAAATTGCATTTTTTAACGAATGCTGTTTCAAGAGAGTGTCTCTGTTAATATGAATCAATGCAACCGTTTTAGAAATGCTACTATCCTACTTTGTTTTCCATCAAAGATAAGTTAGATGCTTCTTTCTGTCACCGTTTGTTTCATCCTCCTTTATCGGCAAGTAATTGTTTCCTTTTTTTCCTCTGTTAAAACTAGGGTATCGATTCAACTTGTTTATATTGCGACATTTTGCTTCGCTACTCAAAACACTTATGTGTTAAGAGTGTTTTGTGCAGTTCAACTTGAATGTCACACCGGTGACTTTGCTTAATTTTGGTGGAACTGCACAAAAGGAGATCGAGATTTGTTTCCAGTGTTCCTGTCGAGTTGTTTCAAATCTTGGTCTCAACCACATGATATCTATTCAACTTGTTGCTATTGCGACATTTTGCTTCGCTACGCGAAACACTTTGCTTGATTTCAGTGCAACTGCACAAAAGGAGATTGGATTTCCTATTCGTGTTAGCAGATTCATATGTTATCCTGGTGTTCTCATGAAAGGTCAGTACAGGCCTTCGTCCACATGATTGTGCAGTGTGCTTTGAGATGTTGTGCTACTTGTATTGGTACTGTTTTAAATAAATGTTGAATTGAAGCTATTGTATTGCTGTCTTTTCCCATTAAGTAGTGAACAAAAATGGGACCAACCCAGACATGATGCTTGTTGCTTTGTTACAACAAACTCTGCATCACCCCCTTTATAAGTAGATGGAAGCACATATTGTTGTTCCGCCCACTCTCCCCTGGAACTTTTTATGCTTTTCGTTAATCTAATGCCGCTAGTAAAATTAAGCAATGCCACTCTCAGAATTAATGAACTACTGAATCTTAGTTCAAAACTACAACACTTGTTAGGAATGGTACTATCCTGCTTTGTAGTTCTTTCTACATGTTTAACCAAGGTATTGTTAAGATAATGTCTCTTTAAAAATGAATCAGTTGCATTGTTTTAGGAGTGGTAGTTTTCTGCTTGGTCTTTCTTTATACATGTTGAAACAAGGCATTGTTAAGATAATGTCTCAGTCAATATGAATGAATCACACTGATGGAGAATTTCTACTCTCCTGTTTTGTTTCCCATTAAGACAACTCATCAACCGTTATTTTTCAGTAATTGTTTCCCTTATACCTATTGTTGCTTACAGGGATATCAAAATTAAAGCTCGGTTTTATTCCGACTTCGATTTTAGTTGAACTGCACAAAAGGAGCCAATGTGTCCAAGGCAAACTGCTGCGTTCTTGGGTCGATTGGTCGTTCCACTTTGCAGAAAGAAGCAGTCACTGGTTGCGGTACATTACAGAAGGAATGACCGAGAAGCTTTAAAGAGTATTATTAGACACCGGTGACATGACTAGCTTTAAAGAGACCATTGGCAATTTAACAACACGTGGAGTGCCCTGGGCAAAAAGTGCCCAAACAAGTACAAGAAGCTATGACAGGACACGATCATAGGCATTACATATTTTGAATGGGAAAAGCTTGTCAAAGTTTAATCATTGATGTTAGCAAGAAGACGTTAGTTTAATATATTGGAATTGGAAAACCTTGTCAAAATTTGCTCATTGATGTTAGCGGAAGACATGCATTTGATATTTTTGAGTGGGGCGCCCTTCTTTGTGAGCAGCGTCGAGTGTTTTTCCTATTCTTGTGTTTAGTTTAGAAGTAAATAGTTACTCTGCTGAGATATTCCTGTGTTAAGAGTTTGTTACGAATATTGTCTACGTAATGCGGGCCTTGTGTTTGACTGCAAAGTTGAGCTTGGAATGTTGTGGCATGCGGCATCACGAGCTGTTCACCGTGCCTCCTGAGAATAATGCTTTGTATTGTTTTGCATGTCGATTTAATGCCAGTGATTTGCTTGTTAAGAAGATCATCCTCTTCTGTTGTTTCTGTGTGTAAGAAGTTCATTGTCTGATGTTTAATTCATAGCCTATACGACATGTTGGGTAGGTTAGCCGTGAAACCATATGATCTTCCGACCAACTCATGATATTAGGCCGTGATTGGATCGTCGTTTTCCAACCAAAACCGCTTGTAAAACTGACGCTTGTAAATTAAAGTAGATGGTCTCGGGCAAAGGCGCTTGGTTGGTCGATTTCGACTAGTAAATATTGGAAGTACTTCACACACGATAAACATGTTGAACGACACTCAGACGATTGCTAATCCAACCGTTAGCTGCTGTTTCAGCCTTGCCCATGGATGGCATGATACGCACGTCGTGCATGTATCGTCTGGTAATGTCGTCCGTATAGCAGTGCTCGTAAAATATACACTGGTCTCTCAAGTTACATGCGTAACCCGCCGGTTTTACTAACAGACCTCGGGCCTTCCAATGACGAGTAAATTACACTTGTATGTTAATACAGGTTTGAAATAAACCAGAGCTCCCAAGCGCGGCCTTACCGTTTCACGCTGTCTCAGTTTCTCGAAGGTGCTCATAGGTGTCCGATGATCCTGGCTTCCTGAATGAGTAGCGGGCGTTGTATCAGACCATCCTTAGGGCCCGCGAGGCCCTCTCAGTTGTCCTTCGAGTTCTTGCACTCGTCATGGCACCGAGCATTGTTAACTTCGTCAACGAACATGAGGATTCAGGAGATGACTTTATTTTGACTGGATGACAATAGGGACCCACTAGGGCCATAGCTGTACGTACGCAAGTGCCTCCTTATTATGTACAACTATATTTTATTTCCTTTCTCTGTGTTTCCTGACATCACGGTCCCACACCATTGTCGACCTATGTAGTCAATATAAACGAGAGAATTGCACAAGGTGCGGCCGGCAATTTGGGACCAAGCAGCTCGGCGATATTTGTGTTTTTGAGGCGTGAGCACCTTTGCCGAAGTTTTTCTTGGCGATGATTTCGTTGTTGTTCGAGGAGGAGAGCAGGGTATTAGCTGGGCGGGCTGTCGCCCGTCTAGCCGAGCAGGATATCCAGCCAGATACTACTTTTTCAAGATGAAAATGGCTAGCCCAGCTATATGTCTTTTGAGGAATACCCGAGCAAGGTCAACTTGTTATTCTCCGCTCATTTGGGCTGCAAATATTTCCTTGGAGGGATGCATTAGGCTTAACAGGAAAATGGGCTTTAAAAATAATAAATGGGATGTAATTATAAAAACTGGGCAGTAACTATAAAAAAATGCACCAAACACGAAATTAGTTTATGAAATATTATTTATGGATTTTGTAAATATTAAATTTTCATTTGTAAGAGAGCAATGTTTCGTTGGATTTTTACGTAATACAAATTTATATTTAATCTGACTAGAAATTTCGGGATAAAAATATTTTGGATCCCATCAAAATATGGGAAATTTTATTGAATTCTATCTTCAACGGTTGGTTGAAGTTATTAATCATTGTCCTACCTAGAAAATGGGTTGTACTTTTAACAAACTGTAAATGGGCTGTTGTAAATTCCATTAGAATTCAAAAATGGGTTGTACATTCTTACAAAACGCAAATGGGCTATAAGTTCTCTGCCACACACTGGTGGGCCTACTAAGTGACGCGTCCCCTAAAAAAATAAGTTGACGCGTATGCAAGGCTTTATCCACTTATTATAGTCAACATACGGTTCTAGCAGCAGTGGCCGTTGGATGTCTATCCAATGGATGTCGTGCTTCTTCTTCAATCTCGGATATTCTTAGCTTCGGCCGCCCAAAAAATGATTCCTCCCAGGACATCTGGGGTGCACCGTTCGGAGGCTGACCTGTGGGCCTACTAAGTTGGAGCGTACCAAGGGCTTTGTCAACTTAGTCAATATAAACGATTCTAGCTTCAGTGACCGTACGATGTCCATCCAACGGCCGTAGTGCTTCTTCAACCTCTGGTTTTCTTGGTACAGCCGCCCAAAGCAGCGCCGGTCATGCCGCATGCTCCTGCCTCCCGTGGCCGGATGTGCTGCCGCGGAGGCCTCACCGCCCCCATACTACTCCCACCGCTGGCCAGGCCATCCCTCCACTCACCCACACCCCCTGTTATTCTGCGGCGATGGCAACCTCACACCGTAGCTTGAACCGGTGAACCCTCGTACTCCTCTCCGCGGGCTTCCACTACTGCGTCTTCCCCGGCTCCACGTCGTCCCCTTCCTAGGCGTCGCCGTCGTCCACCGCCCTGGTGCTCTCGGCGCGGCGTGGTCAACATGGTCAACGACCGACTTCAAACGGAAGAGTGTTGTACGTGGAGAGGCTGACAGCTGGGTCCACGGCGGCCGCAAGGAAGTGCCTCCTTATTACGCGCAAAATAATTATTCCTCCACCTGACAGCAGAGACCCACCGGACGGGCCACCTTATTTCGTGAAAAAAACGTTTCCCCCCTGACTGCTGGGACCCACCGAACGGGCCACCGTATTTTGTGAAAAAAATGTTCCCCCTGCTGTCAGCTCGGACCCTCCGAATGTGCCTCTTTATTACACACAAAAAATGAATACTCCCCCTGCTAGCTGGGACCCACCTTGGTGGGAGGCTGACTTGTGGGCCTACTAAGTTGACGGGGACGAAGGGCTTTGTCAACTTAGTCAATATAAACGATTCTAGCTCCAGTGACCGTACGATGTCCATCCAACGGCCGTAGTGCTTCTTCAACCTCTGGTCTTCTTGCTCCAGCCGCCCATGGCAGCGCCGGTCGTGCCGCCTGCTCCTGCCTCCCGTGGCCGGCTGTCTTTGTCATGAGGCCTCACCGCCCCTACTATTCCCACCGCTAGCAGGCCTGCGGCGGCGGCAGCCTCCCACTGTAGCCGAACCGGTGAACCTCGTTACTCCTCCGCGCATGAGGCTTCCTTTGCCCGCGTCTTCCCGCTTCGCGTCTTCCCTTCCTAGGCCTCGTGCGTCCACCGCCGTGGTGCTCTCCAGCAGCGGCGTGGCCTACGTGGTCAAGGAATGACTTCCATCGGAAGAGTACTGTACGTGGAGAGGCTGACAGCTTGGTCCACGGCCACAGCCCAGTTTTTTTGTGATTTGCCAAGTAAGTCGCTTTGTCAGGCCTGTTGGGCTGCAAATCTTTCAAGACGAGGAGAACTTTCATTCAGCTGGCCGAGAAAATGTCCCATCAGTAATGAGAAATGGGTTGTGCATTTTTAAAACACATCAAACCGGCAATTAGTTTCAAAAATTTTTTTTCATTTCAAGATTTTAAATCATTAATTTTTATGCGTTGAGAATTTGTTGGATTTTATATTGATATACATTTATTTTTAAAATCTGTTTGAATGTGAGTCGAAATTTCGGGATTAAAAACAGTTCGGACCGCTTTTGAAATATGCAAAATTTCGTATAATTTTTTAACCGTGGCCACAATATGGGCTGTAATGCTAACAAAAATAATATGGGCTCCAAAAAACCTTAAGAATTAGCAAATGGGCTGTAAATTATTAGAAATAATGGCAGATGGGCTGTATGCTGTTTTCCACAGATTTGAGGCTTTCCTAATAAAGGTTGGCGCTTTAGCGGTGGCGGTTGGATGTCCATCCCACGGCCGTCGTGCTTCTTCAATCTCTGCTCTTCCTGCTCGGCCGCTCAAACAACACGCCAGGACTGCCTGCTCCCTCCTCCCGCCGGCTGTCGCCGCCATGAGCCTCACCGCCCCACCGTACTCCCATCACTGGCCTAGCCATCCCTCTACTCACCCACACCCGCTGTTATTCTCCGGTGACGGTAGACGAACCAGTAAACCCTCGTACATTTGTACTCCCCTCCGCATGGGAAACAACTGCCGAGTCTTCCCTGCCTTCGTGTCGTCCCCTTCCTAGGCCTCGCCGTCGTCCACCGCCATGGTGCTCTCGGCGCGGCGTGGTCAATGTGGTCAACGACCAACTTCCATCGGAAGAGTACTGTGCGTGGAGACGCTGACAGCTGGGTCAACGGCCGCAGCAAAGAAGTGCCAACTTATTACGTGCAAAATAATTATTCCTCCACCTGACAGCGGAGACCCACCGGATGGGCCAACGTATTTCGCGAAAAAAATGTTTCCCCCTGACTGCTGGGACCCACCAGCTACACCTTCGCACGCAAGGAAGTGCGTCCGGGCAAAAAAAATGATTCGCCCCACTGACTGTTGGGACCCACCAGCTACATCTTCGCACGCAAGGATGTGCGTCCGGGCAAAAAAAAAGGTAAAACGATTCGCCCCCCTGACTGCTGGGACCCACCAGCTACATCTTCACAGGCAAGGAAGTGCCTGACAGTCGGGACCGACCTGGTCGAAGCGTACGTAGCGTTATCATTCTGGTCGCGAACGATATGCGTACATATATCGGTGGATGTAGAGCGGCGCGCGTGTCGTAGTAGAGGCGCGCCGCGTAGCATGTACACGTCGTCTGATGGACAGGGTGCAAGAAAGACAATCTGACCCGCGTATGTGTACATCTGGCGGGTCTCGAACGCCTACTCGCGCATACGTACGGCGAGGGCTCGTGTACATGGATGGGTCGGAACGGAGAAACATCAGCGTCGTCGTGTTCATGAGGAGGCAATGGAATGCGTCATGTTCATGGGGAGGCAACGGAATGCGTCGTGTTCATCGGGAGGCAACGAAACGCGTGGGAGCCAACCGGCTGGGTCGGAACGGAATGCGTGGTCATGTTCATCGGGAGGGCTTGGGCCGGAACAGGCGATGGAAGCGAGCCTGGCGTATCGCAGAAGCGGAGGAAGCGGACCTCTTATGTTCGGAACAGGGTCTGTTGATCGGGAGGGTGTGGCGTACCGCAAAAAGCGGATTTAAACGGACCTCCTACGGTCGAAATGGGGGTCTGTTGATCGGGGCGGGTGTGGCGTGCAGCGAAAGCAGGAAACGGACCTCCCTACGGTTGAAAGCAGGGGTCCTGTTCGCCGGGAGGGTGTGGCGTATCGCAGCGGGCCAAGCGGACTTGTATTGGGCGCTACGGTCGAAAGCAGGGGAGGTGTGGCCTATCGCAAAACGGGACTCCACGGGATACTGTTCATCTCCACCGTCGACCTCCTCCAGCCTCCACGGGCTACCGTCGACCTCCTCCAGCCTCCACGGGCTCCTGTTCATCCAGCCTCCACCGTGCGCTACTCCATCGGCTACTGTTCAACCACCCCTCCACGGGCACCACTCCACCGTCTAATGTTCTTCCAGCCCTCCACACCACGGGGTCCTGTTCAACCACCCCTCCACGGCCACCCCTCCTTCGTCTACTGTTCATCCAGCCCTCCACACCACGGGGTCCTGTTCATCCAGAGGCAAAGCCACCGCTCACTGTTCATCCAAACCCCCCCGAAACACTCACTATTCATCCAATCGATCGCCTTCAGTTAGCAGCAACAGCGAAGGAATCGCTCCATCGGGTTCAGTTAACAGCCATCGATCGATCGCTCGGGTTCAGTAATGTGTAGCTTGCACTGCAATCGCTCGGGTTCAGTTAGAGCCCAAAGCCTTGCTCGGGCTCAGTTACAGGGAACGCCTCGCACACACGCACGTACATACGAGAGAAACGCGCATCGCTCGGCCCCCGACCTCCCATCGTAACCGGCAACTCCCCGAAATTTTCCTCCCCCTCGCTTCTACCACGGTTTTTTTCCGTCATGGACGGCCCAAAGAATGTCATGCAGCTGCGTCTCCGGCCTGCCCAGGACGAAAAGCCCATTTTCTTTCATGATTTTTTGTCATAGAAGTAGGAGCCCACCACATCTATGATGATACCGGGTTTTGTCACAATTATCGTCATAGAAGTGTCATATGTATGACAGAAAAAAAATTCGTTCGGCCCAAAATGTCACGGATGTGTCTTTTTTTTGTAATGCTGCTCCCTCCTCTTGTGGCCCGCTTTGATGCCGCGCAGGCTTCCCCGACCCACCCTACTCACTCTGCTGGCATGGCCGCACGCAATCAACTGCCTCCTTATTACGCGGAAAAAAATGATTCCTCCCACTGACATCTGGGGCGCACCGGTTGGGAGGCTGACCTGTGGGCCTAGTAAGTTGATGCGTACGCAGGGCTTGTCAACTTAGACAACAAACGATTCTAGCAGCAGTAACCGTTGGATTTGAATCAAACGGTCCTGGTGCTTCTTCAATCACTTCTCTTCTTGCACCAGCCGCCGAAACCAGTGTCGGCGAGACCGCCTGCTCCTGCCTCCAGTGGCCGGCTATGCTGCCATTGAGGCCTCACCGCCCCCTACTACTCCCACCGCTAGTCAGGCCCTGCGGTGACGGCAGCCTCACACTCAGCCGAACCAGTGAACCCTCATACTCCTCTCCGCGTGGGCATCCACTGTCGCGTCTTCCCCGGCTCCGCATTGTCCCCTTCCTAGGCCTCGCCGCCGTCCACCACCTTGGATGCGCTCGGCGCGGAGTGGTCAACGTGGTCAAAGAACGACACCATTGGAAGTAGACTGTGCGTGGAGAGGCTGACAGCTAGTTCCACGGCTGCACGCAAGGAAATGCCTCCTTATTACACGCAAAATAATGATTCCTCCAGTTGACAGCTGGGACCCACCGGAAGGGCCTCTATATTTCGCGACAAAAATGTTCCCACCGCTGACAGGTCGGACCCACCAGCTATATCTTCACACGCAAGTTAGTGCCTCCTTATTACGCACACAAAAATGAATACCCCCTGCTAGCTGGGACCCACAATAGTGGGAGGCTGACTTGTGGGCCAACTAAGTTGACGGGGACGGAGGGCTTTGTCAACTTAGTCAATATTAACGATTCTAGCTCCAGTGACCGTACGATGTCCATCCAACGGCCGTAGTGCTTCTTCAACCTCTGGTCTTCTTGCTCCAGCCGCCCAAACCAGCCGGTCATGCCTCGTGCTCCTGCCTCCCGTGGCCGGCTGAGATGCCGTGGAGGCCTCACCGCCCCCTACTACTCCCACTGCTGGCCAAGCCATCCCTCTACTCACCCACACCCCCTGTTATTCTACGGCGACGACAGCCTCACAATGCAGCCGAAGCAGTGAACCCTCGTACTCCTCTTCGCATGGGGATCCACTGCCGCGTCTTCCACGGCTCCGTGTCGTCCCCTTCCTAGGCCTCGCAGCCGTCCACCGCCTTGGTGCTCTCGGCGCGGCGTGGTCAATGTGGTCAACGACCGACTTCCATCGGAAGCGTACTATACGTGGAGAGGCTGACAGCTGGGTCCACAGCAGCCGCAAGGAAGTGCCTCCTTATTACGCGCAAAATAATTATTCCTGCACCTGACAGCGGGGACCCATCGGACGGGCCACCGTATTTCGCGAAAAAAACGTTTCCCCCTGACTGCTGGGACCCACCAGCTACATCTTCGCACGCAAGGAAGTGCGTTCGAAAAAAAAAACGATTCGCCCCCCTGACTGATTGGACCCACCAGCTATATCTTCGCACGCAAGGAAGTGCCTAACAGTCGGGACCCACCTGGTCGAAGCGTATGTAGCGTTGTCATACGGTCGCGAACGATATGCGTACATCTTGGTCGATGTAGAGCGGCGACGTGTCGTAGTAGAGCGCGCATGTAACATGTACACGCACGTCTGGCGGCGATGTGCAAGAAAGAAAATACGGCCACGTACATACATACGGGCGGGGTCTCGAACGCCTACTCGCGCATATGTACGGCCAGGGCTCGTGTACATGGCTGGGTCGGAACGGAGAAACAGCATCGTGGTCATGTTCATGGGGAGCAACCGGCTGGGTTGGAATGGAATGCGTCGTCGTGTTCATCGGGAGGGCTCTGACGGAATAGCCGATGGAAACGAGGCCTGGCGTACCGCAAAATGGAGGAAACGGCCTTGTGTTCGACTGGCCACGGTCGAAACGGGATCCTGTTCACGGGAGGCGTCTGGCGTACCGCAAAACGGAGGAAACGGACTTGTGTTGGACCTTCTACGGTCGGAATGGGGTTCTGCTGATCGGGAGGGGTCTGGCGTACTGCAAAACGGAGGAAACGGACTTGTGTTGGAGCGCTACGGTCGAAATGGGGGTACTGTTTATCGGGAGGGGTGTGGCGTACCGCAAAACGGGACTCCACGGGATACTGTTCATCCACCGTTGACCCCCTCCAGCCTCCACGGGCTACTGTTCATCCAGCGTTGACCTCACCCAGCCTCCACCTGCGATTGTTCATCCACGGGATTCTGTTCATCCAGCCTCCACCGTGCGCTACTCCACTGGCTCCTGTTCAACCAGCCCTCTCCATGGGCTCCTATTCAACCACCCCTCCACGGGCTACTGTTCATCGAACCCTCCACCGTCTATTGTTCATCCAGCCCTCCACGGGGTGGTCCTATTCATCCAGCACTCCACGGGGTCCTGTTCATCCAGCTCCAACCGGCTCGTTCGATCGGGGTCCTATTCATCCAGAGGCAACACCACGGGGTCATGTTCATCCACCCCCACTGGGAACTGTTCATCCAAACCCCCCGGCAATGCTCACTGTTCATTCAGAGGCAGCATTGATCGGCTTCAGTTAGCAGCAGTAGCGAAGGAATCGCTCAATCGGGTTCAGTTAACAGCCATCGATCGATCGCTCGGGTTCAGTAACACGTAGCCTGCGGTCTGATCGCTCGGGTTCGATGGCGACGCCTCGCTCGGGTTCAGTTAGAGCCCAACGCCTCGCACCCACGCGTGTGCGTGTACGAGAGAAACGTGCAAACCTCCATGCATCGCTCGGCCCCAACTACCCACCGTAATTGGGAACACCCGATATTTTCCTCGCCCTCGCTTCTACCACGGTTTTTTCCGTCATTGACGGCCCAAAGAATGTCATGCAGCTGCGTCTCCAGCCCGCCCAGGACGAAAACCCCATTTTCTGCCATGATTTTTTGTCATAGAAGTAGGAGCCCACCACATCTATGATGATACTGGGTTTTGTCACAATTATTGTCATATAAGTGTCACAAGTATGACAGAAAAAAAACTTCATTCGGCCTAAAATGTCACGGATGTGTATTTTTTTGTAGTGTATGCAATGAGATATCTAAAATTCCAAGCCCACCTTGATTTTTAGGCTGACAAACTTTGCTCCAAGAAATGAGTGCAGGCCTTGCTTGCTCTTGTCCATATTTCCTTCCAGAAAAAATGCCTTAGATACTTATTGATTTATTCAATGATACTCATGGGCACAACAAGAGTGCTCATATAGAAAATTGGAAGGGCTTAGAAAACAGCTTTGATCAATAAGAATCTTCCATCACAAGATAAAAGGCTGAAGCAACCACAAAGTCTTCTTTCAATTTTCTGATCGATAGGAGTAAAATCATGTACTTTTAGTCTATTGGCACTTAGAGGCAACCCCATGTAGGTAAAGGGGAACCCCCCCCCCTCTGCATCCTAGATATTTTAGCTGATCAGCAACATTGTTCACTTGAACATTTAGGGTGATCGACACAAATTTACTGTAATTTATTTTCAACCTTATCTGTGCAGCATAGTACTTGAGAATATTGTTCACTTGCATCACCTCGCTATGCTCTGCTGTCAAAATTAGTATTGTATCATCTGCTTATTGGATAACTGGGAAATCAGGATTTGATGGGCAAGGCAAAGGGGCTTTGATCAGGTTAGCCTCCATAGCATTATTTAGTATAATTTGAAGTAAGTCCACTACAAGCACAAAGAGAAGAGGGAGAGTGGGTCCCCATGTCTTACTCCTTTTTTTACATTTGAAGGGTTTGCCAAGGACTCCATTTAGAAGTACAAAGGAGAAACCAGAGTTGAAAATCATTTCCATCCACATAAGCCATTACTGTCCAAAACCGTTGGCTTTCAAAATGTCAATGATAGAGTTGTGTTCAATGAGATCAAAAGCTTTCTCGAAGTCAAGTTTGAGGATAATAATTTCCTTCTTTGATTGTTGACACTGATGAATAAGCTCAGATGCCCATGCCAAGCAATCTTGAATAGACCTTGATTTTAGGAAACCATACTGGTTTTTATGTACCAATTTAAGTATCACTTTCTGCAGCCTATTTGCTAGGAGTTTAGTGGTGATCTTGATAGTACAATTTAATAGTGAAATGGGCCTATAATCATTGGGAACTTGAGGGTTATCCTTTTTTGGGATGAGAGTGATAAAAGAAACATTAATGGATTACAGATTTACTTTTCCATTGTAAAATTCATCAATAAGCTCATAAAAATCCCCAGGGACAAAGTCCCAACAATTTTTCACAAAAGCACCATTAAATCCATCAGGTCTAGGAGATTTATCAGCTGGCATCTCCTTGATCACATTATCAATTTCATCTTTATGGAAAGGAAGCTCCAGGTCAGATAGAGGGACATCATTTTGTAGAGTGCTTGGAAGATGAAATGGTCTTTCAGTTGGAGTGGTTGCTCCTAGTCTCTTTTTAAATGATCTCCATAGAATGGCATCTTTTGCATTGTGTTCAGTGTGATCTTGTTGGTTTTCATCCCTGGTACAACAATATGGTTGTTTCTATATTTGATAGTGGCTTTTGCTTGAAAGAACTTGGTAACTTCATCACCGAATTTTACCCATCTAATTGTAGCCCTTTGCTTCCAATAGGTGTTTTGGTTGCGAAATGTGCTTGGGGCGAGGTTGATTATGTGAGTTATTTTGCGATAATCAAGTCCGTCGGGCCAATTTCGTTCACTATCTGGGTGTGCTCCATGGTGCAAAGTTGGGCACTCTAGATGAGTAGGAATAAGGTGACCTTGAAGAAAAACTAGAACATGCAGGCGCGCTTTGCCGTGACTGGCGATATTGAACACAAATGGTAGATCTATTATAAAAACCAGATGTACAAACAACTGGGAAAATTTGAATAATTTACATGAGTTCAATTATAAGTGAGGCATGTTTCCAAGGTACTACTTCAATGCTTTAAGCTTTTATAGATAAAATACAAAATAATCACAAACAGTGGTTTCTAACGATCCATCTGAGTGGTGCACCACGACAAATCACAAACTCAACCTTGACATAGATTGATGATTAAGTTGAATTATATCACGTAGAACCTAAACTTTTGGAACTGACTCCACCAGCTAGTAAAAAAAATCGATCAACCGTGTGCACAATTTAGAGTTGATTCATGTCCGAAAGGAGCATAATTTTAATCATTGTGGTGCATCATGCACACAAGAAAAGTCGGATCTAAAATCCATGCCATGGACTTATGTTGCCGAGGTGACCATGATTTTGGGTAAGGATGGCAATGGGTCAGGTTTGGATCAGGTTGAACAATACCAAATCCATATCCATATCCATGAAGACAGTCTTTGCCCACCCGTGAAAAAATTCATGGGTGAAAAATTGTGTCCATGTCCAAACCTGATGGATATCCATACCCAATGGATATTCATTGCCTCCTCTCGAAACATATAAATAAGACATAACACAATATTAATATAAGCTCTTCCATTCTTCACCTCATGGCAGGCTAGGCTTCACTTATAGTAAACATCAACTTATGGTAAATGAACGTCCACTAACAGCCTAAGATCATTTAGTATTTTTCTAACAGTTGGGAATAACGAGTCATTTAACCAGGAGATAAAAATAAGGGAAGGGGCGTTGGGGATATAACTATTTGTGTAAGCCGCCCAGGATGGGCCGGGTAACATAAAGAGTGACTCATATGAAGCCCAAGACCAAGTATGATGATGGCGGTTCAGTAAAGGGTCTAAAGGCCCACAGGCGACTTAAGGCCCGTAGTGATAAACCGCCATGATGGCATGACTTGTATTGTAAGGTAGAATTAACTAGTCACCGAGCCGAACATTGTCTATGAGCCGGCCGGGACTCTGTAAGCCGCAGGGCGTCGACCCGTGTATATAAGGGGACGACCCACCGGCGGCTTAGGGCAAGAAACAACTCTTCGAGAGTCGGGCATAGCGTATCTCGCTCCCTAGTTATCAAAACATCAAGCAATACCAAACCCAACTAGACGTAGGCTTTACCTTCACCATAAGGGGCCGAACTCGTATAACCTCTCTCGTGTCCCTTGTCCCGATTAACCCCTTTAAGCTTCCTAGTTGCGATGGCTCCATGATTAAGTCCTTGCAAGAGGACATCTGTCGTGAAAATTCCACGACAGTTGGCGCCCACCATGGGGCCAGCGCACGGTGGATTTGAGTTCTTAAAGGGCAGCTTCGAAGGGCTCAAGCGATACGTGGTTGGCCGGATGACCAAGAGTCGCCGCGGCAAGATCTACATCGACGACGAAGGTTGGGGCCCCGACACCGGCTCAATTGAGTACGGGAACCGGGTCCCCTTCGGTGGAATCCACATCTTCATCGGCCGGATTGGTGAGCCGGGCCCTGAGCCGGACAACTGCACCGACCTCGTCGAGACGGCTCAGCGTGCGAGACCCGCCCAAGCTCAACCTGTCATGAAGCGTGCCTTCGTGGGCTGCGTCCACGGAGAAGAGCTTTCTGAAGGATCTAAAGATGGTGGTGAGGCGGCCGTCCCCTCGGACGATGATTCGTCCGCCGGTTCAACATATTCCTTATATCAAGTACAAGATGGCGTGCTCGGGGGCTGTTCCGATGGCTCCAGTATTCCGGACCCCTATGAGCCACCTAGCTTTGCAGGAGTCTTCATGGCTGGAACTCAACCCGACCAAAACTCTACGGCTGCAGCGGCAATAACATCCGGGTCAGGAGCGGCCGGGGCAGGAGGCCCTGTGCGCCCGCCAGCTCAGATATTGATGGATCTCATGGATAAGCTTAAGGTCCTGTTAACCGCCACGGTTATTCCTGCGAATCAAAATGAGCATAACGCGGAGGTGGCAAAGGTGCATGAAGAGATAGCCCGGGCCAAGGAGGCCTTGGCAGCTGAGGACACCAGGTTAGCTACAGAACGAGCAGCTTTAGATGCACGGGCGCAGCGGCTCCAGTCAGACGCTTTCCAGCTTAATATGAGTCTGAACGCATCTAATGAGGTAATGAGAAGAAGGCACCAGAAAACTCAATCCCGTTTGCCTCCGGTTTACGACCCTCGGAACCTTTTTGCTACACCCGGTGCCGGCCCGAGCAACCCGCCCGGACCAAATCAGTTCACAACACCCGGAGCGAGGGGGGGGGGGCTCAGCTTCAAGAGATGGCACCTCCGCATGGGAGTATGGCCCCGCCCTGCTACGTACCAATACCACCGGGTCACTTTTCCAACCCCATGGAGAACTTAATCGCGGCATCGGCGCGTTTGGAGGCTCTCCCAGTAGACGGTGATGATCCGACAGCGGTGGAGACCCGGAGGGTCAGAGATCTTATTCAGATGGCCCTGGCGCAGCAAGATACCTATTCTTACAGCCGGGAAAGGATTCATTCAACTCCTCCACCTTGGCTGGCACCGCCTCGTCAAAACCGGAGTCCGAGTTACAGCAGGCACATGGAGTCAGAAGCTTTGTCAAGCAATGCCCAGCGTCGTAACCAACCCAGTGGCTATAACCCGGTGCAAGACCGAATACGTCAAGAGGACGAGCGAGCGGCTCAGCTAGCGGCTCATCAAGATCTCCCAGAGTATCCGGCGACTTCTGTTGGAGTAGGAGTGGCTACTAGAACCGGCGGTGTTCCTTGTTTGGTGCCGGCTCTGCGGGATGTATGTCTGCCCAAGGACTTCAAGGGACCTCGAAAGGTGCCGAATTACACGGCCGACTTATAACCTGGAGCATGGATCGAAAGTTACGAGATGGCCATGGAGCTACTGGAGGTCAGCGACGCATCAATGGCTAAGTACTTCACCATGATGTTAGACGGAACGGCCCGGTCTTGGTTAGAGGGTTTGCCGCCCAGTTCCATTAGCTCATGGGCAGAGCTAAAGGCCCGGTTTATCCAGAACTTCAAGGACACTTGCAAGCAATCTATGTCAATTGTGGACTTGACCAATTGTAAGCAGGAGGAGGGTGAATACACAACTCATTGGGTGTGTCGGGTCAAGGAAATAATACATTCGTCTGATAAGATGGATGCCGGCTCTGCAGTCCTCATGTTTGAAAAGAATTGCCGCTTTGAGCCGCTGAGGCAGAAACTGGGGCGCCTTAAGCGTGATTGCATGATATGGGTACGCTGATGGCGGCTTTAGTCAAATACGCTGATTCTGATAGTACCAAGGATCCCACGTCTGATGAGGAAAAGACAGGGAAGGGAAAGAAGAACGGCAACGGAAAGGGTCAGCAGCATAACCCGGCAAATCAAGGAAGCAACAAGCGTAAGGCGGAGGTTAACCCGGAGTTTGTGGCCAATGCCAACGCATAGGGTAACAATCAGAGACGTAAGGGAAAACTGCCCCCTCGATCTGGCGGGTCAGGCCCATCTCTTGAGCAGCTTCTCAATGAGCCTTGCCCGAGACACGGCACTCGGGAACGACCCGCCACCCACTTATATAAAGATTGCGCGATCATAAAAGCTTTCAAGAATTCCAACGTGTTTGATGGAAATCATGGATCGGGCGGCGGTTCAGGGGCCGGCGGCTTTCATGGCCCGGGCGGCGGTTCAAGTTCCGGCTTTCAGGGAAGTCAAGGCGGCTATAATCAACAGCAGCCTGGTCAAGGGGGACAACAGCAGCAGCAGTCGGGTTATCAAAGCCATCCGAAGCAGCTGAATAGTGGGCAATATCATGTGTTCACCACTAATTTGTGCAAACGTGACCAGAAGGTTCATAAGAGGGCCGTGAATTCTGTTGAGCCGGCGGTTCCCCGTTATTTGAGGTGGTCAGAGCAGCCCATTATATGGAGCAGGGAAGATCACCCGCCCCGGGGTTGATAATCCGGGTCAGTTAGCCTTGGTGGTGGCGCCTCAGGTCGGTGGGTATAAGTTTACCAAGGTACTCATGGACGGAGGTAGCAGTACCAACATCCTCTATCACGAGACCTTTTGACGCATGGGTTTGACTGACAAGGATTTAAGGACGTCCAACACTATCTTTCATGGAGTGGTGCCTGGTAAGTCGGCGTACCCAGTTGGCAAGATTGAACTCGAAGTGGCCTTAGGAGATGAATATGATTCCAGGGCTGAGAAAGTAACGTTTGAGGTAGTCAAAATCATGAGCCCGTATCACGCTCTGTTTGGACGGCTGGCTTATGCCAAGTTCATGGCACGACCGTGTTATGTTTATCTGCAACTCAAGATGCCGGGTCACAAGGGCACCATCACTATGCATGGGAGTTGAAAGGTAGCCTTGGAGTGTGAAGAAGGCGATGCGGCTTATGATGAGTCTGTTTGTGCAGTGGAGGAGCTGAAGTTTTATCAAAATAATGTTGACCCGGCGGATATGACCTCTTTAAAGAAACCAACTACAGAGCATGACTCGGCGTTGAAGTTTAAATCGGTCGCTGAAACAAAGCTTGTTGACTTTACTCCAGGCGAATCTTCCAAGCAGTTCAGCATCAGTGCCAACTTGGATCCTAAATAGGAAAACGCGCTCATCGAGTTCATCCGTGAGAACCGGGACATCTTTGCATGGAAACCTTCTGACATGCCTGGTATCCCGAGAGAACTCGCTGAGCACACTCTTAATATTGATCCAAAGTATAAGCCGGTCAGGAAATTCCTTCGATGGTTCAATGAGGAAAGACGGAAAGCTATTGGGGAAGAGGTCGCCCGGCTCTTAGCGGTCGGGTTCATCGTGGAAGTTTTTCACCCGGAGTGGTTGGCTAACCTGGTGCTGGTACTCAAGAAGAACGACACTTCGCGGATGTGTGTGGATTACACGGACTTAAATAAGGCTTGTCCGGCTGATCCCTTTGCCCTCCCCCGTATTGATCAAGTCATCGATGCTACGGCAGGTTGCGAGCGATTGAGCTTTTTGGATGCTTACTGTAACATCCCAAATTTCCAATTTGGAATGTTATACATTAAGTCATCATGCATTACATATTTTCTTGCATTTTGCCGATTCTAGAAATTTCACGCAACTCAAGGACCCTCGGAGAGAGTTGGAGATTTTGTTATTTTCATATTTGAGTTTTGTCAAATTTTGAAAATAGGATCATTTGATTTTTATTTATTTTATCTTCAAATATTTTTCCAATATCAAAAATAAGAGAGGGAATAATATGACTTTCCCAAAATTTAGGAAAAATGAAGATTTAATAAATAAATCAAATTTTAGATTTTTATTTCGGAGTTTTTCACTTTTATTTGCCTTAGGGTAAAATGAGTGTTTTCAAAAATTGCATTTTGGCCCCGTGTTAAAGTTCATTTTGTTCGACGCATTTTTAGGAGTCGGGGAAAGTTTACTTTATTAATTTTGGAGTTCGTTTAGATTTTTTTATTTATTTTTCTGCGCGCGAAACCGATTTAAAAAAAATCCGCAGCGCCTTGGGCCAAAGGCCCAAGCCGCCAAGGAGCCGGCCGGCCAGGAGGCCAACTCCACCACCCAACGCCGCCGCCGCTTCCTTTTTCCTAATCCTAGTAGGACTCTTGTCCTATTTCCGTTTATTCCGTATCTGTTTCTAGATCTTTTCTCTCTTGTTTCCTAATCCTAGTCTATTTCTTGTCCCCTACCCCAAGCAAAACCCTCCCCTCCCCAATATAAATACTCAAGCACACCCCCTCTAACACATCAAATCAACCCCTCTCCTCTCCTCTCGTCCGCAGCAGCAGCTACACCGCCACCGCCGCCTACACCGCCGCCGCCGCCGCCACCGCCGCCGCCGCCGGAGCCCCTCGCTTCTTCGAGGTACTAGCCCCGCGCCGCGTCACCTTTTTCTTTTCCTCGGTTCGGTTTTTCGTAAATCGTTCCGGTTTCCGTTCCGGTTTCCTAGATCGGTTTTTCTCGTCGGTTTTATTTTCCGGTTTTGTTTAGCAAGCGTTCGTTCAACCGTTCGTCCTAACGAACGAGATCACCGGTTTGCTTCGGTTAATGAACGTCTGTTCGTTCAACCGTTCGTCGTTTTATTTCTCATCGGATTTATTTCGCTATTTTTCTGATAGCGATTTCAGATCCGATCTTCGTTCTAGTTTATCTTCTCGCTCGTTTATCGGAATCAGGTGATTCAAGCGCCTGGAGTTTCGTTTCGAAACCGCCGTTCCGATTAATCAACTTAAACAAAGTTTTGCTACTGTAAAATTTGACTTAGTTTCAACTTGCTAGAACCGAGTTGTTTTCTTTCGTCGTTTGACTTTCGTTGCTTTATTTGATTCGATTCTTTTTGCAACCAGGGTTCTTAAGTTGAACTTTATGGTTAGATCTTTTATTCGAGATTTACCCGTGAATTAGATGAGTACTTATTGTATGCTTGTTGATTGTCTGCGATAGATCACCCGGAGTGCGCCGCTTGTTACTTCGAATCTCTAGGTTTCGCGGATCATCAGCAAGGCAAGTAACACTTGACCATATCTTTTCTACTACCCAGTTTTATGCATTAGATCTATTCCTCAAACACTTGCATGGTTAGGATCTAAATAAATTGTGGGATGGGAAGTAGTTGAGGTAGTACCTATTACCTGTTTTGTTACCAAACCTTTGGGAGTTACTTCTACGTTTGCTTATTTGCCATGCTATGCTAGTAGACGTGGATTGGGTGAGTGTATCCATGACAGATGTGAGATTGTTAAATTAATGGTTTATTTAAGGTGGCAACTTAAACACACATCTGGGTGGATTGAGGCACCTAGGGTATCCAGTGATTGCCAGTTTTTTTTGGGACCGCCACCCAGGCTCAAAGGGATCATAAGATTATTCATGCTAGTAACTTCCGTGTGCAGCCACAAGCCATTATGGGCTCTGGCATAGTTGAGTAAGTCGTGCGAACTCTTATAGTGGTGGACTAGCAGATGTAGGGGATGTAGGTGTACCGGTCTACCCGTCGTAAGGTGCTAGCGCTCGAAAGACTATGTCTCGGTCATCCGTTTCTTAAACACCATGTAGTGCGAGAAACCAAGCGGAGGCGATCGAGTCTTGTGGGAAAAAGTGCGCAAACCTCTGCAGAGTGTATAAACTAATCATGATTAGCCGTGTCCCCGGTTATGGACATCTTGAGTATCTAGTACTTGAATATCATGTGAATCTCAACATGTTACTCTAATTAATATTGTTGGGTTTTTAATGAGTACTTTTAATTGGGATTGAGGATGCTGTCAACCATTCTCAATGTTTAACAACCACCATGATAGTTAAACAAATTTATTCCTTTGCGATGAGGGAAAAAGCGGCTTTATGCAAAACTGTAATCCGAGAGCTTTTCCACCAGCCATATATGCATGTAGTATAGGCTTATTCCTTCATTACTCTCTATGTGTTACATTGCCAGCATATTCCATGTCTTGACCCGTTTTCGGCTGCAACTTTCATGTTGCGAGACTTTTCAGACGACAGTAAGGTGCTTTAGGTCGTGGTTCTATACTCAGTGATGCCGCTGGAGTTGATGGACTCACTTATCTTCCAAGTCTTCCGCTGTTATCGTTATTAGATGGCCTTAAGCCATATTTATTGTAATAAGTCCTCTTTTGGGGCAACGATGTAATAAGTGTGTGATTGCTACTCTGTTATAAATCCTTCGAAGTACTGTGTGGTGTCAGCATTACTGATCCAGGGATGACGCCTGAGCACAGAGACTTGATCCATTCGGGTCGGGTCGCCACAGAGATGGTATCATAGCACACACTGGCTGTAGGACACGACCACTAAGTTAAAGCCATAGATCACTACTCTCTTCACATTTTCTAACTCCTCATCTTTTCTACTCTTTAGGATGAAGGACGCGAATATCAAGTACGCCCAACCAGATGAAGGCACACCTTTTGGATTTCACTTGAAGGAAGTCACCAAGTACCTGAACATTGGACTACCAAGCTTCACCGGGACTTTCAACGCCACTCTGCCTGAAGAGGAGCTGGAAGATTCAAGCTCACGTTCAGGAAGGACATTCGCCCCAATCACCAAGCCTATAGATAGTGTTTTCGATTGCACCAACACTGGAGTTTGGGAAAGAGCATGGCAGCTCATATCACCATGGGACGCATTGGAGAAGTTTACCAAGAAGACCTCAAGGACACCATCTATCAGATTTGTGGGCCTTGAGATGAACAATGGGAGATAGTCAGCGCCAAGAAGGATAGATGTATTGCAGCTTTCATCCAGGAGTTAAACCAGCACATTCGACGCCAGGAGAACCAGATGTACAATGATATGATCGAATTGAAGGATGCGAAGGGAAGGATCATCGAACTTGAAGAAGAACTAAAGTCTACACGTAAGGACTATATGGACGAGATCGTAGCTGTAGCAAGACACAATAACGATCTTAAGTATGAGATTGAAGAACTCAAGAAGAAATTGGCGCTCAAGAATGAAGACAAGTCGTCATTTGTCCGAGCAACTACATCATCATCGATTTACACCGATTCCGATCCAAGTGAACCCGACTTTGAAGACGAAGTTGGAGTAGACATCATGGAGTCTTCCACGGTTCAAATTAATAGATGACCCCCACATATTAGTAGTATTCCTCCATGTAACATTTTTGTTCACGCACTTTTGCGATAGTTAGACCGTTGTAAGCCCTTTGTTTGAATTGAATGAAGTGATTTTGTGTGCATTTGCTCATATACATTTGGTTAGTGTTTCTCCTTAGACCCCACTCTATTCTTAATTTCTCGTCTTTTCTAAACCCATCAGATGCCTCCGAGACGCGACCCCGGGTTTGTTTTTCCGCCGGAGATTACCCAGTTGATTCAGCAGCAGAACACTTTGATCCAAACACTAGTACAGAACCAAGGCAACAACAACAACAACCCACCACCACCACCACCAGTTGACCATCTGGCTCGTTTCTTAAGGCTGAACCCGCCAGTGTTTTCCAGTAGCACCGAGCCGATAGTAGCAGATGATTGGCTCCGTAAGGTAGGAAGGGAGTTGACCACTGCAGGATGTACAGATGGAGAGAAGGTGAAGTTTGCTGCACACCAGCTTGAAGGACCCTTGACAGCATGGTGGGGAGAATTTACAGCCACTTACCTGAGACACTTTGTCACATGGGATCAGTTTCAACAAGCTTTCCGACCGCCCATGTCTCGGCGGAGCTATGGCCATGAAGAAGCGTGAGTTTCGCAACTTACGCCAAGGAGGAAGGACTGTGGGCCAGTACGTAGATGATTGTAGTACGATAGCACGTTATGCCCCAGATGACGTTGCTCCAGATGCAGCTAAGCGGAGAAGTTTACGGAAGGACGGAATGATGAGTTAAGCATGCAGTTGATGGTAGCAAGTTTCAATAACTACCAGAGTTGGTAGACCGTGCCCTCATGGTTGAAGGAAAGCAACGACAAATTGAGAATCATAAGAGGAAGTATGGGCAGGGAAGTATAACTCTGGAGTCCAATGAAGCCCGTTATACCCCTAAACAGGAGTTCGGTTTCAGCATACCCATGGAGGAGGAAATTCGCACAACCATAATGGCCACAAAAATGGGAATGGGAATGGAGGAAGCAACGGCCAGAACCGGACCACACCATCAACCCCAACCAAGAAAGACCTGAGCCATGTCACCTGTTACAAGTGTTCCAAGACGGACATTATGCAAATGGTATCACGAAGACCAAGGTGGAAATGGAAGCTCTGGAAAGAAGCCAAACCCTTTCAACAGGGGACAGGTGAACCACATTGATGTGGAGGAGGTTGAAGACCAGCCCGATGCAGTAATCGGTAAGTTTTTGGTTAAGTCATTTACTGCAGTAATTCTTTTCGATACCGGTGCAACGCATTCATACATATCAAGGGGATTTGTAGAAAAGTATAGCCTGCCTACTCAGATTCTTAAAACCCCTATGCTAGTAAGCTCACCAGGAGCGGAATATATGGCCAGACAAGGATGTTTTCAAGTACCATTAAGTATAGGAAGGCATGTGTTCCCGATGATTTGATCATTTTGGAATCCCAAGGATTGGAGGTGATTCTCGGTATGGATTGGTTGTCGATGTATGGGGGAAACATCGATTGCGCAAGTAAGACGATTTTGCTCACCACACCAGAAGGAAGAAGGATTAAGTATGTATCGCGACATGGACCAAATAGGAATCAAGTAAATTCCTTATCAGGAGTTGTGCAGGAAGAGGTGCCAGTGGTGAAGGATTTCCCTGATGTATTTCCTGAGGAATTGCCAGGAATGCCACCGGATAGAGACATTGAGTTTTTGATTGAACTTTTGCCAGGTACAGGCCCAATATCGAAGCGACCATACAGGATGCCCGCACAGGATTTGGCGGAAATCAAGAAGCAGATAAGGAAGTTACCTCTATAAAGGAGAAAATAAGCCAAGGAAAAGCTAAGGGATTTCGTGAGGATGAGCACGATACCCTATGGTTTGAGGACCGTGTGTATGTCCCAAATGACCCGGAGATCAGGAAGTTGATTTTGCAAGAAGCACATGATTCACCCTACTCGATTCACCCTGGAAATACCAAGATGTATTTGGATTTGAAGAATACTTTCTGGTGGACCGGAATGAAGAAAGATATTGCAGAGTATGTAGCAGTTTATGATGTATGTCAAAGGGTGAAGGCGAGAACATCGAGAAGCTTGACATGATTGTTGCAACCATTGCCGATACCCGAATGGAAGTGGGATAAACTAGGCATGGATTTCATCACAGGTTTGCCAAAGACCCGTTCAGGCTATGACTCGATTTGGGTTATAGTCGACCGCTTGACGAAGGTAGCCCATTTCATTCCAGTCAAGACTACCTATAGCAGTGCTAAGTTGGCAAAGATATACATGACCAGGATTGTGTGTTTGCACGGAGTTCCGAGGAGTATCGTATCAGATAGAGGAACCCAATTTACCTCAAAGTTTTGGAATCAGTTGCACGAAACTTTGGGAACCAGTTGAATTGGAATTGATCTGACTTTCCACCCAGACCGATGGGCCGGTGAGAGAGTCAATCAGATTTTGGAGGATATCTTTGAGAGCTTGTGCACTAGATTATGGATCTAGTTGGGATGATAACTTGCCGTATGCAGAGTTTTCTTATAACAACAGTTACCAAACTAGCCTTTGAAGATGGCACCTTCGAGGCTTTATGCGGAAGGAGGTGCAGGACACCGTTATCATGGGACGAAGCCGGAGACCGTCAGTTGTTTGGACCAGATTTGATTAAGGAGTGCGAACAGAAGGTTAAGTTGATTCGCGATAGGCTCAAGGTATCCTGGACTGAACATGAAAAGCTATGCGGATTCAAAATGCAAGGCGATAGAATATGAAGTTGGAGATGAGTTTATCTTAGAGTATCCCCACTTGAGGAGTTAAGCGTTTTGGAGTTAAAGGAAAATTAGCACCACGCGTTTCGTTGGACCGTATAGGATCTTGCAACGCATGGGAGAAGTTGCTTATAAGCTGGAATTGCGGAGGGACTGTCGGGAGTTCATGATGTATTCCATGTTTCTCAGCTGAAGAAATGTCACTCCGAGATGGCAGAGGTACCGTTAAGAGATACAGTGCCACTTGAAGCAATTCAAGTTGAAGGATGATTTGACATATGAGGAGAGACCAGTCAGGATTCTCAAATATGCCAGCAGAGTTACTCGCAGCAAGGTTATCACGTTTTGAAGGTTCAGTGGAGTCACCACACTGAGGACGAAGCCACCTGGGAAAGAGAAGAAGATTTGCTCAAGGACCACCCTCACCTATTTTCTAGCCAACCCGAATCTCGAGGGCGAGATTCATCTTAAGGGGGGTAGGTTTGTAACATCCCAAATTTCCAATTTGGAATGTTATACATTAAGTCATCATGCATTACATATTTTCTTGCATTTTGCCGATTCTAGAAATTTCACGCAACTCAAGGACCCTCGGAGAGAGTTGGAGATTTCGTTATTTTCATATTTGAGTTTTCTCAAATTTTGAAAATAGGATCATTTGATTTTTATTTATTTTATCTTCAAATATTTTTCCAATATCAAAAATAAGAGAGGGAATAATATGACTTTCCCAAAATTTAGGAAAAATGAAGATTTAATAAATAAATCAAATTTTAGATTTTTATTTCGGAGTTTTTCACTTTTATTTGCCTTAGGGTAAAATGCGTGTTTTCAAAAATTGCATTTTGGCCCGTGTTAAAGTTCATTTTGTTCGACGCATTTTTAGGAGTCGGGAAAGTTTACTTTATTAATTTTGGAGTTTGTTTAGATTTTTTATTTATTTTTCTGCTGTGAAACCGATTTAAAAATCCGCTTTTTGGGCCAAAGGCCCAAGCCGCCAAGGAGCCGGCCGGCCAGGAGGTCAACTCCACCACCCAACGCTGCCGCCGCTTCCTTTTTCCTAATCCTAGTAGGACTCTTGTCCTATTTCCGTTTATTCCGTATCTGTTTCTAGATCTTTTCTCTCTTGTTTCCTAATCCTAGTCTATTTCTTGTCCCCTACCCCAAGCAAAACCCTCCCCTCCCCAATATAAATACCCAAGCACCCCCCTCTAACACATCAAATCAACCCCTCTCCTCTCCTCTCCTCCATGGCAGCTACACCGCCACCGCCGCCCTACACCGCCGCCCGCCGCCGCCACGCCGCCCGCCACGAGCCCCTCGCTTCTTCGAGGTACTAGCCCAGCCAAGCGCCACCTTTTTTCTTTTCCTCGGTTCGGTTTTTCGTAAATCGTTCCGGTTTCCTAGATCGGTTTTTCTCGCCGGTTTTATTTTCCGGTTTTGTTTAGCAAGCGTTCGTTCAACCGTTCGTCCTAACGAACGAGATCACTGGTTTGCTTCGGTTAATGAACGTCCGTTCGTTCAACCGTTCATCGTTTTCTTTCTCATCGGATTTATTTCGCTATTTTTCTGATAGCGATTTCAGATCTGATCTTCGTTCTAGTTTATCTTCTCGCTCGTTTATCGGAATCAGGTGATTCAAGCGCCTGGAGTTTCGTTTCGAAACCTCCGTTCCGATTAATCAACTTAAACAAAGTTTTGCTACTGTAAAATTTGACTTAGTTTCAACTTGCTAGAACCGAGTTGTTTTCTTTCGTCGTTTGACTTTCGTTGCTTTATTTGATTCGATTCTTTTTGCAACCAGGGTTCTTAAGTTGAACTTTCTGGTTAGATATTTTATTCGAGATTTACCCATGCATTAGATGATTACTTATTGTATGCTTGTTGATTTTCTGCGATAGATCACCCGGAGTGCGCCGCTTGTTACTTCGAATCTCTAGGTTTCGCGGATCATCAGCAAGGCAAGTAACACTTGATCATATCTTTTCTACTACCCAGTTTTATGCATTAGATTTATTCCTCAAACACTTGCATGGTTAGGATCTAACTCAATTGTGGGATGGGAAGTAGTTGAGGTAGTACCTATTACCTGTTTTATTACCAAACCTTTGGGAGTTACTTCTACGTTTGGTTATTTGCCATGCTATGCTAGTAGACGTGGATTGGGTGAGTGTATCCATGACAAATGTGAGATTGCTAAATTAATGGTTTATTTAAGGTGGCAACTTAAACACACATCTGGGTGGATTGAGGCACACAGGGTATCCAAAGTGATTGCCTGTTTTTTTGGACCGCCACCTGGGCTCAAAGGGATCATAAGATTATTCATGCTAGTAACTTCCGTGTGCAGCCACAAGCCATTATGGGCTCTGGCATAGTTGAGTAAGTCGTGCGAACTCTTATAGTGGTGGACTAGCAGATGTAGGGAATGTAGGTGTACCGGTCTACCCGTCGTAAGGTGCTAGCGCTTCTGAAAGACTATGTCTCGGTCATCCGTCTCTCAAACACCATGTAATGCGAGAAACCAAACGGAGGCGATCGAGTCTTGTGGGGAAAAGTGCGCATACCTCTGCAGAGTGTATAAACTAATCATGATTAGCCGTGTCCCCGGTTATGGACATCTTGAGTATCTAGTACTTGAATATCATGTGAATCTCAACATGTTACTCTAATTAATATTGTTGGGTTTTTAATGAGTACTTTTAATTGGGATTGAGGATGTCAACCATTCTCAATGTTTAACAACCACCATGATAGTTAAACAAATTTATTCCTTTGCGGTAGGGAAAAAGCGGCTTTATGCAAAGCTGTAATCCGTAGAGCTTTTCCACCAGCCATATATGCATGTAGTATAGGCTTATTCCTTCATTACTCTCTATGTGTTACATTGCGGCATATTCCATGTCGACCCGTTTTCGGGCTGCAACTTTCATGTTGCGAGACTTTTCGAACGACAGTAAGGTGCTTTAGGTCATTGGTTCTATACTCGATGATGCCGATGGAGTTGATGGACTCACTTATCTTCCAAGTCTTCATTTATTATCGTTATTAGATGGACTTAAGCCATATTTATTGTAATAAGTCCTCTTTGGGGCAACGATGTAATAAGTGTGTGATTGCTACTCTGTTATAAATCCTTTGAAATCTTGTGGTGGTGTCGGCATTCTTGATCCGGGGATGGCCTTTGAGCACAGAGACTTGATCCATTCGGGTCGGGTCGCCACACTTACTCTGGCTATCATCAGATCAAAATGGCAGTTAAGGACCAGGAGAAGACGGCTTTCATCACTTTGTTTGGAGCCTTCTGCTGCGTATCTATGCCATTTGGGCTCAAGAGTGCCCACGCGACTTATCAGAGATGTGTACAAAACTGTCTCCACAGTCAAATTGGGTGCAATGTTCACGCTTATGTGGATGACATCGTGGTGAAATCCAGGGAGAAGGAAACCTTGATATCTGATTTAAAGGAGACCTTTGATAATATCCGGGTTTATAAGATGATGCTTAACCCGGACAAGTGTGTGTTTGGTGTACTGCGAGCAAGCTCGGGTTTCACGGTTTCAAACAGAGGCATTGAAGCTAACCCGGAGAAGATCAAGGCAATCACCTCCTTGGCCAAACCGGCATGCATCAATGATGTTCAACGACTGGTGGGTCGTGTTGCTGCTTTAAGCCGGTTCATAAGCCGGTTAGGTGAGAAGGCCCTGCCGCTATATCAGATGATGAAGAAACCGGATGCTTTTGTCTGGAGTGATGCTGCTAACGCTGCCTTTGAGGATTTAAAGAGACAGTTGTCTGAGCTGCCGGTCCTTGCGGCTCCCATTGATAGAGAGCCATTGCTGTTATATGTGGCTGCTAACGGCCGAGCCGTCAGTGTGGCCATCATGGTGGAGCGCAAGGAGGCTGGCAAGGAGCGTCCGGTTCAACGGCCGGTTTACTACATCGTGAGGTGCTCATTGAGTCCAAGCAAAGGTATCCACATTGGCAGAAACTTGTTTACTGAGTGTTTATGGCAAGTCGAAACTGAAGCGATACTTCCAAGGTCATCCTATCACCGTGGTAAGCTCTCGCCTTAGGATATATCATACAGAATAGAGAGGCCACAGGACGAGTCCCCAAGTGGGCCAATGAGCTTGGACCCCATGGTTTGAAATACATGCCTCGGACTGCTATCAAGTCTCAAGCCCTGGTGGACTTTATCAATGATTGGACAGAGTTGCAGGCACCTGAGGAGAACCCTGATAACACATATTGGACTATTCACTTTGATGGGTCCAGGCAGTTGGAAGGCTCGGGGGCTGGGGTTGTTTTAACTTCCCCTCGAGGTGACAAATTTTGTTATGTGCTCCGGCTTATGTTTCCCTGTACTAATAATGCAGCTGAGTATGAGGCCTTACTCCATGGTCTCCGGATGGCCAAAGAGATGAATTTTAGCCGGGTAAGGTGCTTGGGCGATTCAGACCTCGTAGATCAACAGGTGTCAGGCACATGGGACTCCAAGGATCCCCTTATGGCGGCTTATCATCGTGAAGTTGATGCTGTGGCTGGACACTTCAAAGGTTATCTAGTGGAGCACATTGATCGGAGGAAGAAGGAGGCGGCTGATGCTCTAAGCCGGCTGGGATCTCAGCGTAAGCCGGTTCCACCTAACACTTTTCTCGACGTTTTGCATAACCCTTCTGTCAAAGTGCCTACAGAGGAGGAACTAGCAGTGCCAGACCCGGAGGCACAGCTGGTGGCAGCTCTTCACGTTATCCCGGATTGGACAATCCCATATTTGGCCTATATGACCCGGGGAGAGTTGCCTGAGGATGAGACCTTGGCGAGACAAATCATCAGGCGATCCAAATCTATGACAATTGTTCATGGCGAGTTACATCACCGCAGTGTTACTGGGGCGTTCCAACGTTGTGTGTCGCCTGCGGAGGGTCAGGAGATACTTCGTGAGATCCATGAAGGAGATTGTGGTCATCATGCCGGTTCAAAATCTCTGGTGGCCAAGGCTTTCCGTCATGCTTTCTATTGGCTGACGGCTCATGCTGATGCGGAGGATCTGGTCAGCAAATGCGACGGATGTCAAAAATTCTCACGACGAGCTCATGTGCCGGCTCAAGAGTTGAGGATGATTCCAATTACTTGGCCGTTTGCAGTCTGGGGGCTTGACCTGATTGGACCTTTCAAGAGGTCCAAGGATAAAAAGACACGCCTCTTGGTAGCGGTGGATAAATTCACAAAGTGGGTGGAGGCAGAGCCGATCAGTAACTGTGATGCAGCCACGGCGGTTCAGTTCATGAAAAAGGTGATCTTTCGCTTTGGTTTTCCACACAGCATCATAACTGATAATGGTACTAATCTCTCCAAGGGTGCCATGGAAGAGTTACATCAACGAGAACATATCCGCTTGATGTTTGGCTGTTGCTCACCCTCAATCTAATGGTCGAGCAGAGAGCTAATCAAGAGATCTTGAAGGGCATCAAACCCCGGCTCTTGGTCCCCTTACAGCGAACTCCGGGTTGTTGGGTGGAGGAGTTAGCCTCTGTACTATGGAGCATTAACACAACGCCTAACAGATCTACATGTTATACGCCTTTCTTCATGGTGTACGGAGCATAGGCAGTTCTGCCAAGTGACATCCGGCACGACTCACCCCGAGTGGCGGCTTACGTTGAGGGTGATAACGAAAAAGCTCGTCAGGATGCACTTGACTTGTTGGATGAGGAGCGAGACTTGGCAATAGCTCGCTCGGCGATTTACTGAAGAAGACTGCGCCCGCTAACTGACCGCCGGGTTAGAAGCAGAGCCTTTCAGGAAGGCGACTTAGTGCTCCGGCTCATCCAGGATCAGTCTGATATGCACAAGCTGTCCCCGCCTTGGGAAGGACCCTTTGTGGTCAGTAAAAATCTGAACAACGGGTCATACTACCTCATCTATGTTCGAGAGCACAAAGACTCACGTAAGTCGGAGGAAGAGACCCGCCGGCCGTGAAACATAGCTTATCTTCGGCCTTACTATACTTGAGCCACTGGCTCTCAGGATATATATATATATTTTTTGGCAATGTATATATTATATAAAGCAATAAAGCAGAACCTCTTTCCTTTTTCACCCTCAAAGGTTTATATATCTTCTTTACCAGGTGGTGGAAACAACCAACAGGGAGCGGATCATATCTGAATCCGGCTTTCCTTTTAGTCCGGCTTCTGATCATATCTAAATCTAGCCATGGTCACTTGGGGGCTTCCTGTTCAAACATAGGTCGTATTCGAACCAAAGAGAACATAGCTGTCGATACCCAATTGATCGGCATACTGCCAAACCCACTTGGGGGCTTCTTGATCATATTTGAATCATAACTTAACCCCTTTGGGTCTGACGTGGATCGTATTCGAATCAGCGTCATTAAACAACTCTCATGGTCGCTTGGGGCTTCCTGTTCAAACATAGGTCGTATTCGAACCAAAGAGAACATAGCTGTCGATACCCACTTGATCGGCATCGCCAAACACACTGGGGCTATATGAATGTATCCGAATCTTAGCTAAACCCCTTTGGAACGGTTCACTGATCGTATTCGAATCAGAGGCCTTTGAAATTAAGTTTACTATTCATTATACTCTGTAAGTATAGATGTTATTAAGGGCCAGGTAAACATTATATGTGCCAACTTTCAGGAGTTAAACTTATTCTCTGATTTGGGTCACATAAGCCGGCGAGAATACCAAATAAAGACCACAAGTATGCTATAGTGATCATAATCATAAACCGGCCTTTATATGATGTTTTGGTTCATACTCCGGGTTATCAATACTTTATGTGACCCCGGATGCGATAAGTCGCCAAGGGAATTCTGTTTTGTTTTATAAGCAGGATAAAGGAAGAAAGTTTTTAACATCAAGGAAAGATCAACATAAGCTGGAAATATATAGCGATGGCGGCTTACGAAAGTATTAAGTGCCACAAACATGCACGAAGGCATGACAAAGTTGAGAGGTTTTTTATATCCTATTACAAGACTCCCCGAGTCTGAATAATGAAGCATTGTTTTTTCAAAGTCATGACGCCTGGCGGCTCACTCCTTTGGTGGGCTTGAAGATTCCGGGTTATCCTTCTCCGCCTCTCAAATCACGCTGCCCTGTCCTGGAAGGTTGATGAGGTCCAGTCAATGCCGCTTAAGGCTTCAAATTCAGCTTCATCATCTATTAAACCGGCTGGGTCAACTTCAGGAGCAAAGGTATGCTTACGAGTTGGAGGGATCAAGCGGACGTCATCATAGTGAGGTGTTGGAATTCTCCGGTTCTCGGTATCATAGCCCGGCTGATACTTGGTAAGATCAATATCATTCCCAATGATGGTAGCCACAGGACGTACGACTCTCACACAGGCGGTAAAGTCTGTTTCGTCGAATACAGAGCCGTCTTCCTTCAAGCTGGGATATCCAAGAGCAACGTCTGCCAGGTCTAACTCTGGAAGCAACGCCTTGGCCCGGCTTAAAGCAGCTATGGCCCCGGTCCTGGCAGATGCCCGCCTTAGCTCTTGAATCCGCCGGGGTAGCACGGCAAGCCGCTTTAGCACATCTTGCAGGAGATGGGGAACATCATTTGATAAGGCCACAACTGCCAAAGCACGTTGTGACCCGGCGTACAGCTGCTCCACTAGAGTGTAAACCGCCTTTAGCTTGATCAACATGTTCTGCTTAAGGTTTGTGCTTCTGGGGCCTGCGTTTATACACATAAGGTGAACCGGAGATGACAATTAAAATAGTCATCAAAGGAAGGATTGCGACATTCAAGGTTATATATAGTAACTTACCGAAGATTGCTGAGAGCATTTGAGATATCTGGCGTTTTAAGCCGGACAACTCAGTTGTTGCTTCTGCCAGTGACGTTTCGGCTGTCTCGGCCCAGGTCACCAGTGAGGCCTTTTCGTCAGCCCAGGTTTTCTTCTCCGCATCAGAATTCTTCTTCAACTTCTCTTGTTCAGAGACGCTAAATGCAAATTTGGAGTTGGCCTTTTGAATTTCAAGTTCTTGAGCTGCCAGGCGGTTCTTCAGGTCAGCAATCTCCGACTCAAATTGACTTGTGGTGGCCTGCGTTGATGCCGAGTTATAATCAAAATTATGGCAAGATAACATTAAGTCCCAAGCACTTTGCAAGAAAAGGTACTTGACACTTGGGGGCTAATGTATGCTGAAGAAATTTAATGTACAATGTCGGTTCATGAGAAATTAAGTCCCAAGCACTTTGCAAGCAAAGATACTTGAGATTTGGGGGCTAATGTGTATTGCAAATTCAAGGTATCATGTTACAACCGGGTTAAATATTTTCATATAAACCGGACAAGGCAGTGTTAAGCAGGTTTCTAAGTCTACAGCATATTCATTCATAAGCAATAGACTTGGGGGCTGATACAGTAAGTATGATTAAGGAAAGTAGCATAAATTTACCTCAGATTTTTGCTGTATTTGTTTCACCATATTAATTTCAGTGTCACGGCTGCTATGTACTTGATTGATATAGCCAGAGACTATATCTCCAATGCTCAAATTAGTATAATCGGCAATGTCTAATTTGGCCTTTCGGCGCTCCAAAAGCTCTTCTTTGGTAGAACACTTGGCAAGGACGGTGGGCTGGCTTGGCTCGACGAACTAAGTCTTGGTAATTTCAACCTCCGGATCAATTGTCTTGACCAGGCTAGGGGTTTCCAGTTATCAGAGCCGCCAAAAGTTTCTTCAGCGGGCGGATCAGAGGATGGTGCTAGAATTTCATAAGCCGGTTCAGGCGGCGGTTGATGAGTGGAAGTGTCAGGGGCGGCTGTCCCGAGTTCCGGTTCAGTTACTACCGGTCTTGGGATGGCTTATTCTTTTTGCCCTCTTACTGGGCTTCACCGCACGCTGTGGACAAAGCGTATGGGTGAGCACAAAATATCGAGAAGGTAAAGCATAAGGAAAACAAAATTATAGTACCCAGGGGCGGTCTTGAAAGCCGGCATGTTAGATTGCATAGACCCGCCGGATGAAGGAGAGGTATCCTGATAATTGGAGTCAGATGAATTGAGAGGTTAACGAATTAAACTCGCCAAAGGGTAAACAGAACGTAAGTCAGAGATAACCTCGGCCCGACGCTTCCTGGTTACATCAGGTAAGCCGGAGGAGAGCTCTATATCCTTGCTGGTCCGGGACTGCCTCCGGCTTTCAAATTGCTGTTGCTTCAAAAGAAATTGAGGATCTTGGTAAGCCAAAGGATGTGAAAATCTTACTTTCCAGGTTACTCTTCGAATTTTCTGACACGGCAGGGGCTTGGAGTCGGAGGAGATTATAGTTATCTCTTCCTCGACGGCTTGGCTGTTCCTCGTATCCTCCTGGAAAGTTTAAGGGTCACCAAAGTGATGAGAAAGAATCAAGGGAGTTAAAAGTTACCTCTTCTTCGTCGTCAGAAGTGTCATCTAATTTAAGTAAATCGGAAGCGCTTGGCTTCCTTTTCCTTGAAGTTCCAGTCTTGGCAGTTTTCCTGTTGGCTCTTTTGGCCGCTCTGGCTTGTTTTGCCGCCTCATGATTATACTTGACCTTCTAGAAGTTATCATCAGCCTGTGAAGAACGATAAGGGGTTATGAATAAAAGTAAGGTATAACACAGTAAGGAGTAATTATTGAGGTTGATGACTTACTGCAGGAGCCGGGTTCTTCTTGCAGAAAGGAAGTAAGCCAAAGGCGTTACTGGTCACCGTGCCCTCTTTCAGCAACGTTTGGGTCGTAGCATCCACCACATCATCTGGTAAGTCGTCGGGACTATGACGCACTGGGTCATTCTTCTTGCCTGAGTAAGTGCACATTAAGCCAGGGCGGCGACTTAACAAAATCACTCGCCAAGCGACCCAGACTCGGACCAAGTCAACACCATCTAAGCCATTTCCCAGAAGAGCTTTGATTTTGCTAATGGTGGGAGCAAGTGGCAGACGCTCAACGGCAGTCAGTTTATCCGGCAGAGGGTGGTTGGATTCAAAGCGCCAAGCCGAAAGCGAGCGAAGGATTTTCATCAGCCAGAGAAGTATCTTCGCAGAAAACCACGCCCCGATTCCAATCCTTTGGATGACTCGGCGATTCAGCGTAAGGAAAAGACAGTCTCCGCCAATCTGAATCAAGATGCCACCAAGTTCGGTGGGCCCGTTAGCACGTTAGATTCTGTCGGTTTAAGTAAAACAGTTCTCTGAATAAAAGTATGTTGGGTTCCTCTCCAAGATACACCTCGCAGAAAACTTGGAAGTTGCAAATATTTGACACGGAATTGGGTCCGATGTCTTGAGGTCTGAGATCGAAGAAACGCAAAACATCCCTGAAGAATTTTGAACCGGGTGGAGCGAAGCCCCGACTCATATGATCCGTAAAAACTATTACCTCCCCTTCTTTGGGATGAGGTTTCTCCTCGAACGGGTCAGGAGCACGATAATACATGACCTCCTTCTTGGGCAGATGGCCGGACTTCACAAAATCAGACAGTTTGCTCTCTGTGACAATGGACGGGACCTAGTTGAAGGTCACAGGGGCCTTGGGAGCCTTAGGTGCCATGGTGTAAGAGGAAGCCTATGAAAAAGTAAAATTGTCCGGTTTAAATATATTCAAGGTGGCGGCTTAAGAAGGGGCCTAATGACATATAGGTGACTATGCAATAACGCTTAAACCGCTGCAGGTATTAAAGGTAATTAAAATTTTCTTAAGTCGCCGGAAGCAAGCGGTGCTGACAGCCGGTGTTGTCTTAAACCGGTCACATGGACTACTATGGCTAAAACAAATTCACCAGATGTAATTTTTGGCTAAGTGTGGAACAAATAGGTTTCACAAGTTGAAGTTATTATTTTGGATCAAACGGTAGCTCTGGAAAGAAAAATTTCTAGACCTAAAACAGGGCAGAGAAGTTCATGCACTTGAAGAGGGCTTCCAAACAAGGGAAATGAGATCTGTTTCTATGCAAAATAGGCACAAACAATTACCGCAGCAGTTCTATGTTGTTTTTACGATCTAAACAGTGCATTGGAGGTGAAAACTAGCAAGGGTTGGCATCGGGCGGCGATGAACGCCGACGAACTTAAGACAGTTTCAATGCAGACCTAAGAAAGGGAAAGATAGGAACTCACAGATGTGGACGAGCTGCGGAGATTCGCCGTTGATTTCTGGTTAGAGTCAGGTTGATGCAGCGGCCTGAGTCGGTGAAGACGAGAGGTTCGACGGCGGCGGCGGCGAAGCTCGAGAAGAGGCAAGAGGAAGAAGACGACTGAAAGAGAGAAGAATGGAAGACTTAGGTCGTGCCTATTTATAAGGAAAGACCGACTGGGACGGTGCGAGAAACGAGGAGACCAAACATCATTATCCAGCGGCCCCGACGCCTCGGTTTTCGGAAGAGTCAGTAAAGGCAAAGATCCGTTGGAAGATACAACGGAGTAGAATATGAATTTAATTGAAGATGACATCACGACGGGTTAACACGGATCCAGAAGATGACATCATGACGAGTTATGACCTTTTCGCAGGACTAAAGACAGAAGGACTGGTTGTCAAGGTATTTTAAGATTGACATGAACCGGTTCAAATCAATCTGGGGCCTAATGTTGGGGATATAACTATTTGTGTAAGCCGCCCAGGAGGGGGCGGGTTACGTAAAGAGTGACTCATTAGAAGACCAAGACCAAGTATGAAGATGGCGGTTCAATAAAGGGTCTAAAGTCCCACAGGCGACTTAAGGCCCGTAGTGATAAACCGCCATGATGGCATGACTTGTATTGTAAGGTAGAATTAACTAGTTACCGAGCCGCACATTGTCTATGAGCCGGCCGGGACTCTGTAAGCCGCAGGGCGTCGACCCGTGTATATAAGGGGACGACCTTAGGGCAAGAAACAACTCATTGAGAGCCGGGCATAGCGTATCTCGCTCCCTGGTTATCGAAACATCAAGCAATACCAACCCAACTAGACGTAGGCTTTACCTTCACCGTAAGGGGCCGAACTAGTATATCCTTTCACGTGTCCCTTGTCCTGATTAACCCCTTTAAACTTCCTAGTTGCGATGGCTCCACGATTAAGTCCTTGCAAGAGGACATATGCCGTGACAATTCCACGACAGTTGGGAATAACGAGTCATTTAACCAGGAGATAAAAATAAGGGAAGGGGCGTTGGAGTATGTTACGGAGGGGATTGAATGTCAACTAATAGAAGTTACGGCGGAGATTGTGTAATTACTTTTGCATGTTTTAGATAACAAAGTGTAAAATTGCAGTGGGACATGTGACTGTGGGGTAGGGATAGCAGATGTTTGCCCATTAAGTCATACTATCGGGTCGGGTTTGGTTATACCCATGGGTACAAGATTATATCCATGCCCTAACCACAAGCAATCGGGTCGGGTTTGGGCGTCGCCCATGGACACAAAGGCATATCCAAACCCTATCCATTCGGGTCAGGTATCCATGTCCATGCACTACAAAAAAATACACTTTCGTGATGATACGTGTTTGTCACAGTAGCTCGCGTTTTTTGTCATGCATGTACATCCATGACAAATTTATGACAGAATCAAGATAGTCATACCTGTGTTATCGTAGAAGTGTTCCATGACATTAACAAAATTATCATCACGGAAGTGTCCACTTCCATGACGATAAATCGTCGTCCATGAAGTGCTTTTCGTCAAGGGTGACCGACGCGTGGCATCCACCGTAACGGAACGCCGTTAAGCTATCGGGTCCGGTTTTGGATCCGATAACCTGTTAACAGCCCCGACCAATGGGGATTTTCCACGTGTAAAATCATCATTGGCTGGTGGAAAAACGTGTTGGCTCACCGTTGGGTCAGATGTCATCCACTCATTGGACACAAAGCGCCTATGATACGTCGACACGTGGCACGGCCTAACAGAGGCCCATTCCTGTGAAAAGGCCGGCCCGTTTGACTTGGTCAAAAGGTGGCGGGCTGGCCCATGGCAAGCCTGTTAACGGCATGTACGCATATAGCCCATTTGCAACCCGCTAACCCAGGGCCCATTTACGGCCTAACCGAATTAGGCCCAGTAGCGTCATCTGGGCCGTCCAATATAATTCCACTGCTTTAACTTCCGCCCATGTATGGCCCATGATGTCTTTCGGCCCATATGAGGCCCTTATTACTCTCGGCCCATTAACGACCCGTGGTAAACCTGGCCCGTAATGAACAGTGTATCACTTTATACCCATTAACGGCCCGTGGTGAAACTGGCCCATAATGAACATTGTATTACTTTATACCCATTAACGGCCAATTATTACGTTGGGCCATTTCCATCCCATGTTATCTTTCAGCCTTCTCGGGGCCCATTTATTCTTGGGCTCATTTCCACATTCGTTTACTTATGGCCCGTTACTGTCATTTTCTGCTCGTGGGCCAAATTCAGCCCGTGGTTACAGTCGGCCCGTTTGTGGCCCGTTAATACTTTGGGCCGTTTTCATAGCATCATCAAAATACGACCGATTAACGACGGCTGTTATGGTCGGCCCATGAACGGACGATTTCAACTCTAGCCCATTTACGACCATAATGTGGGCTATTATTGGCCCATGTTTGGCCAACCGATCATAAGCCCGTAGAAGGCCCATTGATGATATGGCCCATAGAAGGCCCATTGTGTCTACGGCCCGTATAAGGCCCATTGTTTCTATGCCACGTAGAAGGCCCATTGTTTCTACGCCACGTAGAAGGCCCATTGGTTCTACGGCCCTTAGAAGGCCCATTGCTTCTACGGCCCGTAGGAGGCCCATGTTAACTACATCCGGTGGGCATCAAAGTTCGCCACCAGTGCAAATATAGGGAACACCCTACACTATACAAAAATGGCTTGCTGTTTTCTTCAGCCGGTGGCTGCACGTTAAGAACAAATTTTGTATCGCACCAAAACAAATTACAACTATAAAACAAAAGGAAGGTTGGCATAAAAGTTAACCGTCTAGCAGATAAATGCACCACCAGAAGTTCAGAAGCTCAGTTCATTTGACCTGACTGTTACGTTTTCATGATGTATTGTCCGATGGAGCACCATAACCTTCGCCTTCAGTTCTCCTAGACTCCTGAACAACATAGCAGATGTCTGATAGTCTCGTTTCAAAACCATGCATATCTTGACAACATCGAACAACGTCTCTCCTTGTTTCACAAAGGGTCTCTGTTAGGGAATGGACTTGTGTCTGGAGCGCAGATACAACATTGTTTTGCGCTTGCATATCTTGATCATGAGGCAGTTTGGACGAGATTGCTTTAATGCACAACCCAAGATACGCAGAACGTGCTTTTGGCAATCGTTAGTGGATCGGTATCGACCCACCGCAAGAAGAGCTGACATTGCGGTTATAGTTGCCTCGCCACCTTCAGAAGGTGGCGGTTCCACCATTTTTTCCATAGCTCGCTGAAAAGTTGCGGTTTTACATTAGTAGTACCATAACAGAAGATATTAAGGAGGCAGCAAAACCAAAAAAATAGCTTTGGTCTATATACAGAATTTATTCTGGTGAACCCATGTAAAATAATAGTTGTATTTTATTGCAAAGTACATAATAAAACTAGTTTCCAAACATATGACCATGTACCATCGCTAATGTATTGTCTATTTCTTCACATTGTATTGAGGGCTAAGGATAAAGAGACGAAGTTTATAATACGGTAAGCATAGTATGACATCATTCATATCACAAAACAAGTGAGAATAGACAAACAGGCAATTGTAACATTGTGTGGGCAAGTCCAGCACGGAACTAGATTACAGGTCAAGATCAAAGGAACATCACTCCTCTCTTTTAAACCTTGTAAGGTGAAATGATATGCTAAGACAATTGTGTATAAAATTGAAAAGAGTAATAGACATTGGCTACAAACCATGCAGTTCAAGGCAGAAGTCAGAGTAAGTAGTAGTTAAAAGGCATGAGGATTAAACACTTACAACAGCGGCTTTGACTGGTGTAGTCATGCCCTTCTTCTTGCTGGTGTGACAGTCCTTGAAGATTTCCACATCATTTGGTTCAGGTACTTTTGGTCTTTGCGGGCTTTCCTCTGCATTTGGAACAAGTCAATATATATCTGATAATATGGTACAGCAAAAAGAGTGAAACAACAGCTAATTACAAGAGCCTCGCAATGTGCAATATAGCTACGAGATCCTGTCGTCTGTTGGAATTTCACTTTCGTACGGTTGGCCTTGTTCTTTGAACAGTTCACCTACAAGAAGATAGATTTGTGTGGCACATGCGTAAATAGGACTTCAACATGTGATCCGATGACATATATATAATGTACACGATACCGGATCGGACCAAAGGTTTAACGAGGCCCCTCATGTCTTCATCAGATATATTGTCCACTTGAGATGTTTGGGCAAGTTCACTGTTAGCCTTGCCTTCAAAGTGAGTTTTCCTCAAGTTATACCGATACTGTCACAGAGCAAACTTGAAAACATGGGTGCAAGCTTGTCTGGTTGCATCATCTTGGCAATCCAACTTGAACCTCATCTGTTGAAAATTATGGGAGTCTCATTATCAGCAACCTAGAAAGTATTGGACAGAGCAAGACGATATTACTAGTTTCCATACATAACCATACTTACAGATAAATGGTCGAGGAAGGTGTTGAACTGGGTTTCGTCTTTGTCATTCCTGTACTGAATCCATGTTGGGAGGAGACGTACATGACACCTAACAACAACCGCTGCCTCTGATACTAACTTGGCTGACTCTGTAGCATCACGTGGCCTTTTTAAACCTGCCTCAAAACGAATCTCCATTCTTCCTCCTCTAGATTTAGTTAACCTATCGAGCATTATCCCTGATGTTTGTTTCCTCTTGAGCCTAGGTGCTAGTCCAACAACAAACATAGGAAGTGTTAGTGTACATCAAACTGTGAGACTACATATGAAGAAGCATGCAACTGTAACTTGACTCTAGCAACTACCTTCTTGTTGTTGAAGCTCACAAAGTTCATGCGACATTGCCAACTCATCTTGTGTCAAGAGTGCTTCGGAAGTAGTGTCAGGTGGAAAGGGAGATTGGGAACGTGCTGCTAGCTGAGTTGACGAATGAGTAAATCGTGCAGCTGGTGGTACTTTGAAGGTGTTGCAACAACTAGGGTTGTCTCTGCTTGTTTGGTGGCAGCTATTTGTTTCTGTTTGGGTTGTTCTGCAGCTCGTTTAGCATGGGATACCCTATTGGTACAATTTTCCGCTGGACTTTGACCTTCTATTGCACCATCAGTACCAGCAGAATCTACAGGATTGTTGCGCTTCCCTTTCCCATTCGTTCTGTCTTGCTTCCTCTTTCTCTGTGCCATGTTAAGTCAAGCCGACAAGAAAAACGAATAACAATTTAGTTCTTCAGAACAAATGTACTTTGATGTAAGAACATGGTGTGATAGACAGATATTGTATGTTTTAGAAACAGGAACACGTGTCTTAGTCACAAGTATAATGTGTAAAGTAAGTAGATGCAATTCAACAAAATTAGAAGGAATACAAGCTAGACATCATACATAATATGCAACCACATATAACAGTGCCAAGTTAGTGGGAGCACCTTTGATGGTGCACTAGGGGAGACGTACTCATCACCAACACAACTACGTTGAGTGTCTATGCATGTGTTGTCTTGGAGATCATCTTGGGGGGATGGAGGAGTAGAATCTGGAGAGGCCCTCCATTTGGAAGGAGCACCTTCATCCGCTGCCTTGCTAACTTCCTTCCGCTTTATTGATTTTGAATAGTCAAGTAAAACCGACAAGAAAAAGCAACAAAATTCACTCTTCAAAACTCATTCGTGCATGATGCTAACAATCCCTACTTTGATGTAAGGCAAACACATGATTCTAGGATGGAATAATACGGAAAACAGGACGGCATGGCATATTCACAACTGTTTGTGTAAACTATGCAAAAACCATTTCACCAAATAAGAAGCAATGCAAGCTAGACACCACGTGAAAGATGCAACCAATATGACTCTGCCAAGTTAAAAGTGTCCCATCATAAATGGCATTTCAACAAATTAGAAGCAGCGCATGCTATAAATCATATCAAAGATGCAACTAATATCACACTGCATATACTGAAGGTGTCTCGTCATATTGATTTATGCGGGATACAAAAAACAATAGTTTTATGTGAGGACATGCTTAATAGATAGATGTACTATGTACTAAGTACAGGAAGGCATGTCAAATTAACAGGTGTAATGTATAAGCTAAGCTGAATAGCACATGCAGTTTAACCAGATTGGAAGAATTACAATCTAGACACCATATGCAACATGCAACCACATATCACGCTGCCAAGTTAGAGCAAGCACCTGTGATGCTAGTGTAGGGGAAATGCGGTAATCAACTACAGAGCTACATTCACTATCTTCATCTAGCCTTGTTGTTTCTTGAGAATCATGTCGGGAGGCTGACGCTGATTATTTAACTGAGGAGTAATCCACTTGCCTGACTGCCTCATCATAAGTGATTGATGAGGGATACACAAGAACATTAGTTTGATGTAAGAACATGGTTAATACTCAAATGTACTAGTATGTACCAAAAACAGAAAGGCATGTCATATTCAAAGGTATAATGTGTAAGCTAAGCAGATGCAATTTAACCAAATTGGAAGCAATACAAGCTAGACATCCGGTGGAGTGGTGAGCATGATCATCTAGGACCCGAGAGCTGGTGGGAGGCGGGCTGCCGCCACCATCGTGGATTTTTAGTTGGCTTCGGTGATGCCTCTCTTTGTTGGGCTTGTCATCGCTCGGCTGCTGCCCTCGACTAGCTATTTGTCTTATGGTGCTCACGGGATGGTGGTTCATGTAAAAAATATCTTTCCTTATCTTAATAAAGACCGACTTCGGCCTTTTGAATACAAGCTAGACACCATATGCAACATGCAACCACATATGACACCGCGAAGTTAAAGAAAGCACCTGGGATGGTGGTTCATGGGGAGCGAGATCATCAACTCCAGAGCTACTTTTACCGTCTCCATCTACTGACACTGCACCCTTTATAACGCTGAAACGTGTCTTGCCAAAGCCCGAAGAAATCTGGAGCTGCTTCTCTCTTTTATTTTGTGCTTCTATCAACTGATTGGCAGAGTCTGAAATACCCATGCATAAAAAAACAATAGTGAGAGTATGGGTGAAGTGTGTGCAGAACTAAAGCACTTTGTAAAAAGTAGCGGATAGGTGTGGCTGGAAAATAAATGACAAGAGACATATGATAGCTCTACAACATTGCCTGGCAAACAAAATTAGATTCTACTCCGTATGATTTTGTAATATATGAGCACAGGGATGGCTGGGAAATGCAGGTACTCCTCCAGCACACCACCACATGTGGTCATGTCAAGATAACAGTCGACTGAAAATAAATAGGTCAGTCGATTTTTTTAATGAACCATCCGATCTATAAGGAACGGGCAGATGGCCTTCGTCTACCTCCCGCCAGTCACTGTTGACGATCTTTCTCGAACCGCCAGCGACCACCAGCCCAGACCCCTGCCTCCGCCACCCCGCCCTCCCCTCGACCTCACACCACCGCCATGCTTGGCACGCCCCCAGCCATCCCTTTAATCCCGGCCGACATCCAGATCGGGCGCCAATAGCTCTAGGCCCCACACGCCCCTAAGATAAACACCGAGGCGCTGCTTCCCCGGCGTAATAGGCGGACTAGCGTCTGTTACACCGGGGAATGCTTCCGTTAATTTGGAATCAACTGACCAGGAATTGAAATTCAGGGGGGCGACAGACCTCTAGCTAAGGTGAAATAGTATATGAGGAGAAACCTTGTGCATCGCGAGTTACTAGGAACATCTAGTATCAAGAAGAAGCGGTCAACTAGTGTCTTCTGTGGGATGAATACCGTGCAAGAAGACACGTAAGATTTGCACGAATAAGGGAAGATGAGTACCATTTTCGGTTGCCGGTGTGGTCCCCTCCACATGTCGCGCCGGTCTTCTTCTTTTTACCGGCGAAACCGATGTTCTGGAGGGTGCATGCTTGAACGAACCCATGGCCAAATTGTTGACTGTGTTGTCATGGTCGTATGTCGGCGGAGGGGAAGCAGATCTGAGGCGGCGAAGGACGGCGTAGCAGGAACAGCTCCGGTGCGGTGGAGGGTGGCGAAGTTGGAGAAACAGCGGTGAGGCGCAGGACAACGTGGTTGAACTGGCTCGGGTACTGATGGGTTGGCCTCGGCTTCAACTACTAGTCGTGGACGGCGTTGCGGTTGAGGTTGCGGTGGACGACGACGTTGGGGTATCGGCTCCGGCGTGATGGAGGAGGGCGGCGGTTGATGGGTGGAATGGGGTGGCGGACGGAGGACGCCGGGGTTTCGCGGCTGGTGGAGAGGTAGTTTTTCCGCCCACGGAGTACGAATGGGGAATCGGACGGGTTGGCGGGGGGAGGGGGAGAACCATGTTACGGTCTGGGACGTGCTTGTTTTTGGCTTTTTTGAATAGAAGATGGGACGCGCTTGTTTGAAATTTGTGGAAAGTACAATTTTGCCCCCCTCTTAAATTTCGGACCCATCATGGTCGGGGTAGGATGGTAATCCTGTGTGTCCCAAATAGTGGGCGGGGCGAATTGACGCCGCAGCGCATGTGTGCTTAGGGCGGCCATTGTGTATGAATGTTTTTCGAGGCGGTTGTGTGGCGTCTAGGCGAAGCTACAAACCTACCCGGTTTAGACCTTTGGACGTCGGGCCGGTAGGTTTCACGGTCGGAGTTATTAGAAAAGTAATTTCCTTATACTACCAAACATTGGTCTCACGCGGTTTCAAGTAGTAGAGGCTCTTTTGGCGCTTCGTTTGGAATTTTGAAACACAAGCATTCACGTTTAGAGTACTCTTGAACTTTGAGGATTGACCTAAATAGACAATGTTAAATTTGACCTTGTATGTTTGAAAACCTCATTAAATTATCCTCTTCTTTTTGAAATTTTGACACTTGAAAATCCTATAACTACGATTATTTTGGAATGGAGGAGCTAAATTAGAATATATTTGTACACGACTACATATGCTATTATGTACAAAATCAGAGCAAAGATTGGTGCCCCCATAATTTAGGTATGATTTACAAATGCCATGAATCAAATTCAAATAATTGAATGGACTTCATGTTGAATTTGATTTTTTAAAACCACCCTAAGTTGAATTCAAATGTATGCTAGTTCATTGGTAGATATTTATAATGTACATTGTGGAACTTTCGTATGTATAATGTGCTTTGCACACATAACATGAACTATACTCACGTTTATATTCGATTGCTAAAGCGATGCATTGTCTGGAGTTCAAAATACTAACTATGTGGATCAATTGTGTCGAATAATAACATAGACATGCTCAAATTCGATAGAATCTAGATATCTGATGGATCAATGACCGTTCCTTACAAGAATTGAAAATATCATGATCCCATCCTAATATTTGGATACAATTTATATCTTTAATCAATGTGTACAGCAATCTTGTACGTGTAGTTTCAGTGCCCATCGGTGGTCTCTCACACGTGCTCACACACTCTCTCCCGAGGTGTCTTTCTCGCACACATGCTCTTGATATAACCCTCCCTCCCTCTCGTAACCATTTACGACTGTTTTCACTAACCTTTATGACAAGTACTCTTCCTCTCGCAAGCATACACACGCACAATCCCCATCGACCCTTTCTATATACATAGACCTGCCTACGTTTTTCCTATACGCACATTATCTTTAGGCCTCTCTCTCACGCCTTGTCTCACACCTCTCTTCCTAATCGACAAGTATGATTCTAGCAGAGCATTCTGTGGGATGCCCCTTAAAGTTAGGTTGGATGAATAGTAATATCAGAGATAAAGGGGTTACCTTAGTCCGAGAACCTAGGGTTACAAATCCTAGCCGGCTTTGTCAGTGGACATAGAGTCCTTCACAATTATCCTATCTTTGTCTTGTATGACTAGTCATCCATGGGTCTCCCTAAATGCGTCACAGGCCGACCAATGTGGTGCAGGACGGAACCGAACGAAGGGCCTCACCTCGACCCACCGGACCTCACGCGGTGACACACCCTCTGCCCCCATGTCTCGTTATCTTCTCACACCCACACATACCAACACAGACACCACACACAAAAAATATATTCTCCTGGTGCCTCTATCCACTCCCCCCTTGCATATACACACTCAAGGGAATCTCTCGCCGTGACGTCATATTCGTCTCTCTCTCTCTCTAGACCACTCTCATTTCTCGTCCTATCTCTCCCACGCCCCCCTGTCAGCCCCTCTATCCATGCCTCTCTCGAATATGTAATACACACACATACCTCTCTAGGCCCTGCCAAATGCATCAACTACACATTCACACATGTAACATCACGTACCCCATTGATCTAAAAAGCCCTCTCTTCACATTTATTTCGCATACAACATTCCTTTTGAATAAAGTGTGGCCAAAAAAATATTTTAGAATTTCTACATATATACAACATTAAAAAGTTATATGGAGGAGTATGAAAGCTTGCATTGCATGGTGCCCACAATGATATTTATTCCGCACTGTGAATTTGTATATTTTTATACTATATATAAAGTTAGTCATAATAAAGAGAAACGAAGAGCATCTCTCTCTCTCGATCGCATACCCCCCCCCCTACGGCCCTTTCACGTACACACACAAACTATCTCCAGGTCCTCTAAAAGTAAGCCCCCAGCACATTCACACATGCTTCATCTTTCTCTCGCGATATATACAATGACGATCATTGTATTTGAAGTGAAAGCACAATACGTACATTGGTCTTCAGAATCCACTCATTACGGTCACCATTTATGTTTTGTGGTTATTATACAGTCACGGGCTCACCGTACAACTCTGTATTTGCTCAAGACACGACTAGTTGACCAGTTAAACGCTCCATGTGGCACCTCTAGTGTTGCATAACATTCTCTCACTACCATCGGGCCCACATGTCGGCTTGTATCTACTCTACATCTACACTCTTATAAAATACTAGCAAGATGCCCATGCGTTGCACGGAACATCAAGATGCATTTGTATGAGTAGTTTATCTTGTGGGAGAAAAAGGATGAACAAGGGAAGGCCTTATTTGCAAGTGTGGAGAGGGGTGTGGGTATCTTTTTGCAAAATTGCCATAGTAAGAATAAAAATAAACGACAAAAAAATATTGGATGGTTGTTCGAAGTCATGACTGCGGGCACAGCGGACAAGGTGGCCTTGTATTGGTATGCTGAACCGTCTGTTTTAACACACAGGAGCTGATGTGGTGATTGTACACACACGCACGCATGCACACGAACTGCATGCACGCAACACTCACGCGAACACATGCACCCACGAACGCACGCAACACTCACACGTACACACGCAGCCACGCACGCACGCAACACTCACACGCACGCACACACACGCATGCATGCACACACCAGTACACCACACGACCAACAAACACTCTCACGCTCAAGTGCTCAACCTACATGTGCATGCGCACATATCAGGCCCTGACAGACACATACACAACCAGGTGATTCCCGCGCACGGGGTAGAGTCTTGTCGCGCCTGCGTAAACTTGTGTTTATCTGAACTTTTCCCTATGCGAACTAATAGGTGGGACCCACAAGGAATGTGGTCAATTTAACTAGTCAACATGGTGCCACGCAGACTATTTGGTCAGTCAATAGAGTGCAATCCGATGCTGAACCATGAGCAAGTGACCATATAATCACCGCAAAACGTATATAGTGACCGTAATCAGCTTATTCTGAAGTTCGGTGAACGCATTACGCTTTTCTCTCTGTAGGCCCTCCAAAATTACATCTCTACACGTTCTCGCATGTTACATCTAACAACTATGCAATACAGCACTACTACTACACTGTAACACAATAAATCATATGTGTTTTTAGTTTTACTAGATATCATATTGTTACTTAATTATTCAGTTTGCATACATTAAAATTGCCTTTGAAATGTATGGCGGTATCATATATACCGCCGCGGGAAAAATCCCGCCTTTCCTGTTTAATCGGGTTTGTATCAATGGATCGTATGAAACAGCAAAAGTATAGTACTATATACAGTACAAGTGACAGTTCACCGGGCCGTCGTGTCGTGTACTCCTCCGTCGTAAGAGTGGAGCGCTCGCTTTCATAAATCTTCTAGTCCCTTTCGCCGACATGTGGGGCATCAAGCTACTGGGTCCACATGCCATACCGGAATACGGTGCAGAGCAGCCGGGGTGAAGCACCCAGTCATGGCGCCGACATAGTAATGAGCAATGAGGCGTCAAATCGGAAAGTTGCACCTTTCCCGCATTTAAGTTGGAGGGATGAAGTAATAATGCTAAAAAAAAGAAGTTGGAGGGACGAAGCAACCACCATTTCACTCGTTGCTGAATCCGCTTCTCCCTCATCTTCTTCAAGTTAACCACGTGTTGCTTTTGCCATTGTTCTGCCTCATGTGGGAAGCGGATCGGCTTGGTAAAGCACTGACACGTGGGACCGCATGTTAGCAAACCACCAGGACGACGTCCTCTAAAAATAAGAAACCTCCCCCGCCATCCGCGTGGCAAAATCACCTCCTTTTTACTAATCTTGATTCTATAATTTTTTAGATCAATATAATTGAGATTTGTATTGATAACACACAGGAGCAAAACCAATGGTACGGTTAAGGGCATCCACAATGTGTAGCCAAATGTGAAAATAGCTTTTGGCATCATGGGAACCATTATGGACGGTGTTGCCAAAGCCAAAAGGATGGAACTGAAGCTCCCTGATTGATTGATTGATTGAAGGAATAGAAAAATGCAACGTTTATCCTCTTTCTCCCGTGCTTGGACGCATGTACAATATAGAGGAGAGAGTCTACTCCCCTGTCCCTTCTATCACAAGTCACAAAGCAGTGAGGCGTCAAATCACAAAGCACAGACGAAGTAACCATCATTCCACTCTTCGCTAACTCCGCATCTCCATCGTCTTTTTTGAGAAACCATCTCACCGCACTAAGTTGGACGGACGACGCTATTGTGTACGAGTAGTACTAGTACATTTACGCGTCCTTTGGTTCAACGGACTTCCTGGATGCAAATAAGGCGGTTGTCTCGGCTTGCAGGCGGCACTTGCGAACAACTTACCGTGGTCTCCCTCAATGGTGTTCTCTGTCGAACGCACTTCACCAAACCACAACGTTCGAGATCTCGTCGACGTCACCGCAATGGGGAAGGAAGTCAAATATAGTTACTACCTCCATTTTTTTGTACACGAGGCCAGTAATATCAAAATTACAATTTTCAAAAGGCCACTAACACTAATCGAGGCAAAATTGATGGGGTTTGCCTCATACTAGCAACCAAAGACATTAATCCCATGCATGCATGCGGAAGTGAGAACGTTGGTTTGCATGGCGCTGCATTAATCAAGCGATGAGGACTGAGATGGTTAGCTCTTTGGGCTTTGGGGAAAAAAAATACGCATTAATTGACACGTGAAACGAGGATTTGTATCGATTAATCCCGCAAAGGAAAACCGCGCCTTTCGTTTTTAACACTAGTACTCCTAGTACGTAGCACTACGTACTTATCCTGTTTGGGTCTAGGCCTTGCATTGCCATACTTCGCCACACATTTTTGTCAAGCTTGCCTAAAGTTATCAAAATGAAAAGGAGGTACACTTGCGCGCGGCTGTCGCGGTTGCACCGTACCCTCACACGGTCGCTCCTGCACGCCGCGGTCGCACCGCACCCTCACATGCACATTCGCTCCTGCACGCTGCAAACCCAACCAAGGGAACGCACCCTCACTGACACATGTTGTCGCATGTGAACAAACCAAACTCAGCCATCCTACCGCTGACACATAATTTTCGTTCATAGAGTATGTTTATCCAACCGCATGTTGGGGAGTATCCGTACGGCCTGTGCGGTGGTCTGTTGGGGAAGAAGAAGAGGTGAGGAAGAAGGGTTAGGAGACGTAGGATATTCATCCAACCGCCTGAAATGGTAGACTGACCCAAGTCAGGCGACTTGCATAACAATATATGTTTTTACACAGCAAAAGATCCATAAAAACAACAACATAAAGAAAAACTATCACTGCTCGCGGAACAAGACGGCCTCGTCGTCTTTGGCTGCCGGCGCGAACCAGCCGTAGCTGCCGACGTGTGTCTCCGCACCGTGGTTGTCCTCGGCCTCCAGCTACTCGTTCACGCGGAGCATCCGGGCGCTCTGCATGGACGAGAGCACCGCCCGGTTCAAGTCGAGGATGTCCGGTTCCGCCTGCAGGAGGGCCTCGATGGCAGCGACATCCGCAAGGCCTGCGCCGAAGTCGAGCCTCCGCCGCCCGGTTCAAGTCCAGGACGTCCGGTTCCTCCTGCAGGAGGGCCTTGATGAGAGCGGCATCCGCGCGCTCCGCGTCGAGTTGAGCCTGTGCCGCCCGGTTGAAGTCCAGGACGTCCGGTTCCGTCTGCAGGAGGGCCTCGATGGCAGCGGCATCCGCGCGCTCCGCCTCAAGTTGAGCCTCCGCCGCCCGGTTCACATCCACGACATCCGATTCCGCCTACAGGAGAGCCTCGATGGCGGTGGCATGCGCGCGCTCCACGCCGAGTTGAGCCTCTGCCTCCCAGTCCTCCTTTAGTATCGCCAGGTTGAACCGCTGGTCCGCCTGGACCATGGGGGACTCGGACGCCGGCACGAAGTCGACGTCCATCGTCTCATACCCATCGGGGGCCTTCTACGCCGCGACCTCCTCCATGAACATTGGGTCGGCTTCCTCCTCCTCGTAGCTTGGCTCCAGAGAACTCGGGGATTGGCCCGCCGCAAAGCGAGCTTGGGAACAGAGGTCTCTAGCACCGACCGCCGCCGCGATTTCTGCGCGGCGCTCCGGCGTCAGCATCTTGTAGTACGTGATCTAGCGGCGCACCATGGCTTTCCGGCGAACTAGGGGACGCTTGATGCGGGCTAGGGGATCAAACGGGGGGAAGGGGCTGGAGATTAGGTGTGGTTTTAGGGCAGTGGCTGGCGTAGGCCGAGCAGCGAAGGTTCTGGTGTAAATAGTGGTTCCGGTGACGACCGGTCAATCGGTTTTGACTGTACATCGCTCTTGTCGCCTTTGCGTTGCATCCCGGCACGCTGGACCCTTCACGTAGCTCACCAACTGGAACGCGCTTCGTCTTGGGTTTTCGCTCGCTTGTGGGACCGCAGTTGAGAGCAAACCGACGTCCCTCCCCTCCCCCGCCCGCATCATTTTATGCGGGGTAAATAAAAACAGAGGGAGTATACTACGGATGAGGATCCCCTGACGTGGTCGAACCCATTGAGTAACTGACATGCGGGGCCTAGCAAGCATGGGGTCCGCCAGTAAGTGACCGAAAGGGAGGGTAAGGCAGGGATACGTATGTGAAAGGAGCTTCCAATGATATAATTTTCACATTATACATCTCATGTACTATTAATCTTGTCAATAGTAAATGCGGTTTTGAAAAACTCATTAGAGCATGGTTAATAATATAGCCAGTCGATGGCTATAAGGAACTGCCATGTCATCTATAGCCATCATCTATTATATGCACTCATACAGTAGTGTGGGCTATAAGGTTGGCTATTTCCATAAAAAAATTATAAGGTTGGCTACTGTATTAGTACTTTTTTCCATCTCCTCTCCATCTCTTTCTTCATATTTATTGTACGTATTTAACTAGGAATGCATATATAGCTAGGCTCTTGCATGAGAGATCACTCCCCTTACTTTTTCACATCTCTCTCCTCCACATAGGCCCTATATAAATGGAAGGAGGGAGTACAACTATGAGCACTGCATACTCTAGTACAGATGTTGTCAGTACTCCACTAGTACTATTAGAAAGAGAGCTTAAAGAAAGTTACTATTGGACTGGCTATACATGGCGAAATGCTAGTAGGAAGAGCATGCGCGAGAACAAGCACATTCACGTGGTTGAAAACAAATTGGAAACCATCTCGAGTACAAATCTAGGAGTACGTATTTAATCTAACAATATTGATTGGGCGTTGTTGAATGTTGATACTTTTTTTATCAAAGTAGAGATACTTTGACTACACATAAAACTTATATGTAAACTAGAAAGGATAGGAGGGAGTATATTATACGTTCAAAAACGAAATGAACATTGAATACCCTTTATATATGATTTGCGGATGCTATGGTCACCGGTTCAAAATTTTGAATCCGCCTTAGGTATCACATGCCCCCACTCGTTCTCTCTCGATTTCATCTCGGGGTCCGGAGATCGATTGAAAGAGGACTAGGGTGGTTACAATATGTTTGTTTCGCTTATGAACGTACAATATACTCCCTATGATCCACACAGACCCCCCCCCCCCCGCGGGTCATTTCTATCATAGAAACAGACCAAACCTTTATCTCCTTGCACGACACACAATTGATCTCTGAACATCAATCGATCTCGTCAACATGTGTAGGGGCATGCATGAACCGAATGGGATGCCAAAACTAAGACGTGAAGCGACACGTAGTGGAGGCAAAGTGAAACTTCAAACGAACTGTTTGTTTGTATGCATGTCGGACAAATTACAAATAAACATTGGAAATAGAAGCATGGTCCAGGCCCACATGCGAATGATATTTGACAGAATGTTCAAATGAGGCATGCGGGAGGATGGACTCGACCGGAGGGCGACATGATCAATGGAGAAGAGGGTTGGAGATGAATGAGAAATAAGAAAACGCCACATGATTATACTTGACCAGCTCAAATAAACAATAAGGGCATCTCCAACGTTGCCACGACCGCAGCTGACTACCCTGGCACACCAAAAACCCTCGTCCCTCGCGCCGTTGCGTGGTGCGTTCCCAGCTGGCGCCAGTTGCCCGCATTCATGCCGTCCGTCTGTATGCCGTCTTTAAGTGGCTCGGTGCCCGAGGAACCAACTCTGGCGACTTAATGACGCACCAGGACGCTTGGCCTCACCGGACTGCGCTACTTAAAGTGGCAACGCCCAACTAACCTCCACACCATAGTGCATCGTCCTCCTACCTGGCACCACATCCGCCATGACCGTAAGCGTGAACGCTCTGCGGGAGAGCTTGTCTTCGGGGATGGAGCTCAAGGTCGCCGCCCTCGCTCGAGTCGCCGCACAAGCGGTGGCCACGCTGGCGTCCGATGACGGGAGCACCGTCAGCCATGCGTCCTACTTGCCGCCATCCAACGTCCGGCACCAACGAGGTCGGGGACTCCTCCGAGGATGAGTAGGGCATGGGAGGCGGCAGGGCATGATGTGCAAACTGGCCGGTCCGTCTCCCGTGTTCTACTTTTCCTCGCCGGAGACCGCACCTTCACTTTACGGGTCTTGAACCCCGCCCCCGTACATGGAGATCGCAGATGAAGGACGTCGGTCGCCGCCGTAGAATAGGTTTAGGGTCGTGTTTCTTTTATTTTTCTGTCCTATAAAAGTTCGAAATGTAATGAAAATCTTCCATGTTTGCATTAATCTTGGCCGGTGTATATGAACTTTCACAATAATATAGTATATTGTAGGAGTACTAGCAAGATGCCCGTGCGTTGCATGGAAGATCAAGATCTTGTGGGAGAAAAGGATGAACGAGGGAAGGCCTTATCTGCAAATGCACATTCACGCATTTCACATTTTTCTACATCTACGGGAACCTACGAAAGGGTTAACGTAAATTGCCTCTCTCTCTCCCCCCTGATTTTCATGGTGGTGGGCCCCTCCCTCCCCCCAATCTAAAATCAACAGCTCACACGTTTCACATTATGTTCATTATGTAACTGGGACTACGTAGGTGTAGCATTACTTGTCCTAAAAAACCCAACTAAGCCAACCTCCCAGCATATCGCGCGGGAAAAGACCCGGCCGCGCCGTTTTAGTCGGGATTACCGGATTACTAGTAGTAGTATCGATGGATCGCGCGAAGCAACAAGTTTTTTTTGAGGGGGCGAAGCACCTAGTTTAAAAGGAAAAAGGCGGTACACTCACAGCACTGCCGCATGATCGCATTGCACCCCACACATGTTCGGTCCTGCACACGGCTCACGCAAACAGAACGCCCTTCGGCTTGCCTCTTCACTGACACGTGGGACTACACTTGGAGAAACCGACAATGCGCCAAACTCCCCCCGCCCACCGCGCAAAAATCCTCCCCCACCCCCACCCAAAAATTCCCCCCAAACCCTAGATTCAACCGCCCTTCGGCCAACTAGCCAATAATATTCCCCACCCCCCCCCCCCCGTCGCCCTCCACTCCATTCGCTCCGCCAAAGCCGCCCTCCCCGCCATGCCGATACGTCGGCACTGTGGTTCGTCGAGGGGATGCACGGCGATCCTCTCGCTCCCATAGTACGCTCTCATAGACAGCCCTTCAGCCGCCGCCACCATCACCGGGCGACGTTCTTGTGGAGGCGACGGCGGTCAGCGCCGCCATCACCGGGCGACGTCAGGTGGAGACGCCGCGGTCAGCTTCTCCCACGGCACGCGCATTCTAGAGTTAGGCCCGTGCATGTCGGTGTAGCGCTGAATGTTAGCCGATAGAGCGATGTTAATCTCACCGCTTTGGTCAAGTAGTTTACTGATCAATATGCTCGCTTAAGAAGCTTCCTTGCCCTGCTCGCACTCAATCTGCTTAGCTGAGATGGCATGCCAAGGCCAATTAGTTGCTAAAATATCCTGCCATATATTTATTGTGACATAGATTGCCATGGTCTAGTAGCCAATCTGTTAGGTGAAATAGCTCTACAGCATTTTATACTCGATCTTTGTTGCTGCGATGGCCTTCGATAGTTTGATGGCTGTGTGCTCGGCCTCATTGACTGCTGAAACAGCCTGCCATAATTTAGCACTCAAATCTGTTTGCTGAATTACATATATTTCGTTACTTAGATCTTCTCGTCCAAATATCTTGCCATAGCTTTAGACATCGACCTAGGTATTTTCTTCTGGACTTCATAAAAAAGCATATATGTTTTTCCTGTAATGTCTAGTAGAAGAACTAATTTGTATGTCTAACAGATGGACAGGACTTGAATAACTTCTGCTCGAAGATTCTCCGCTGCATATGTCGAGGGGGTTGAAAACTTCATGAACTTTATCAGAGCTGAGTACGGTGGTCCGAAATCAGATGTGCTCTGCCCGTGTAGCAGTTGTATGAATTCAATTACAAGACCCCAGTCAACTGTGCAAATCATCTACACTTGTGTGGGATGTCGGTCACATATACTAGGTGGGTTCATCATGGTGAAGCTGTGAACGTCAACGTTATTGACTACGTGGAAGCAACAGATCACCATCTTGATCTGCCTGATGCTTAGGTGGAACAGGAGGAGGAGGAGGTGGTGGCGGAGCCAGTGAGTTTGACCAACATTGAAACAATGCTACGAAATGCTCGTGCATTCCGTGAACTTTCACCTGCAAAAGAAAAATGGTGGGCCTGCCTGTTGGAACAATGCAACATGGCTGTCACCCCAGGAAATAAGTTGTCAGTATTCTCAGCTACGGTCACCTTTCTTCAGGTGAATACATCTGAGCGGATGACCAACAAATCATTCGATGCGATGTTGGCTGCTTTTCGCAAAGCTTTCCCAGATGCGTCTGAGCAGCCACACACCTACAGTAAAATGAAGAATTACCTTCGTGCAGTTGGAATTGGATATGATATGATCCATGTTTGTAAGAATAATTGTGTTCTGTTCCAGAAGGATTATGCCAACTTAAGTGAATGCCCGAAATGCAAATCATCAAGATGGAAAGATGGTGATGCTGTGAAGAGGATTCCTCATAATGTTCTGACACATTTTCCAATTACGTCAAGATTGCAGAGGTTGTTTCATGATGCTGAAACAAGAGAGGATGTACTGTGGCATTCTAGGAACCAGGATTTCAGAGATCAGAATGTAATGAGCCATCCATCATATGGTAGTGAGTGGAAAAGCTTCAATCAGAAGCACGAAAAGTTTGTTGCTGACCCGAGAAACATTAGACTTGGCTTAGCTTCAGATGGATTTAACCCATTTGGCCACCAGTGCGCCACATATAGCATGTGGCCAGTGCTTGTTATCCCTTACAACATGCCTCCATATGTCTGCACCAAAGAATCAAACTACATGATGGCCTTGCTCATCCTAGGTCCAAAAAGTCCTGGAAAGGATTTTGATTTGTTCATGGAGCCTCTTGTGGAGGAACTTCAACAGCTATGGAGGGGTGTTATAATTTGGTGCATCCATGATTATCTGGCTTTGGGCACTATGTCAGGGCGAACGACACATGGTTACAATGCATGTGTTCGCTGTAACAGGAATCCGCTGTCATACGCAATACTTAGCAAGATCTGTTACATTGGACACCACTGTTTCCTTGCCAAGGAAAAGCCGCATCCTAGAAAATACCGAAGACATGTGTTCAATGCAAAGCATGGAAATCGTGATGCGCCAAAGAGGCTCACCGCCGATGAGTTGCAAGTGGAATTAGAGAAGGTCAGGCATATTACACCAGGAAACCATCCTGATATTGGTAGCGGGAAAAGGAAGCGTGGCAAGGCAGAAGAGAGATTATTGTTTACCCGCAGGTCCACTTTGTGGGACTTGGAGTATTGGAAAGATTTGGATCTGCGGCATAATCTTGATGTGATGCACATCGAGAAAATATATGTGACAAAGATTATCGGCACACTTCTTAATATTGAAGGCAAGACGAAAGATACCTTAAAATCTAGGATTGATTTGACACACCGGGTATCGTAAAGGATTTGCAGGTGCAAGATGAAGGTAAACCACGGGATATGGCACCACTGTAATGCGTCTTGGACAAGGTAAAAACAAAAGAATTCTGCAAGGTCCTGTCACGTGTGAGATTCCCACATGGATTTGCTTCCAACCCTGAAAGGAGAGTCAGTGCAGATGGAGACAAGGTACAAGGGTTGAAAACTCATGACTGCCACGTCCTACTTCAAAGGGTTTTACATGTTATCCTTAGAGGATTGGGCAGACATGACTTATACAAAGCAGTTGCAGAGTTGGGACAATTCTTCAGGGAACTCTGCAGTAGAAATATCAGGATAGATGCTTTGGAGCCTCTTAGAGACAAGATACCAACTATCCTATGCGACCTTGAGAAGATATATCCTCCAGCCTTCTTTGATGTGATGGTGCATTTGGCTGTTCATATTCCTGATGAGGCACTACTTAGAGGTCCAGTATAGTATGGCTGGATGTACCCTATTCAAAGGCGGCTAGGCACTTTCAAGGGCTATGTTAGGAACAGAGCTAGACCCGAGGGTTCCATTGCAGAGACCTACATAGCTACAGAAGCATTGACATCCTGCTCAAAATACATTGAAACAGCTGATCAGCTTAGCAAAGACGTGGATGAAGACAATCCCGGGCTCAATGGTTTCGATTATTCTGTTCGAGTTACAGGGGAAGAGTCGACAAGTGGACAAACACAAGATTTGGACAAAATGGTTTGGTATGTGTTGAATAACTGTCCTGAGATACTACCTTATATCAAGTAAGTGCTAAGTACTGCAGCTTATACATCGTAATCTACTAAACTTGCAGCACATTCTTATATATTTAGATGTTTGACGTGATCACTATGTTGTGCAGCATCTACAAAAAGGAGTTACTGCCGCAAAATCCAAGAAATATTGACAAACTGATTATGGCAGGATTTGCGAAATGGTTCAAGAGCCATGTAAGCTTTTGAATTGCACTGTCAGTTTTTTTAATATATTGAGTACATAAGATGAACAGCTTGTCTATTTTCTAACCATAGGTTAAAAAGATGCGGGAGGATGGGCAGGCAGTTGATGATGCCCTTTACTCACTAGCAATGGGTCATGATACTCTGGTAAGACATTATGAATCTTGCGTTGTTGGAGATGTGCGCTACAACACCCTTGCACGAGACGAAGGCAGAAGACACAAAATAAGCGCCATCATGAGCACGGATACGTATGACAAAGAGACAACTGAAATGTATGCTAACATAATGACATTGTTCAGCTTGCAGTATATCTCGATTCGAGGATCATCGGTGTGTGGTTACATTGTGTTGTCGTTGGTATAGCCTGCTTTTCCAAGATCGCAAAAACCCGTAGCTGATGATTATTTCAAATCCATCAATGTCAAGGCGTGCAGACCAAGGAGCCTTTTATTTTGGCAAATCAAGCAACACAGATATTTTTCTTGGAAGACACATTTTGCACGTAGCGATGACTGGAGAGTAGTGCAAAGGTTTGAGAAGAGGAATTCGTTTAATGAAGTTGCACAACAAGATGATGCTTACATCGCTCACGATGTACAAGATAACACAGATGTTCCTAATATCTTTGAGAACCATCACGTCAATGACGCCGGCGAAAAGATTGCCTGTCGTGTTATGGACATACAAGAGTTGATCAAGAAGAAGCCAACGTTCGAGGATGTTGAGGATGAAGAAGAAGATGACACCGTGGGAAATTGCGATTTAGACTGATACACATGGCGAAGATGTTGACGCCGCTACTGCGGATGATGATTACATTGCTTTTGTCGTATTTGCCTATCAGAAGACGTTTTTATCTACTATGTGCAATTGTGTTTGCTATGACAACTGAAACCTGATGAACATGTTGTTTAGTATTTTCCTGTGAGAACATCACTTGCTATGTATGCTGATTTGTGTTTGGTGATTGTATGACGACTAAAACATGATGACATTGTTGTTTAGTTGTACTCATATTTGGCTGTGAAAGTTGAATTTGATGACATAGTTTGCTGTTGGACTGCAATTTGCTCGACGTCTTCGAATGAGAACAAAGCTAACCCGACAAGTCATCTGCTAATTTATATATTTATTACCAAAAGGGCCTCTGCTATTTATTTATTTATGAGCAAAAGGGGATACCCCCTGATTTCCGTTAATAGAAATCATTAGATGTTCACAACACTACGCCCAGCCTGCTACACAGGTTTCATTCATTACTAGTTTCAAAGAAAGTGCTCATGTCATAGCCCTTTGAATACATCACGAGTGCTACATACATCGCAAATAAAGAGACAATCATCCCACAGAGCACATCGATTTTGCCCATTATCTTCACAATCTATTTCATCTCCTCATTGATGTCAAGGTTGCTCAGCAATGTTGCTTGGCCTTGATCGAGGAACTGCATCTTTAACCTTCGCTCTGCATCTTCCTCTTCCGTCGTTCCTTCCGCCATTTGTCCAACACCCCAACCTGCTGGTATTGGGATTCCTCGCTAACCAAATAATAAGCGTAGTTGCACTCCCCCACATCAGCAACTTCCCAAAAATACAAATCACACGAATCTTCCCTTTTCTGCACGAATCAAATTGGAAGATCATCAACCAAACTATTAAAAAATAAGCAACTGAAAGCATCAGAACAACACTTAAACATATTATTACCCCATGATTCGGGCATTTGTAGAACACTCGGCCAGGGTTGAGGATTGTGGTTGAGACGCGACGGATGACTCTGCGTGATTTGCAGCAGTGACACCACACCAACGGCAGCGGGTTGCGATGAGCAACCGGCTGTGGTGCGCGTGCCAGTGGCGGTGTGATGAGACCCACAGGCGATGGTACGGGTGGCGACTTGGCGCATATTTGGTTGTTGCCTGCTGACGAGCAGCCAGCTGACATGGTTGTTGTGGCCAGAGCTTCTGATGCTAGGCAGAGTAAGTAGAGAAGAAGAGAAGCGAATGTTGGATATGTCAGTTTCATTACTTGCAGAGTAGCATAGCACCATATATAGTCATAGTCTAGGTTTGGATTCGACCCAGCCATGTGAGCACGTCTCTCTTTTTTCTAAAACTCAGCAACGTCTCTTTACTAGTACACTAGCTTGTTCTGTATGCCTTCTCAAGTCTTTGATTCCTCCACCTGACATCTGGGACCAACCGAAAGGGCCTCTGTATTTCGCAAAAAAAACGTGCCCCCCGCTGACAGGTAGGACCCACCAGCTATCTTCGCACGCAAGGAAGTGCCTCCTTATTACGCACAAAAAAATGAATACTCCCCCTGCCAGCTGGAACCCAGCATCATGGGAGGCTGACTTGTGGGCCTACCAAGTTAACGGGGACGGAGGGCTTTGTCAACTTAGTCAATATGAATGATTCAAGCTCCAGTTACCGTACGATGTTAATCCAACGACAGTAGTGCTTCTTCAACCTCTGGTCTTCTTACTCCAGCCGCCAAACCAGCGCCAGTCGTGTCGCGTGCTCCTGCCTCCCGTGGCCGGTTGTGATGCCGTGGAGGCCTCACCACCCCCTACTACTCCCACCGCTCGCCAGGCCATCCCTCTACTCACCCACACCCCCTGTTATTCTGCAGCGACGACAGCCTCACACCGCAGCCGAACCAGTGAACCCTTGTACTCCTCTTCGCGTGGGCATCCACTGTCGCGTCTTCCTCGACTCCGTGTCGTCCCCTTGCTAAGCCTCGCCGTCGTCCACTGCCGTGGTGCTCTCAGCGCGGCATGGTCAATGTGGTCAACAACCGACTTCTATCGGAAGAGTACTGTACGTGGAGAGGCTGACAGCTGGGTCCATGGCCACATCCTAGTTTCTTTGTGATTTGCCAAGTAAGTCGCTTTGTCAGGCCTGTTGGGCTGCAGTCTTTCAAGACGAGGAGAGCTTCATTCGGCTGGCCGAGAAAATGGCCTATCAGTAATGAGAAATGGGATGTACATTTTTAAAACACATCAAACCGGCAATTAGTTTCAAATTTCTTTTTTTCATTTCGGGATTTTAAATTGCATTGATTTTTACGCGTGGACAATTTGTTGGATTTTATATTGATATACATTTATTTTTAAAATCAGTTTGAATGTGTCTCGAAATTTCGGGATTAAAAACTGTTTGGACCGCACCGAAATATGCAAAATTTCGTATAATTTTTTTAACCGTGGCCACAATATGGGCTGTAATGCTAACAAAAACAATATGGGCTCCGAAAAAACCTTAAGAATTAGCAAATGGGTTATAAATTATTAGAAATAATGGCAGATGGGTTGTATGATGTTTTCCACAGATTTGAGGCTTTCCTAAAAAAGGTTGACGCACAAGCAGTGACTGATGGATGTCCATCCAACGGCCGTCGTGCTTCTTCAATCTCTGCTCTTCCTGTTCCAGCCGCTCAAACAAGCGCCAAGCGGACTGCTCGCTTCTCTCCTCGCGTCGGCCAGGTCCGCCAAGCAGGCCTCACCGCCCCACCATACTCCCATCGCTGGCCTAGCCATCCCTCTACTCACCAACACCTTTGTTATTCTCCGGCGACGGCAGCATTTAACCAAGAACTCTCGTACATTCGTACTCCTCTCCGCCTGGGAAACAACTACCGAGTCTTCCCTCCCTCCGTCTCGTTCCCTTCCTAGGCCTCGCCGTCACACACCGCCCTGGTGCTCTCGGCGCGGCCTGGTCAACATGGTTAACGACCGACATGCATCTGAAGTGGACTGTACGTGGAGAGGCTGACAGCGGGGTCCACTGCCGCACGCAAGGAAATGCCTCCTTATTACGCGCAAAATAATGATTCCTCCACCTGACATCTGGGACCCACCGAAAGGGCTTCTGTATTTCGCGAAAAGACGTTACCACCGCTGACAGCTTGGACCCACCAGCTATATCTTCGCACGCAAGGAAGTGCCATCAATGAATACTCCCCCTGCTAGCTGGGACCCAGTATAGTGGCAGGCTGACTTGTGGGCCTACTAAGTTGACGGGGACGAAGGGCTTTGTCAACTTAGTCAATATGCATGATTCTAGCTCCAGTGACCATACGATGTCCATCCAACGGCCGTAGCGCTTCTTCAACCTCTGGTCTTCTTGCTCCAGCCGCCCAAACCAGCACCGGTCGTGCCTCGTGCTCCTTCCTCCCGTGGCCGGCTGCGATGCGGCGGAGGCCTCACCGCCCCCTACTACTCCCTATGCTGGCCAGGCCATCCCTCTACTCACCCACAACCCCTGTTATTCTGCGGCGATGGCAGCCTCACACCGCAGCGAACCAGTGAACCCTCATAATCCTCTACTCGTGGGCATCCACTGTCGCGTCTTCCCCAGCTCCGCGTCGTCCCCTTCCTAGGCCTCGTCGTCGTCCACCGCCCTGGTGCTCTTGGCGCGGCGTGGTCAACGTGGTCAAGGAACGGCTTCCATCGGACGTGGACTGTACATGAAGAGGCTGACAGCTGGGTCCACGGCCGCAGCAAGGAAGTGCCTCCTTATTACGCGCAAAATAATTATTCCTCCACCTAACAGCGGTGACCCACCGGACGGGCCACCGTATTTCACAAAAAAAAACGTTTCCCCCAGACTGCTGGGACCCACCAGCTACATCTTCGCACACAAGGAAGTGCGTCCGGGAAAAAAAAGCGATTCGCCCCCTGACTGCTGGGACCCACCAGCTACATCTTCGCACGCAAGAAAGTGCCTGACAGTCGGCACCCACCTGGTCAAAGCGTACGTAGCGTTGTCATTCTGGTCGCGAACATGTACGTACATACTGGTCGATGTAGAGGCACGCACGTGTCGTAGTAGAGGCGCGCATGTAGCATGTACACGCATTACAGCGGCGGTGTGCAAGAAAGAAAATCTGACCCGCGCATTACATACGGGCAGGGTCTCGAACGCCTACTCGCGCATACGTACGGCCATGGCTCGTGTACATGGCTAGGTCGGAACGGAGAAACAGCGTCGTCGTCGTGTTCATGGGGAGCCAACCGGCTGGGTCGGAATGGAAGGCGTCATCATGTTCATCGGGAGGGCTTGGACGGAACAGCCAATGGAAACGAGGCCTGGCGTATCACAGAATAGAGGAAACGACCTTGTGTTTGACCAGCCACGTTCGAAACGGGATCCTGTTCATCGGGAGGGGTCTGGCGTACCGCAAAACGGAGGAAACGGACTTGTGTTGGAGTGCTACGATCGAAACGGGGGTCCTGTTCATTGGGAGGGGTGTGGCGTACCGCAAAACGGGACTCCACGGGATACTGTTCATCTCCACTGTCGACCCCATCTAGCCTCCACAGACTCTGTTCATCCTTGTCGACCTCCTCCGGCCTCCACCGCGATCGCTCATCCACGGGCTCCTGTTCATCCAGCCTCCACCGCACGCTACTCCACCGGCCATCGCTCAACCAGCCCTCTCCATGGGCTCTGTTCAATCACCCCTCCACGGGCTCTGTTCATCCAGCCCTCCATCGTCATCGCTCATCCTGCCCTCCACGGGGTGGTCTTGTTCATCCTGCCCTCCACGGGGTCCTGTTCATCCAGCCCCAACCGGCTCGAACGATCGGGGTCCTGTTCATCCAGAGGCAACGCCACGGGGTCCTGTTAATCCACCCCCACCGTGAACTGTTCATCCAAACCCCCCCAGCAACGCACACTGTTCATCCAGAGGCAGCATCGATCGGCTTCAGTTAGCAGCAGTAGCGAAGGAATCGCTCGATCGGGTTCAGTTAACTGTATGAGAGAAACACGCATCGCTCGGCCCCGACCACCCACCGTAACCGGGAACACCCCGATATTTTCCTCGCCCTTGCTTCTACCACAGTTTTTTCCATCATGGAAGGCCCAAAGAATGTCGTGCAGCTGCGTCTCCGGCCTGCCCAGGACGAAAAGCCCATTTTCTATCATGATTTTTTTGTCATATAAGTAGAACCCCACCACATCTATGATGATACCATGTTTTGTCACAATTATCGTCATAGAAGTGTCATAAGTATGACAAAAAAAATTCGTTCGGCCCAAAATGTCACGGATGTGTCTTTTTTTTAGTGATGGGTAAAATTGCCATCCTTAATTTTGGGCGTGAGAGGATCTCGCAACCGATGTGCTCTTGTTATTTTTGACAACCAGTGGGATCATGCTGATGGTGGTGTAGATCGTTAGCATCATAGCATGGGCCTTGTTAAATGATTCTAGGAACCAAAAAGGAATGCTTCTTGGAATAGATACATTTACAAATTTCATTTCATATGAAGAAAGACGTAAGTTC